>JABTXL010008037.1:5264145-5291414 GCA_025134845.1 Neodon shergylaensis | reverse complement strand
TTTACAAGCATCCAGATGAAAATAGGATGCTGCATATCATTCCTTGATCATCTCCCTGCAAACTCTACAAGAATCAATTGAGAAATTACTATAGATTAAAAAGGAGAGTGCCGACCCAGGTGGTCAGGTACAAAATGAATTGTTGTGCTGGTATTTCACTCTTTTGTGCTCTTAGGGGGACCCACTGCCCAGCTCCCAAATAAATCACCCACAGAGGCTTATTGTTAGCTATGAATGCCCGGCCTTTGCTTGGCTTGTTTCTTGCCAGCTTTTCTTAAATGATCCCAACTACTTTTTGCCTCTGGGACTTTTCCTTTTCTTACTGTGTATCTTACTTTCACTCTTACTCCGTGGGTGGCTGGGTGGCTGGGTGGCTGGGTGGTTGGGTGGCTGGGTGGCTGGGTGGCTGAGTGGTTGGGTGGCTGGGTGGCTGGGTGGTTGGGTGGCTGGGTGGTTGGGTGGCTGGGTGGTTGGGTGGTTGGGTGGCTGGGTGGTTGGGTGGTTGGGTCGCTGGGTGGCTGGGTGGTTGGGTGGTTGGGTTGCTGGGTGGCTGGGTGGTTGGGTGGCTGGGTGGCTGGGTGGCTGGGTGGCTGGGTGGTTGGGTGGCTGGGAGGCTGATTCCTGATGTCCTCCTCCCCTTGTTCTCTCATTGCTCCTCCTCTTCCTCATTTCTCCTTCTATTTATACTGTCTGCCAGCTCTGCCTATCCTCGCTCCTGCTTCACTATTGGCCATTTAGCTCCTTATTGGGATCACCAGGTGTTTTAGACAGGGAAAGAATCACAGCTTCACAGAGTTAAACAAATGCAGCATAAACAAAAATCACAGGTGGTAAAACAATGAATTCTTCAAAATCAGTAGCTTCCCTTATATCCTGACGGGAGTTGGTTGGAAATTATAACGGAAGAGTGGTCCACACAAATTTTAGCAAAAAAAGCACCGACTGACTCAAATACTCAGCAATGTATTAGAGTCCTGGCCCCGAGGCTTGGCTGTGGTTTGAATTCACCCCAAACGTACCTGTGCCTCAACACTCCAATGTGACAGTTCTGAGAGATGGGAACAGTGAGAAATAAGAGCTAGGAGGAGGTCTTATGTCTGTAAGGGGAATCCGTGCTTTTCTTAAGGAACGCATTTTCATTCTTGAAAGACTGCTTCCCACGCCTTGGCATCATCAGCATGTGGCATTTCCCCATTTTTTTTCATGCTGCAATATAGCCAGAGGGAGCAAAAGACCCTCAGAGGCCAAATATAATGGGCCAGAGGATTCTGACTTTCAGCTTCCAAATTGGCGAGAAAAATAAAGCTCCCTTCTTTATAAAATACACAGTCTCAGGGATAGCAGAAGAAAATGGGCAAATGCATACATGACCAGAATTATAGCATTCTGTATGGAAAGCCTAAGGAGAGTAATATCTGCTAACAGATTAGGAGAATCTGTATCGTAAGGATGGAAATGGTTGTGTAGCGATCGGCTTTGTCATTCTGTCATTGTGGGTCCCATGATGCAGTGGTACAGAGCTAGTGAACGCACACTGGAACTGTCTCTCATTTCCGTTGCCAAAGCCTAGAAGTGACACAAAGCACAGCATTCAGAGGCAGATTTTAACAAGGCAGGGAGACCATGGAAGGTCCTCCAGGGCCATATAACATACCACAGGGAAGAGTCATCATCATTTCAGATGGGAGAGGAATGGGAAACCCTCATCCTACAATGCAAATGAGGTAGTTTTCTGCACCAATCAGGAACAGTCAGAGGGCACAGCCCCAGGTGAGCCAGTGGTGAAGGGGCCAACATGTAAGGTGCCGCAGTAGGAGAGGCCAGGGAACTCGGGCTTTCTCCTTCTCGTCATCTTAGCACAACTAATGCCATGATGGAAGCCCATTCCAGCCTTGGAACCCAGCACATAGACAGCAATGCCTTCCCAACCAGCAACAGAGACCTAGGCCACCCGCTAAAATGGGAATAACACAGGCTAAGTTAACAGGACTCAACTGGGAAAGTCCCTAAATGTACTAACCTTGCTTTTAGACTTTTGTAGGTCTTCTGGCTAACTCTTCTTGTTAACTGTAGTGCGCCAACCCTGGATATGGGTTTGGGCTTAAAAAGCCAAAAACGGAGCTGTGCGGTGGTGGCGCACTCCTTTAATCCCAGCACTCTGGGAGGCAGAGGCAGGCGGATCTCTGTGAGTTTGAGGCCAGCCTGGTCCACAAGAGCTAGTTCCAGGATAGGCTCCAAAGCTACAGAGAAACCCTGTCTCGAAAAACAAAATAAAAAACAAAACAAAACAAAACACAAAAGCCAAGAACGACAAGACTTAGGGCTGCATGAGTTGGGAGTATTCCCCCATACAGTCTCCAGCTGGCTGTAAGGACTATTGGCTTTAAGAGTTCATGTGTTTGCTGTCACAACTGTTGTTCTCCTTTCTCTGCGCCCGGTGCTGGAGTTGCAGGAGCTCACCGTTATGATTGGACTTGACACTGCGTTTTACTAAAAGCAGGATTATTAATTCAAAGAAGCCTACGTGTTGAGAACTGTGAGGTATTTCGCTGCATTGCACGGGCATCTGACCGGTATCTGGCAGGCATCTGGTGGGCCGACTCAATGTGTGGCACCAATCGGGGTCTCATGCTTCCTGTCCCTGGGACAGAATTGATGGAAACCATTTGATATGAAAACCTTGCCTGACCCTGCCTGTACTAGCGAGAAAACATACCCGCTGAAAGTGACACCATTGTTCCTCAGCAGCTGACTTCCTCCCTTTCTTTTGAGCACCATGCATATGACCTGGTTTCCCTTTCCCACAGGCTGCGAGCTACACTGTGGGTCACACTGTGGCCACCGTGTTGGAGGGTTCATTCCTGCTTTCCAGTGAGACCGTTTCTTCCTTCTTTCTTGTTTCACTTAGCTTTTAATTCTTTTTCTCCCTTGTATTCTATTGCTTATTATAAACTGTGTGAAGCTCTTTCTGAATCAAAGTGTTATGAGGGTTGAATAACCTGCATTGAGCCAGGGAAGGGACAAACGAAAGTGACCCAAGCCATGTGTTACACTTTCATGCAAGCGCTGGAATCTCAAGATCGTAGTCTTGCGAGACAGTAAACGTTGTCAGCTGATGTTATCATCAGGAAAACATTTTGAGAACCCTCTTAGCATGTCTTCTGAAGTTCTCAGTATGGTGAGCGAATGTCTTCAATAGCTGTAAGACCTTCAGGATCATTTTTAAATTCTAGGGGGGAAAATGCAATGTTTTGTGGTAAAACAAAAACATACAGGCCTCATCAAGCTGGGTTAGCACTTTTATTTTTTTCCCCAAATGTCCACTATAAAGTGGTAGGGATATCAAGACATATGGTTAGCGACCTGACACAGAAAGTGTTCTCTAAGGAACAGCTTGGGGAGCCAGCATGAGGGTTGCTATTGGGTAGGGGTATGGATGGGGGTGTGCCTTGAGGAAGCTCATCAGTTGGGGTGTATGTGTTCCTGTGAATTTCCACAAAAGCAACTCAGAATCTCCCACCCCTACAATCCAAAGGCAAAAAGGTCGCCAAAGGCATGGCCACAGTGACTGATACTTTACCTCAGAGTTCCACTCAGAACCCCAGGCATTTCGCATCACACTTTACTTTACCTTCAGATCTAAGGGAGTCATGGGTTTGACTGGGCACACCAGAATGCAGGACTTAACATCAGCTTTTCCTTGCTGGGAGCAGTGTTATAGAGCTGGCAAGGGTCTGAAACCTGAACGTATTTGCCCAGTCATGTTCTGGAAAGTCTGATCATTATTTAGTCTTTACCTGAACTCATCAGTTTTGTGTTGTGTGTTATCTCTTCCTTATCACTGCATTGGTGCCTTAGTGTGATGGACATAATGAATTGTTGTCGGAGAGGGCCTTGGAAGTTGTCTACAGCATTGCTGCTTTAGTGTGATGGAAATAGTGGATGTTGTTGCTGAAGGGGCCTTGAAGGTTGTCCAGCTGTTGGGCACGTGTGGTTCTAGGACTGTGCTGCATGGGCTCTGTACTTGAATACTTCTGATGTGTTTGCTACAAGAACAGAAGACCAATTCAAAACAATTGACAGGGGCCAACAGTATTTCCAGGAACCTCATCTGCACAAGAGACCAGATTGGAGGGCAGAAAAAGTAGGGCATGTGCCAACAGGACCAAAGAGGTGGCAAAGTTGACTTCCACATCTAGGGTACTGGATGAGAAAATAGCTACTTAAACATGGTGACCTCCCCAGACCATGTGAAGAATGGTGTAAAACCTGAAAGCATGTGGGTAATGGAAGCTTTACACAGGACCTTCCCTGTGGATGGATGAGTGAGCTGGATGCAGGTCACCCCAGCAATATCGGAATGCACAAGGGAAGTGCTCCATCACTATTCAGATTAGATTGAGCAATCTTAAAGGACATCGTTGGGTATCACCACAATCTCCCAACACTAAAGATGAAGCACACAGCCACGTTCAGTGGGCAACAGAACTTAAATCACTAACTTCATAGGGAAAATAAGTGACAACAAAGAGATGGCGGACCAGCAGGAATCATATTGTTGGGAGGAACCCAGAACCATTAGCTGTGTCTTCCTGGATTCTTGTTTGCTTTCATCACTTCCTGTCCAAAGCTGGAAAGTCCTTATGGAAACCTACAAGAGCTTCGAAACTTTCCGGGCTCCTCCATGTTGAGCACACCTACATTCTTCTTTGTTGAGCTTCTTCTGTGTAACCGTCTGAAATACTTAGGATAGGCAATTACTTTTTCTAATTTTCCATGAACAAATTCTCCCTGATGTAATACTGATGCCCCAGGCAGTATATTTTAGAGCAATTATCTAGCCCACCCTTCGCCCTCCTGCTTCAGAAACGTCAGCTGAAATGGGTCATAATTAAATAGGAACGGAAACTGGTTAACCCTCACTACCCTCTGTAGTGTTTAGTTTTGAGTTAATTGGTGGTCTCTGCTTATTAGCAATTTGCTTTTGGAGACCATGTAGGTAATTCTTTCTTTATTCCTAAAAGAGTGACAGTGATGGTGGTGGTGATGATGATGCAGACAGGAGTGTGTGTGTGTGTATGTGTGTGCGCGTGCATGTGTGTGTGTCTGTGTATGTGATGATAAGTTGATGGGTATGGATAGGGTAGAAATACCTGGAAAAGGGGAAAAAGAAAAACCATATTTACTTCCCTTTTCCCTTGGTCTTCAACTGGACTTTTGCAGAATAATCTGTAGCATTTGTTCATTGATAAAAACATCTATTTTAGTGCTGGATAACCGTGTTTAAATCCTAGCTATCTGTCTGAGCCGGTTATTTAACCTTTCTCATATGGTTTTCTCTCTGTGAGATGGGGACAACTATGGAGCTTGTTTTTTAGGTCACTGTGTGTACTGGATAAGGGAGTAATAAAGGCTTTAATCAGTGCTAGACACTTAGCAGGTGCTCAATAAGCGTTTATCATTGTGTTACACTTGGAACAAGGAGACTTACTGTACATCTTTGAAATGTACCTAAGTGAAATGACTGTGGTTTACAGTGATTTATTTCACATTCTCTAAACAACTGGAGGAGTTTGAAAGTTGCCAGCATAAAGAAATGATAAATAGTTAGGGAGTTAAAGGCTAATTATTTTAATTGTAAATATCTATCAAATTATCACGCTGCGCCCCATAAATATGTATAATTATGGTATATCAGTGAAGTGTTCTTGGAACATTGAGTTTGGGGAGAAAGAGGAAGCATAAATTAGCTATTCCATCAGAGCGGCTGGAATAGGAAAGCTCATACTGAGTGCATTGGCAGGTGTGGGCATTTAGCCATGAAATACTCACCAGACTTCATTAAGGTAGGGAGAGGAACTCATTTGCTCGGCTTTCCTGCTTTAATCGGCAAGGAATTGATCCACGCGATCATGTCCACGTGGACTCTGGCTGCTCCTAGTGAATCTCTCTGTCCTGCTCAGCAGTCCCACACATATAGTCTGTTATAGTCACCATCTTCTCAAAGAACCCCATCTTTTTTTTTTCTGGCCACCAGGACTGTGAAAGGGGGACTCTTGAAGCTGAGCTATTCAAAGTTTTCCTAGGGCAATGTTCTTGGTTCCCACAGAGGGAGATTTGACCACTACCGTGGAGAGGATGCCTGTAGTAATCCGCTTTGCTGGGACTCCAGTCATCTAACGCTCTGCTACTTTGATTGGATAATTTGTCCTGGCAAGGCCCACGCGGGTTGTTAGGGAGTGTTCAGTAGCACTGCTGATTTCCCTATTCACTTCAATGGCATTTTCTCCATTAGATGACAAGTTATGTATTCCTGCACGTGAGGCCATAGACACACAGAGTTCCCATTGTGAATCTTTTGGGACAGATTTAAATGCTGGGCACATCCAGAGTGGTTACCTCTAGATAGATTTAACATAAGTTACGAAGCAATGTGATTCAACATTCAGGTTTTTCAATTTAAAAAACAAAACAAAGCAACCCCCCCCCCCCAATGGTCTCTTTGTTCTGAATTTCGAATTAAATTCACCTGAATGGCAATGCTGTGCATCTGTTCTCTTTTGGACAAACCTTCACTTGAGAGATCTTAAATTGCATTTCAGGAACCTAAATTATGACTTGCAACATATAGTAGCTTGATGCCGTACAGTGATTTCACGAGTATTTTGAAATGTCACCGCAGATTTGTGTTTTAAAACGACTCTTTCCTAAACTGATTCATTAAATAATAATTAGTTCCATCTGGCTATTCAAACCATTTGCTATAAGCTTTCTATTTAAATGGGAATCTAAATTAAGCCAATGATCCAAATTTATTATCATGTTGTAGAAATGCTCAAATATTGCTTTAGTCATAATGCCAGCACACAGAGAAATCAAGTAAGTTATTCAGATAGCAAAGGCCATTTCTTGGTGTGGATGACTTGTCTGTGACTGTCTCTTGAGTTTAATTGAGGAACAGGGTCTATTGGAACAGGGTGTCTTCCTGACTTCCTGGTTTTATATCTTCCACCTATTTCCAAGGGAATCCTGTAGTGATAGAGCTTGAAGCAGCCCAGCCATTTCTTAAATCCTTTTAGAATATTTGTGGAACTTCTAGAGAACATGAGGTCATCTGTGCTCTATACTGAGTTCATAAACTGCAGGTAACAGAAAAGTGAGAATTTTAAAAAAACTGTTATTCCTGGTTATATTATGAGAAAATTTGTATTAGCAATCTAGAGGTATGAGAAGTAAATTACAAGGCTGTATTCTTCCTACTGAATAGCAAAGACTTGCCCAAAGAATTGAAAAGAAGTTTAGCAGGTTGAGGAGGTATACCTATAATCTCAGCACCATGGAACTCAAGAGTTCAAGGCTAACCCATGTGAAACAGGGAGACCTTGTCTTGGAAGACAAAGGAGGCAGCGAAGCAACCACCACCCCCTTTGACCTCTGTGGTTCTCACCCTAGCCTAGATGTGTAGGCTGGTAAGATCAGGGGTCAGCTCACAGCTTCCTGTTTCTGAGAGTGAGGACATTGTGCTGGCCAAACTGGTTATTCCCCTCATGGAACAGGTTTCCTTTCCTGGGAGCTTGTTCCTGGAAAAAACACATCTTTTCTTTGTTTCATTGTACAAGAACAACACTTGGTTGGTATCCAGACTACCTTGACGTATTCCACTGTTTTATAGAACACCACCAAGAAACAGGTGGTTGCATGCTTTGAAACACTGGACAAATCTCCTCCTGTGAATAGTGTGTCCTAAATGAATCTACCTTCATTCATAGTGTCCCTAAGACCCTCAGCAATATTAATTCACGTTGTTTAGTGAAGATCTGTTGAAATACTTGAAAGCATTTGAAACAAGAAAGTTTTTAGACACAAAATATCATGGTTTATGTTGTTTTCATTTTCCTATATAGACCATCTGCATTGAATAACCCAGAAGGGATTGAAATGTAGACTCCACAAGGTGACGGTGTCAGGTGTTTGAAAATATTCCCAGTGTTCTGTATTCAAAGACGACCAGAATGAGTACAATATTTTGATTTATCGAGAACTTTTTTGGTATATTCTTATAAAATCATATTGCCTGTTCAAAGACTTGATATGTATTGGTGCAGCAATCTGGAAGAAGCATATAATGGAGGCGGGAAAGAATGCCACTGAGTTTCCAAGAGAGGTTTTTATCCTCTAGTGCAGGGAAGTCTTAGAAGATGCTAGTTCCCATGACTACAGATACTAATTATGAACTTTCGCCACCCATCAACACCATGCCTCCAGTTCAGCCTACACGACTGCTAGTTGTCTTGGTAAGGTTGAAGGAAAGGCATTGCCATCTCCATTTGCCAGAGCTTGTATGGGTTCATCACGGTGACCTGAGGAATCCTAAAAGCTGATGAGGTAGTAGGCACTGGCACTTGTTACGTCTAGAGTCAAACTTTCCCCAGGCTAATTATTACTGTTGGATTTAACTTTACTCCGCTTTGCTAGCCATCGTGGGAAGGCTGGCTTATGATCATTGACTCTTTCTGTGGGTACTACTGCTATGTTTTTCCATTGATTATGGGACAAGTTATCTTCAGTGCATACTGTTGCAATACCAAGGACCTCAGGCAAGCCTCTGTTACCCTAGCAGCTTCCACATTGTCTGGTATGGTTTTACTAATCTCCATGACTTTAATACGTACGTATGCTTGACATCCCAGCTTTCTTACCCCGCCAGAACTGCTTGTGGTCTGGTCATTTCTTGTTCAAATCATCATGTTCTCATAAACCTTTGTGGTCTGAGCTCTAGTGAAGAAGTGGGAGAAGGGGGAAGACTGGAGAGATGGCTCAAAATTTAAGAGCACTGGCTGCTCTTCCAGAGGCCCTGAGCTCAATTCCCAGCAACCACATGGTGGCTGATAACCATCTACAGTAACTTCTGATGCCCTCTTCTGAGGTAAAGGTGTATGCAGGTAGAGCACTCATCTATGCATAGAATAAATAAATACATCTTTTAAATAAGTAAGGGGATGTATGCCATTGCGACGATATGGGCAAAACTAATTTAATTTTATTCAGTGGCCTGGACGAAATCTGAAAATTTTCTCAGGATATGCTGTTCAAGATTCAAGACAAGAAGGCTTTCCCCTGGGCATGGCAAAGGTTTCTGTTCAGACAAACCTGTGCTAACGCCTTGTCTTCCATTCCACAGCATGGATGCATGCTCACTGACATGAGTATCACCTAGGCTAGCTTGCCCGAATGAGACAGGTTTCATTTAAGACCTACTAAGAATGCTATAGCACCAATTCCCGTCTCTGGTTACCTAAACTATCAGAGTTTAGATGTGGCTCTGCGCTGTCCCAGCTCCTCAGGACATCATGTGATTGGTGTGGTGTGGGAGGTCAGTTCCTTGCAACACTGGCACCATTCTCTTCTCGTGGCTCAGGGCTGTCTAGGCTTCCCAGGACCTCACGTCCAGGTGCTAGTGTCTTCTCAAAAGCACCTCTTCTCTATTCCGTTGACTTTAATATAGGAAGCTAATAAACTTAATGTTCTTTGTTCTGTGGGTTGAATTATTATCTCCAATTTTTGCTTTAAGAAAGCACAATTTATCCTTTATTATATTTTAAATAAAAATGCCATTGTAATAGAAACCTCAAAAGATGAAATTCAACAGAACATTTTTGGTAAGATACAGTTAGAAAAATATTTTGCCAAATAATCACATACATACTTGAAAATTAAGAGTCTCATTGTATATGTATTAAGATGCTTTATTTGTTTGTTTTGGGAGATTTGATTCTTTTTCAATTAATTTCATTCTAAAACAAGTTTTCATATGCATGCAAAGGGCCGCTTCCACTTTCTCCTTTTCTACCTCCCCTGTCCAGCTCCCCCATGCACACACATCTTTCTCGCATCCATGTCTATTCATTTTGTTTTGTTACCCATGGAGATGGACCAGGGCCAATGGATTAAGACTGTCTGTTGGAGCCTGGTGGTGTCAGCAGTGGGGACACAATGAAGACAATGGTTCCCCCTTTTCCAGAGTCTGTCCATAGCGAACCATTCAGAGGTAAACAGCAGGGCCAATTTCTCTTTCAGGATTGATTGTTGATAAAGCTGACCTTGTGTGGGCCCAGTGCTGCTAATGATATCTATTGCAAACTGATGATTGCAATGCTTGTACTGAGGCTACCGAAGGGTATTTTTTGACCAGTCAGCCCACCTTCCAGCTCCTACTTCTTGCCCCTTCTACCACAACTGCCCTTCCCCTTTTGTTCTCTTTGTCAATAACTTTGTAGCTCTACCCTTTGACTTTGGACTTAGCTGATGAGAAGCCCACACATGATACTTTGAATGTCCCCGTGTCTTGGTGTGCTCGCTTCCATAGCCTTGACATCTCTGTGTGAACTTTAGCTTGTAGGCCTGTGGATCTAGAAGACCAGAGGTAGAGCTATGTCCTATACCACAGCTACCCCAGTAGACCCATCGGTTCAGCAAGTCATCACATAGGAAATGCTGAGTTAGTATGTTATATGGCACAAATGACTAATAAGGCATATGTTTCTGTGAGTGTTTACACAGTGCAGATTGAACCAGCATACAATCTCAATGAGACCTTGCCTTCTGGTAGCTAGGAATCTGTATTTCCTTTCAGAAGGGCAGCAGGTGTGAGGAATGCTCTTTTTTCCATGTTGGGAGGCTAAACTCATGTCAGTGAAGTCATGAAAAAGCCACCAGAGATATGGGCAATAACTTTCTTTATGGCATGTGCTTTCTAATGTCCAGTATTTACTGGTGATTAAAGTAAATTAGCTAAACAGGACTACTGATTTCCCGCTTAAGGATGGAAAGCACAACTCCTTTTTTCGACAGCACAGAAAATTCTACATTTTCAGTGTCAAAATATGAATGACAAAAATGCTTTCATTTCTAATGATTCTTTAAGACATTAGCAGGTGGGAGGCAGCTCAGTTGCTAAAGTTCCTGCTGCATAAGCCGAGAATCCAAGCTTGGATTCCCAACCTCATGCAAAAGGAGAACATGACGGTGTGTGGCTGATAATCTCAGCTCTGGGGAGGCTGAAACAGAAGAATTCCCATGCTTAGTGGCCAGTTAGTCTTGAACCAGTGAGCTCTAGGTTTTTTAAACTATGAAGCAGAGAGTGATTGAGAAAGGCATACCACACCAACCTCTTGTTTTCATGTGGAGGTGTGCCGGGGTCCATCCTTGGCTACTGTTCAGGTCCTGAGGTGGGCAAGGGATGTTGGCACAAGGAAAACTTCTGACCACCAAGTGGGTAGCACTCAAGTGGCTCCAAATAGCTCAGGCCATCTTTCTATATACTTAAACAGAGTTTTTCTTACCAGGATTACTTAAACAGCTTGGTCATTGGCTTCTATTTTTGACTTTAAGAAATATATCACAATTTAAGGTCTACATTACGATCATTATGAGAGCCCCCATTGCTCCCCTTATTCTGGATGTAGAGCCCAGTATTGTTTGCAGGTCTTAAGTAAATATCCAGCCAGACACATTCTGCTCTGGCAGCCCTTATGTCAGCTAGCAGCTACTTGTGGTTACAAAGTTAAAAAATAGTAGGTATGAACACAATGCTTTAAGAGCAACAATATTCAAACCCAAACAATTCTTTTATGTCTACAAGATATATTTTTATATATTTCCCTTTTCTACAAGAGGATCCCATGTCTCAATCTGTAAAAGGCAGACTTTGATAAGGTACTCTTTTCCCATCTCACTAGACCATATTTCTCTCTCCAATATACGCTCCCATGTATGGTAAACATGGATCTACCCATTCCATCAGAATATACTGGATCTTATTATTAATTCTATATGCTTGGTATCCAGGGAACTTATTCCCAACGGTTGGCACTATGTGTATTCCTGAGGCCTTTTTCCTATTCTGTGTGAGTATGCCCTGTTCTCCTTTCCAGAACTGTGAGACATGATTAACATTCTAAGTGTTGCTTTCTCATATGTTCCTAACTATCTCTATTCAATCAGAAAGTTTCCCCAGATTAGGACTTGTGGTTAGTAATTCCAGATAAGAGATTTGAGAAGCATCAGCCCCCTGTTTAATCTTAGGGGGAAATATTTGAAAAGGAACAGAATTTCCAGGGGAAGTTACGGCTATTGCATGTGTGACTGACAAAGGAAAAGTAAAAACTGCCCAAAGAATCACCAATACAGTGAGAGAGAGAGAAAAGAGCCTGGAAGATGCCTGAATTTTATAAATTTCTACACTGTGCCGTGTGATTCTGGTCCTTGCCAAGTGAGAGTCTGTTTCCACAGGTGCCTTACCCCACAGAAACCCTTTGGGCAGGTAGTCACATGCTGATCCGAGACTGGGCTGCACGGCTCCTAACAGAGGTGCATACAAATGCATGCACATTTGAACACATATGCATACATACATACACTAAGACACATATACACAATAAAAACATTAAATGATAAGCCTGAAAATATATACATACAAGTAACATTCTATAGACAGAGCAGGTTTTATATATATATTTAATATTGCATATTCTATATTATATTTATTATTCCTGAAGGCATAAATACCACATGCTGTAATATATACAACATTATATATAATATACACAAATATAGTATGATATAATATATATATATAATGCACATATATACTACAATATACAATATTTATCACAACAATTAATGGAAAAAGAGGCCAGGAATTGGAGAGAGAGCAATGAGGGTATATGGGAGGATTTGGAGAAGAAAAGGAAAGAGGAAATTATGTAATTGTAATTAAAAAAAAAACAGAACAAATAAATTATATGTGTGGTTAGTTGCCTGAAAACCCAGAGGTGGAGCATTCCTTGCCAGGCAACTGGGGCCCTGGATCTGTGGCTTTGTCATTCTCTCTGTTCTGCCTACTTTGTGTGTTAGCTCATCTCCTAGTAGCTTTCTGTGTGAGGCATTCACCTGGGAGAAATCAAAATGTTTGCTCCTGCATTTGTATCAGGGGAAGAAAATGCACGGCTTCTTCACAGCTTTTTGATTAAAAAAAGAAAATTCTATCTTCTATTGGGATGAATCATCCCAATTCAATCACCTGAAAGGATGGCTTTTTTTAATTGTCTTGGACCAACTGGGATCCGTTCTGCCCTGAATTGTGTTTCTGCTATACACTGGGGAAGACGTGGGACAAAGATTGAAAAGAACTATGCTATCTTCTTACAGAATATTTTTGCCTAGTTCATTTTATTTTTCATTGTCTAAAATAACTGAATATCTGTGCTCCAAAACAGTCGTTGGCCCTAGGATAATTACAGGACCCCAACCCACTGACAGACTAAGAGACCCAGCCCCTCCCCCATGCTTTTCTAAACCACTCAGCCCACCAGGATATAAAACTTTCATTTAGTAAAGAGATAGACAGACCAAAGAGAGCTCACACTGCAATCAGGCTGGAATGAATGGCTCAGGAGGTCCATGAGGAAACTCAGTGGGAAGCTTCCCCAGCAGCAGGGATCCTGGAGCAGCCACTCAGGGCTTGAAGCTAGAGGAGAAGGACTGGGTCAATCAACCAAGGAAAAAAAACAAGTTTGCAAAGGTGCACATGAGTGGAACTCACAGGAACTTTGAGATCCCAAGAAAAGACTAAATCCACCACTTACGGGCATAGAAGGAGATGAATTCCAGGCCACAGGCATAAAAAAATATCCTCAATAAAACAGCAGAAGAAATTTTCCTAAACTTAAGGGAGGAAGTCTCCATTTAGGTGCACAGAAAACCAGACAGGACCAGAAAAGAGATCCACCATATCATTTTCAGTTAAAACTACACAAAATAGAGTCATTGAATACCACAAGACTGAAGGGTCCAGGTGTGCACAAAAATGCAAGCCCCTCAGAGTAGCAACTGATTTCTCACTGGGAACTTTAAAATTCAGAAAAGCTTGAAACAACACAGTTCAAGTTCTCAACCAGACACCACCCCTGAATACTGTCTGTCACAATTGAAGAAGAAGGGGAAAAAAACTCCACAGCAATAGCAGCAGCAAGAACAGCAGCAATAACAGCAGCAGCAAGACAGCAGCAGTAACAGCAGCAGCAGCAACAGCAACAGAAGTCAAGCTTGAAGTATTCAGAATTAAGGCAGCCCTACCGAGAATACTTGTGGGAATATTTCATGCCAAAGTGAATGGCAAGTGTGCTTGAGAAGCACAGGAAACTAAATCAATAATGCTAAGACAGCTATTTTGCAAATAACCAAGAAAACAAATACAAATACTTCCAAATCAATGTAACAATTGCAATAGTAACTCTCGATATTAATTAGGTTTCAATATCCCAATTAAAATATCCAAGTTAATTAACTAGATTAAAAAAATGGGATCCATCTTTTCATTGTCCACAAGAATTTCAAAGAAAGCCTGGCATCATGAGGTCCAGGGTTATGGAGGACAGCTATAGTTCCACCTCAGGACACTCATTTGGGGCAGGCAGAGATCAAAGCACCAGCTTCTTGGCACCTGTGGTGCTGAGTGATCAGGTACCATTATGGTGAGCTAGTAGATGGTGAAGTAATGGGAGAGAGAGAGAAAGAAGTGGGGGTGGGCAGAAAGGTTCATGTGCTGAGGAGAAAGGCACATCTGAAGGGCTGAGGCTAGTGACTGGCCAACCTGGGTAGCCTGCTTGATACCCAAGGGCCACAGTGATGTCTGGGCCTGGACTGTTGCCGTGGGTCTTGTCTGGGTCCATGGACCTGACACAGTCAGACATGGTGGCCTGTTGACGTCTGCGGCTCCCGTTACCACCGGCAACAATGAGGACAGAAATGCATAGAGTTGACCCTGCCCTTCACTGGCAGCAGCATTAGGAAGACGAACTGGTCCTTTACCTCACCTGGGCAGCACAGGAGAGCTGGCCCCATTGGTGGGGGTGGGGGTGGAGGTGGGGGTGAGCCAGCTCTGAAGGTGTGAGAATGGGAGAGTTCGCCCCAGTGTCTGTCTGTCACACCATCTCTCTCTCTGCTGAACTACTGACTATGGATGGATTCTGGGATGGGGCGTTTGCTGCCTTCAGATGAAAGCCCATTGGTGAGCTCACCAGGCTCCATTGGACAGCTCCAAACTCATGGTCACACAAATGACTCAGACTGAACTGAGTCATGAAACAAAAACAAAATCCATGAATGTGGAATAGAGACTTAGATAGGAGGCTGGTTTAACAGAGATAGGAGAGAGAGCTGAGGAATGAGAATAAATAAAATGTATTATATTTGTGTATAAAGTTATCAAGGAAAAAACTTAATAAAATTTAAAAGAGAGAAAACAAAACCAGCTATCAGACAAAAAGAAATCAAAAGTCACAGTTCACTGATGCAACACTTGCTGGTTGCCATCTACTGCACACAGGAAAGCTAGTCCCAGGGGCATGAGAGTGACATAGCCAACCATGCCCCTCACCAACTGTGGCACTTGGGAGAGCAGGCCTTGCACGTTGCCTGGGCAGCGCAATAAAGCAGGTGATCTGGCCCCCCAAACCTGAGTGCAAGATCTAGTCCCACCCCTCATATTTTATATGATGGAGCAGGTAATGGAGAGATGCTCTCCCTCATCTCCCTCATCCCCTGCCCCTCACCACCTGTGAAAGGTGGGAAATTTGGTCCTGAGTTCATGAGAATGGGGGACGTGACTCTGCTCCTTACTGACTGCGGCACATGGGAGAACAAGTCTCATGTCTTATCCCTGCAGCAGAATACAACTGACCCTGTTGGAGGGGGTGCAGGTGAGCCAGTCCTGAGGGCATGAGAATAGGAAAACTGACCAAACCTTGTCATTCGTGTCATGGCATGGGTGAGGGAAAGATTCCCCTCCCCCTGCACTACTTGTCACCTGCAGCAGGTGGTAGAGCTAGCCTCCGGGGTAAGAGAGAAATGACCCTGCCCCTCACCAACTACAACACTTGGGGGGAGCAGGCCCTGTACCTTGCCTGGGCAAAACATCCAAGCTGACCCCGGGGGTATGGGTGTGGCTGAGCTGACCTCAAGGGCAAGAGAGCAGGAGAACTGTTTGTGCACCTTGCTGCCTGCTGCAGTGGGCAAGCTAGCTGTGACAATGCCGAGAGCTTGCCCTAGTGGTGTGGATGAGGAGAAACGGGCAGGCTGACCAACCTAGCTACCACCCAGGCCCAGGACCCATCAGTTGACTCACCCTGACATCAGCCCCATCTATGGACTGCTGGAACATGTGAACGACCTGGGCCTGATGCGTCAAAGCTGCAGGGTCTCACGACACAAGGGAAGAGCTGAGACATTTATCAACAGTGAATGGATGATGAAAATGTGTTATATGTACACCATATAATTTCATTCTGCCATCAAGAAAATGAAATTTGCATGTAAATGGCTGAAAAACTATTGCACAGAGTATGAATGAGGTAAGCCGGGCCCAGCAATACTAATGTTGCATGTTCTCTTTCATATGTGGATCACAGCTTAAAAGATGTGTGTTCGTTGGTGCTGGCATAACTGGATATCAACCTGTAGAAGAATGAAAATGGATCCCTATCTGTTGCCATGCACAAAACTCAAGTCCAAATGGATTAAAGACCTCAATATAAATCCGACCACACTGAACCTGATAGAGAAGAAAGTGGGAATTAACCTTCAATGCATGGGCACAGGAGACCACTTCCTAAATATAACCCCAGTGGCACAGACAATAAGAGCATCAATAAATAAACGTGATCTCCTGAAACTGAGGTGCTTCTGTAAAGCAAAGAACACAGTCAATAAGACAAAAAGGCAGCCTACTGAATGGGAAAAAATCTTCACCAACCCCACATCAGAAAAAGGACTGATCTCCAAAATATATAAAGAACTCAAGAAATTAGACATTAAAATTTTAAATAACTCAATTAAAAAGTGGTGTACTGAACTAAACAGAGAATTAGCAACAGAAGAATTTCAAATGGCTAAAAGATACTTAAGGACATGTTCTTCTTCCTTAGCTATCAGGGAAATGCAAATCAAAACAACATTTTTAAGATACCACCTTACACCTGTCAGAATGGCTAAGATCAAAAACACCAATGATAGCTTATGCTGGAAAGGTTGTGGAGCAAGGGGAACACTCATCCATTGCTGGTGGCAATGCAAACTTGTGCAACCACTTTGGAAATCAGTGTGGTGGTTTCTCAGAAAACTGGGAATCAACCTACCTCAAGATCCAACAATTCAAAAAAAAAAAGATCCAACAATTCCACTCTTGGGAATATACCCAAAAGATGCTCAATCATACTACAAGAGCATTTATTCAACTATGTTCATAGCAGCATTATTTGTAATAGCCAGAACCTGGAAACAACCTAGATGCCCCTCAACTGAAGAATGAATAAAGAAAGTGTGGCACATCTACACATTAGAGTACTACTCAGCAGTAAAAAATAATGACATCTTGAATATTGCATGCAAATTGACAGAATTAGAAAACATTATCCTGAGTGAGGTAACCCAGACCCCAAAATATGAATATGGTATGTACTCACTCATAAGTGGATACTAGTCATAAAGAAAGGGCAATGAGCCTATAGTTCAGGATCCTAGAGAAACTAAGTAATAAGGTTAACCCAAAGAAAAACATATATAGACCCACCTCGAAATTAGAATCAGACAAAATTTTGGGAGGTATGGGGGCAAGTGGTAGAAGAAATGAGGTAGGGGGGTTGAAGAGAACTTGAGGGAATGGGATAGTTGAGATGGAGGAAGGACAGATATGAGAGCAAGGAAAGAGAGATCTTGATTAAGGGAGCCATTGTGGAGTTAGCAAGAAACCTGGCTCTAGAAAAATGCCCAAGAACCCACAGGGATGACCCCAGCTAAGACCCTAAACAGTAGAAGAGAGGGTGTCTGAACTGACCTTACCCTGTAGTCATACTTATGATTATCTTAAATATCACCATAGAACCTTCATCGGAGCACTGGACTGAGCTCCCAAGATCCAGTTGAAGAGTGGAAGGAGTGAGAGTATGAGCAAGGAACTCAAGACCATGAGGGGGTCACCCACTGACAGTTTTCCTGTGCTAATGGGAGCTCACCAACTCCAACTGGACTGGGAGTGAACGAACATGGGAACAATCAAGCCCCTCTGAATGGGGTTGACAGCTGGGGCAGACTGAGGGGCCACTGATAGTGACACTGGGATGTGTCTCTACTGCATACACGGGCTTCATGGGATCCTATTCTCTTTGGATGTAAACCTTGCTCAAACTAGATGTAGTAGGGAGGGCCTTGGACTTTCCACAGGGTGGGGTGCAAGGGTTGGAAGGGTGGGGGTGGGGGTCTTTGGAGGTAGAGGGAGGGGACTGGAAGGAGGGGAGGAAGTGGGAATTTGGATTGGTATTTTTTTTTAAAAGAAAAATAAGATGTATATTTGTGTTCAGTTTAAAATACCTGTAGGAGCCAGGACACTGGAAAGAGGCTTTGGGGTGTATGATGCCCTAAAGAAGAGAAGATATGAGAACATGGGTCATATGGAAGTGGAGGGAGAATAGTAGTTGTAGAAAGATTAATGCAAGGGTTGGAATAGAGGATGGAGGGCGAGGGAGAGAATGAATAGAATAGGGTTAACTGGAGCGAATGGTGCATGAACAATTCATAATGAAACTGATTATTTTGGGAGTAAATTGAAAACATTTATGTTAAAAAATAATTTAAAAAGATTTAGAAGGCAATCCGCGGAACGGCTGGATAGCAGTGTTCCTAAAGACCATGGTTACTAAGCAAAAACCAATGTATGGTGCCATAAACTGGGTCGAAAATACGTGGCTGAGGATGTCTTAAGGCCAGTGTGGGACTAGGCTACTGTTGTTTAACTCAATTGAAATGGTGGCAAATTTTGTGCAAATGTTTATGTTCATACCATAGACAAGGTCACTTGTTAAGGTCACTCTCAGCCTTAACCAGTGAGGCCTCTCTTTGTAATGAGTGACCTAAATGTAGAGAATGGTAGCTGGTCAAGGTGTCAAGCACGTGATGGTTGGTCCTCAGGCCTGAACAGGACATTTATATCACCTACTGCTCTAAGGCTCAGGAGACATAGCGAGAGGAGATGGACAGGGTGGAAGAGCCAGAACATAGCTAAAGAGCTGTGACAGGTTGTCTTGTGGACTTAGCACAGCCAGCACAACCATGATCACAGGAATCAGCTGCTTGTCCTGGCCCTGCATGAGATTAGGCCTCTCTACCATCAGTTATGGATTGGGAGGAATCATGGAGCTTTGTCTCTCTCTCTCTCTGCTATGGATGGATTCTGAGGTGGGGCGTTTGCTGCCTTCAGATGAAAGCCCATTGGTGAGCTCACCAGGCTCCATTGGACAGCTCCAAACTCATGGTCACACAAATGACTCAGATTGAACTAAGCGAGTCACGAAACAAAACAAAATTCATAAATATCGGATAAAGACTTAGACAGGAGGCCGATTTGACAGAGATAGGAGAGAGAACTAAGGAGTGAGAATAAGTAAAATGTATTATATTTGTGTATAAAATTATCAAGGAAAAAACTTAATAAAATTTAAAAGAGAGAAAACAAAACCAGCTATTAGACAAAAAGTAATCAAAGTCACAGTTCACTGATGCAAGCCTTCAGAAAGAACATGATTTCATCTAAGTGCTGCAAGAGTCTCAGCCAGCCAAGGTTCCTACATGAGGTCCAGCCTCATGACTGATAAACTCTAGACTGACAAGCCCTTGGTGGCCCGCTCCAGTGAGTGCCAGCTGGAAATTGTCCTACTTGACTTTGGTGATTTTTTTTTATGGCAAATAAGCCGCAGAATTTTTTTAAAAATCAAATAACAGTTTGTTGAAAAGGCAGTCATAATTTTCAAAGACATCTATTTATTTAACAAACACTTATACATACTTGCTATTTGCCAGACACACTTCTAAGAACTAGGTAAATATTAACTCCCAGGTTTCTGTGTCTGTAGCTGCCTTGGGTTGGGTGTAAATTATTAAGTCTCCAGATCTAAGAGGACACGAACTAAAAGGTACACCCGGCCTGCAGAGTAAATTCTACACCCTGGAATCCACTGATGAGGATTTTGTGTCTCAAGATTCTTGTCATTGTTTTTGAAAAGTATGACTACCTTTCAGCAATGTCTAGGTTCCTTCGAGTCTGTGGAAGAGCTTTTCTGTCATAATATCCCTACAACAGTGATTTAGTTCTCAGGGAATAGCAATGATGTATCCAGGGATCAGCACCCAGCCAGGAATTCCGGGAATATTTAATTCTTCTGACTGCTAATGTGTGTGTGTGTATACTTTTTCAACTGAGTTTGTACTTTTTAATTCTAGTTTTGATAATTTGGTCCTGAAACCCTGAAAAAAATAAAATCTTTGAGCCAGGAGAGGTAGTGGAAGCCAGGTACTCCAGAAGTTAGGAGGTGGAGAAAGAACATTGTTACATAGTTGCAAGTCTGAACTCATCCTGAGCGACACAGAAAGACCCTGGTTCAATAAAATAAGATAAAGCAAAGTGAATCAATTGTTGCTTACCTACTACAGCCCTGAAACACCAGGCTGCATTTTATTCCGGTCTTTATACAGCTGCAGGAATCTTTCTGGAATAAGTGCTGAGTGGAAGAAAGAAGTCACTGCTGAACAAAAGCCAGGATAGTCCTGAAAGGCTTTGATCCCAGGTCCGGTTTGTATTCTCATTTATACTCTAAGACCGCAAGATGGGGTGTGCAGGCAAGCCAGATTTTACAGAAGCACATATGGTTGGCGACAGGTTCTTAAAGACAATGGTTCATTGCTTCAACTATTTCTCAGTCATTCTGTTCCAGGCAGCAAGTGAAGCCATGCTTGTCAAATTGGCAGTACAAGCAGTGTTTTAAATAAATGACTGAATAAATCAATATCTAGTGATTGGTCTTTTCTACCTTATTCTACCCCAATATATGGTAATATAACAAATACCCACAATGCTGAACTTGAACTTCTCAGTTCCTCAACACAAACATCTCTGTGTGGTCATTTTCCACCTTTCTTGTTGTTCGATGAGCACCACTTTGCATGGAGTTCTCCTTTTCGCTATGAGAAATTTCTGTCTCTTTGGTATTTTCTTGCACAGTGATTCTCTTTTTAAATTTATTTTATTATTTTATATTTTGGTCCTGGTATGAAAAATGTGTAAAAGGAATGTATTCTGTTCAAGTTTGTTGCATTTGCCGGCTGTCTCAGGCTCTGACCCCATGGTTCATATTTGCAGCCAGCACTTCCCACACTACGGCCACCATCATTCTCATCCTAACAACTAAGCCTTAAGCACCTCAGCTGGGTTTTGCTCGCAGAGTTCAGATGGTTTGCTTGCATTTTTTCTTCAAGTTTATGTCCCTAGTCATGGTGAGCTACCTCAATTTAATTCTGTATATGTTTAAGACATGGGAAATGATGATTTCATGTACACATAAAACTATTACTGCTGTTACCTTAAGTCCATCACCCCACATAGCTACCTTTCTGATACTATTGCTGTGGTAAGAACATCCTAACTCTGCTCTCTTAGCAGATTTTTAGTATACAAGATTGCACTGTTAACTATAGCTACACCCTGAACACTAAGCTTCTACATTTATTTATCTGAGTACCTCAACATTACATATTTTTGTTCCCTTTCCCCTATACCTAGAACCTCTTGCTCTATTCTCTGCTTCTAGGTATCCAATTAAAAACTTTTTCTTTTAGATTCTATATCTAAGTCACATAGTATTGGACTTTTCCTCTTTGGTTTACCCCACTTAGTACAATTTCATGGAAGCTTGTCTACCTGGGCCAAGTGTAGTATCTCCTTTTTAAAAGCATGTAAAGATAAAAAATACACAGAGAGTTTGGATTATATATATTATTGCGCTTTCTTTAAATTTTTAAAACTGTAATGAGCTAAGTACAGAGAGACATTTCATTGTATGGACTGCTAAACTAAACAAACATATATATTTTAAAGGTCTCTTAACTTCAAAATTTGAGTCTAAGGCTATGTCATTTTGGAAAAGAGGTTTTGCTTTTATTTCCTCAAAAGATAAAAACTCGTGGATTCCTTCAAGGCTAACATGGTTTGATGGAATAAGATCTCCCAAAAAGTCTTTGTTAAGCCTAAAAATATGTCACCCAAAAAGAACAGGAAGCAGTTTGGAAAAAACAATGCCAAAATTCCCAAAATAATTTTTAAATGTTTATTTTCATTTTAAAAGAGTTTGTTATAAATGGTTAATGGAAATAAGGGGGATATGATATAGAAATGAATACTTTACATGGGTACGGATTTTGGTTTATTGATACAAATTTAAGGTCAATTTTGTTATAGGAATATTTCTACCATTGTTTAAGGCATTAAGGTTTATGTAACTCATTTAGAAAGGTAATGTATAATTTAAAATTATAGATTAATAGAGAGACTTTATAATAGTCAAACTTATAATTATGTTAGTTAGGTTTTCTAGATATACAGATACATTTCAGTTAGATAATTTTCAACACTTCAAAGACCTACAGAATGTGGCATTTAAAATGTTATAAGAACTTAGACTTTTCTCAACAGTGACTCATGTCTGTTCCTGGAAACACCAATTACTTCAAGAGAAATATGGTCATCAAAGAGTCTCCTTATGGAGTTTGCTAGCCGTTTGCGGAAAAAAAACTGTTCTTGCCTGGACTTCTTTATGGTATATTGTATAAACTGGACATGCAGGACCCACAGAAATGACTGTTAAACTTGCCTAAAGGTGAGATAGTCCTTCAGGGTTCCTTCTTCACAAAAGAGTCCACCATGACATTCTGCAGGACACAGAAGAAAATGACTCACAAACTGCCAATATAGGCAAAACAGATCTTCAGATTTCCTGCTTCATGGGAAAGTCTGCCAGATACTATGGACTGTAGGATGAAGATGGATGCCCCAACATTGCAAAAGAACTATGTGTGACTGTCCAGGCATCAAAATGTCTGTCAATTCTAGAGTTTTGGAAGTTGCTTACAATGTACTTCCTGCTAACTTTGATAATATTATATCCTTCTGGGGTCTTTGAAAAGTTGAAGACAGATAGTTACAGTTTTCCTTAGTTATGAAAAAGTATAAATTAAATATAAAACTTTAGACTCACAAAAATAGGATTGAAGATAGAGTATTTTCCTTAATTTGCCAAATGTAAAAGAACCAAATATTCTAACTATATTTCTTGCTTGATAACTGCTTTGTATATTAAATTAATTTTACTGTGTTAAAGTTAATAACTTTCTTTTCATTTAGACAGAAAAGAGATTATGTAATATGTCCTTCTGTATATGTGTTGGCTCTTATTAGTTAAAGAATAAAGCTGCTTTGGCCTATAGAAGTGCAGAATATAGCCAGGCTAGATATAGATATAGATAGATATAGATGTATAGCTAGCTAGCTAGCTAGCTAGCTAGCTAGCTAGCTAGATAGATAGATAGATAGATAGAGAGGAGAATCAAGGAGATGCCATGTAGCTGCCGAAGGAGAAAGAAGTCTACTGATAGGCCACAGCCTTGTGGGTAATACATAGATTAATAGAAATGGGTTAATTTAAGATGTAAGAGCTAGCTAAACATTGGTTAAACAGTATTACACTTGATAAAGTTTTTGTGTGATTATTCAGGTCTGAGCGTCTGGGAAATGAACAAGTGGTTGTCACTTACAGGTAAAAACCTGGGAAACTGTCCAAGTAAAGACTCATCACCATGCTTAGGACAGGCAGCTTAGGAGAGAGAGCTAGAAGTCAAAGCTCAAGCTAGTAATCAGGCAAAGTACTCTGGTCACTAATTAGGACTTTGGGCAGGTCTTTGAACCCTTTGAAGCACATTTCCCAAATTCTAAGAACCTTGGGTATCTGTCCCGCTTAGTGTAGAGGGTTGACACAAGGATCAAAAGGCATGCTGTGGAAGCAAGTGTTCCATGCATGGCAGAGCTCTCTCTTGACACAGGCACTGGAAAGAGTTTTGAGAATAGCAGACTGATTAGATGAGGAAGTCAGGACCTCCTGGGACAGACCTGACAATGCTATTTTTGAGAGAATTGCAGAAGGGCTTTGGAGCTTTGGACTAGAAGAGCAAGGCATTGTTCAGAACTCAGTGGGGGTGTTCTTTGGAGTTTTGAAGATAATAATGTTGAGAGCAGTGCAAGAGATAGAGGACTGGCTTGTGATGTTTTAGAGAGAAGTAAAGACTCCACTGGGAAATTCATGTGAGGACACGGAGGTGTCTGGTCAGCTGGAGATGAGGAACCAACTGTGATTCATAAAAGACCAGAACCACTAAAATAAAAGCACTGTTTTACAGGGACAATTGATGCTGGTTGGCTGGAGCTGAGAAATTAGTAGTTATTAAGACGAGACCATCATCACTGAGGTGAAATCTCCCGGGAATTGTTTCCTGGGAGTCAGCACACAAAAGCTCTGTTCCTGAGGTGACTAAGGTTGTACCTTGTTGTGGGATAGTTGTACACTGTGTGAAAGTGTATTGTTTGATTTTGGTGTAATAAAAAGCTGATTGGCCAATACCTAGACAGGAGGTATAGGCAGAACATCAGGGGAAAGAGAGGAAATAGAAAGAGATAATTGAGGCTCAGAGGAGATATCAAGGATACATGGAGGAAGTCGGACATACATAATGAAGGAAAGGTAAAAAGGCATATGGTAAAAATATTGATTAATAAAATCAGGTAAATTTAAGTTATAAGAGCTAGTGCAACAAGTCAAAGGCTGAGCTTTCATAATTTATAATAAGTCTCCATGTCATGATTTGTGAGCTGACAGCCACCTTACCTCACACTGGCAGCTGACTTGGTCTTGTAACAGTAAGGGACTCCTGGATGCGGGGTCTGGTTTGAAGGCATGAGGAGGGAGCAGCTGAGGCTGGCACTGTGAGAGGACAGGAGAAGACAGTAAGTGGTAAAGGTGCAGCCTCAGTGGCAGTCAAAAGCCCAGGACTGAAGGGGCCTTGCACAGCAGTGGAGGCTTGGTACTGTGAAGAGAGCCTCGGAGAGGCTATTGGGGAAAGCAGAGTTAAGTTGCAGGAGAAGGCCCCAGTGCTTTGGAGATGCTAGCACCACGGATGACTACCAAGCACAGCATCTGTGATGTAGTGGATGGAGCCTGCCTGACCTTTAAAGACAAACTCTATGACGCAGAGGGCAAAACTGGAGAATTGACCCAAGCCCTTTGGAGGAGCCCAGAAGATTGTGAGTGGACCCCAGACATTGGACATAGCATCATTTACTACACTATTAGAAATTTGGTTTTGTTTTGATCTAATTGTAACTGTGTCCTGGGTTTTCCCCCTTGAAGTAAGAGAACATTTAACTTAGTTTTGACAGGAACCCATAGGAACTCCTTTGGAAGAGATTTTGGATTTTTAAAGAGTCTAGATAATTTTAAATGGATTGAATTTTTAATATGTTTAAATTGGTAAAGACGATGGGACTTTTCAAGTTATTTATGTTTTTAATGTGAGAACTTGGGGATGAGTTAGAAAGGAAATGTGGCTTAACAGTGGTGTATAGGGGTCAATAGTTCTGAATGGTTTTATGTCAGCTTGACACAAGCTAAAGTCAGCTGAATGGAGGGAACCTCAATTAAGAAAATACCTCCATAAACTCAGGCTGTAGGCAAGCACTTAGGGCATTTTCTTAATTAGTGATTTATGGCAGAGGGACAAACCCAATGTGGGTGGTGTTATCTGGGGGCTGGTGGTCTTCGATTCTAGAAGAAATCAGGTGAGCAAGGCATGGAAAGCCAGCCAGTAAGCAGCACCTGCCATGCCTTCTGTATCAGCTCCTGCCTCTGGGTTCTTCCTCTGCTGGAGTTCCTGTCTTGGCTTCCTTGGATGACGAACTGTGGTATGGAAGCCTAAGCCAAATAAACCTTTTCCTCCTCAAGTTGCTTGGTCATGGTGTTTTATCCCAGCCATGGTAACCCTGACTAAGACACTTCCCCTACCTGTTTTTCTTCAACTGTTGTTTCCACCCTTCTCCTTGTAATCTGTCATCTTTGTGTGGAGGGAAAAAAATCTGAGATGGTTATTATAGGCTCCTGATAGGCTGATCTATTCATATCAGAATATAAGCTGAAAGGGTGTGCTAAGCGGTCCCCAGCCAGCATCTTCGGAGATCTGCCTGAGGTTCAGAGTGCCTTATAGGACCCCCTCAATGTCTATCAAGGCATCCAGCTGCCTCAAACCGCATTGCACAGTGGTTGGAATTTTGGGAGTTTTCCCTCAACTTCCTACCTTGCAAGCTGTGAGCAGCATCAGCTCAAGTGTAATTTGCATCTGCTGATCCCCTGGCACCTGGGGAGCAAATGATGAAATATTCATGTTGGTGACCATTCATTTCCCTCTGCTAAAAGCCTCAGCTCTCACCCTCTTGAAGTGCGGTAGGGAATTTCCCCTGCTGCTAAATGCCTGCATTTCTATGAAAAAGCTCAGAGAGAGTTTATAAAATCAGGTTTCTGGTTTCTGTCACCTCAGAGAGGATCATAGAAGACATCGGGAGAGCCTTTCCTGTCACCCAAGTGCTACTGCCAAAGGAGGACACTCTCGCCTGCCTTTCCGTTCCTGGATCTTCATTGTGTCTCCCAGGGCAATCCCTTCACAGATATTTTTATACATTGCTTTCTATTGTCATCTGACCCATTTTTAATAGCACTGAGATTGAGCTGTATAGAACAATTAGAGCAGCCCCAAGGTAGGTCTCATGTGAAAACATAAGACCAGAGTCAAAAAGACCAGGAGTCTTTTAAGCAAGGAAGCTTATCGCTCTAATCATGAGCAACTGCTGTAAACACCTACAAACTGGGAAGTGATTCATCTGTGATCTTGAGAGCTGTGGCTAAGGACCCTTCTCTTTGAAATACCACCTACCACCTCAGCCAAAAATGCGAAGGGCATACAACTACTTATGAAGTTTTCCCATGAGATCTACATCTCTGGGCTCCCAAGGCTAGAGTCTAGACTACTTTAGTTTGCTGGGGAAATAATCACAGGGAATTAGTTTAGGTAGAGGCAGATAGATAGATAGATAGATAGATAGATAGATAGATAGATAGATAGATGATAGATATGATATATAGATAGATGATAGATATGATTGATTGATAGATGATAGATATGATAGATAGATAGATGATAGAAAGACAGATATGCTAGATAGATGATAGATATGATAGATAGATAGATAGATAGATAGATAGATAGATAGATAGATAGATAGATAGATA
>JABTXL010008037.1:5261543-5264135 GCA_025134845.1 Neodon shergylaensis | reverse complement strand
ATAGATAGATAGATAGATAGATAGATAGATAGATAGATAGATAGATATAGGGAGAGAAAGACAGAGAAAGAGAGAGAGAGAGAGAGAGAGAGAGAGAGAGAGAGAGAGAGAGAAGAGAGAGAGGTTTAGACTGCAGTTGCAGGCAAATATAAGTCTAGACTTGGCCACCTGTTCCAATATACTAAGTAAAGAGGGGTAATACAAAAGTAATATTTAGGCCAGGTAGTGGCACATACCTTTAATCTCAGCACTTGGGAGGCAGATCTCTGAGTTCTAGGACAGCCCGGTCTACAGAGTGAGTTCCAGAAAAGCCAGGGCTACAACACGGAGGAATCTTGTCTCCTACCCCCACTCCCATGAAACAAAAAAAAAAAAAAATGAAAAACAATCAAACAAAAAGACTGAATTTAATCAGTGTGGCTTTCTGGGACAAGGTAAAGGGATCCACTGGTCCCAAGTCCATCTCTGATATAAGCTTAAGGTTTAAGTAGGGGGAGACACAGGGTAAGCGGCCGCCCTGGTCAAAGTGTGCTCTGGTTTCTTAGTGAGGTATGGTCTCAAGTGCATGCTTGAAGATAGAAGCAGGCTCACACAAGATCATCTCTCCCATTCCAGGTTGGATGCCACTGGGAGTTGGTTCAGTTCCTCATCATAAAGATGTTTTTGTTTAGTCCTGCTTTTCCTGGAATCAGAGGAGACTGCAGCTTTAGGTTCTTGCAGGATATTGTAAACACTGACAGCAGGTGACTAAAGGAGACAGACTCAATATTAAGGCAGAGATAAAAGCTTTTTATTATTACCTAGTGTTACTAAAATTCTTCCCCTGGGAGATATACAAGCATTATCTCTTCCTTCTCCTAAGGTCCCAAGGGCAAACCAAGGCAAGTTTCTGTCAAAGTTCCCTTTGAGGAACCAATGAGTTTTAACTTGGCTTCCTTACAGAGCATAGATAGGGGGACTATTTATGTGGGTGCTCTTCACTCAACTGGCCACAGCCATGACGGCTTCCACACATCCACATGGATGAAGCCTCTCCCCCAGTCTTCCCGAGGCCACATGCAATGAAGGCAGTGTTGTATGCAAGAAGAAACAGGGAGCAGCAGATGAGGTCCTGTGATGCTCTCTGCCCCTCGATGATGAGGTCTAAACAGCCAACAAACCTAGATAAGCTCATCTTCTGTAAGGGAGCACAGATGAATGCCCCAAGATGGCAGTTTCTTGGCTGGGTGGACAGCCGCTCACAAAGCATTGAGTTAACAAGGCAGTCAAGTGCCTAAGTGCTTAAGTGCCTGTGATAACTGTGGAGAAGACAAGCCAATGGAAGCAACAGTGTCAAATGATGAATGTGTTTTGCGATGCTGTCATCACTGTGGCAATCAGGTTTATCCCAGGATAGTCCCTCTAAGGAACCAGTCCTCCTGAGGACAAGGTGCTGAACTCATACATGCTGATTCTGTTGCTCATCACTGAGTGGCTCTCTCCTTGGTGTTAAGCTCTTCTGGCTACTCCTGCATGTTGGACAACACAGGTCCTGGGCTTTGGGAGCAGCTCTGACATGGTTATTTATATGCTGTAGGAGAGGATTGGCATGGGTCTTGTTCATGTGCGTAAACCCTTTGCAGCAAATGTCCAGAGGCAAGGGGGCAGGGCTGAGTGGAGATACCCATAACATAGTTCCAAAGGCTCCTTGTGAAAGGACATTGAGATCACACAAAAGGAAAGGGCAAAGGTTGGGGGAAGAAACAGCTGAAAAGGAAGTAGATCGTTGGTTCTGGAAGGCAGGAAGCTGGAACATCACATAGAGGCTTTGTTAGTGAGCCAAGACTTAGTGTAGACTGGAGGATATTAATATCAGATGTTTTGGGGTCCAAGTCGGGGCCCTTCCAGCCTTACAAGCTAGACTTAGCCACATGGGCTCAAGTCACCAATTGAAAAGACAAGTATACAATAGCGAGAATGAGATAAAGAAGGGTTATTTAGTGTGGCTTAAATAAAACAGTCCTATAACCAGTACCTTTTGTCTAACTTTGGGGTTTTATATAAAGTTGAGCTTTAATGGAGGAAGAGAGGAATGCATGTCTAAGCAGTCCTGGTCCAGGTGTGGGTCTGCCTTTGACTGACCATTCCTTGTGTCTTCTCGAGTCTGTCCTGCACAGTGTTCTGACAAGCCACATACTGTGAAATCTCCTGGGAGACAAGACCTTTCTCGGCTGGCACAAGACTCCGCTTTTCCTTCCCCTATTATGACTTTTGGAGACATCCACCTTCTTGGCTTTTATGTTTTCAATAGTCTAACACCCCAAAGAAGAGGCACACTGCTTCTCTTGGGAATGTCTGTTCCTGCCAGGGGGCTCACTATCACATGTCTTCCTGTATTACCCACTTTTCCCCCTCTGCTCCTGCTTTCTCTTCCCTGAATCCTCTCCCTCCTTGGGGACACCTGCCAGATGTTCTCTCTCTTCAAATCTAAATCCTGCTTGACCTTCAAAGCACAAGGCAGTGAGCACCACTTGTAATGCTTGTTTAAATGACACATTCCACAATCAATATAAAGGTTCCTCTGTGTCCTCACACCGCGTGGATGTCATGTTT
>JABTXL010008037.1:5246543-5256543 GCA_025134845.1 Neodon shergylaensis | reverse complement strand
AGTGAACATGTATTGTTTTACAGATGTGAGGTCATGTCAAAACACAATGCATCAGTCCCACGGGAATAACCAAGAGGCTCAGGGAAACGTTAAAGTTCTTTTCAGCTCCAATTTTGAGTGATGACAGTGTGTGTAGAACAATTTCACTGTGTCTTTCTACCCTTGCATGTTTACAGCTTACATGTCTTCACTCTCTCATCACCCCAGTCAGCATTCCAGGACCCAAGCAATGCAAGTTTACTGTCTTGAGACTGCTCCTACCAGGATTAGCTACACCTGGCTCATTATTACATTGTATATAATTACTGCCTTCATGTCTAACTGTATGAAATATCCTAGCTTCCTTGTCTTTCTGTCTGTAGTGCCCTTGCCTCCTTGTCTAACTGTATGTAATGTTCCGGCTCCTTGTCTGTCTGTATGCAATAATCCTGTCTCCATGTCTATCTGTATGCAATAACCCTGCACCCTTGTCTATCTGTATGTAATAACCTTGCACCCTTGTATATCTGTATGTGATAACCCTTTCTCCAAGTCTATCTATATGTAATGACCCTGCCTGCTGTATGCAACAACCCTGCACACTTGTCTAGCTGTGTGTAATAACCTTGCACCCTTGTCTACCTGTGTGTAATAACCCTGTCTCCTTATCTATCAGTATACAATGGCTCACTTCCTGTTCAACTATTCATAAAAAGCCCACTGAGCTTCCAGGGTGCTGTGACTTCTCTATCTGATACCCCGGACCAGCTGCTCTCAGTTTTTCTGTCTCTGCACACATGTGTCTGTCTTGTTTCACTCCCTCATCATCCCCTGTCGGGGTTCTAGGACCCAAGTCCTGCAAAAATACCACACAAAGTCAAGAGATGAAAGGAGCAGGCGAATAGACACACACAACTTCACTCCATGGAGATGTGCTGAGTTAGCTGGGGCCACTCAGCTGGGCAAAGAACCACATGGGTAGACAGAATGTCCAAAATCAACCTGACGTCTGACTGACACTGCCACTATTTGGTTATGCCTGGATGGGCCCACACAAGGACAGAAGTGTTATAACAGAACTGATGCAATTTTTAGAGTAAATGTTCGTTTGATCTCATATACATATATTTCATGCCAAAGAGAAAGCTGATGCCCAGAAGGTTTAAATTACTCTCCTGGGATCATCCAGTTAGTAGAGGTCAGTCTAGCATCATATCGTTATATAACTGTATGCTTCATAAGGTCATAACTTTATGCTTCTCTTCTTTTCAGGAAGGTATAGTTGTTGTGTGATATTTTGGTTGTGCTACGACAAAAAAAAAAAACAACAAAAACACCTCCTGCTTGGAGTCAGAAAACAGGGAGCAGCCATCAGTCACTTCCAATCTCTTTGGTTCTTCCGTCCAAATGGCCGAGATCTTCTTTCGACCCCGCTTTACTACTCTTTGTCCTCTGTCTCCAGTCCTCCAAACCTCTATGGTTAATTTTAGTCAGCTAGTGGCTGGCCCTGCCCTCTGACTCCAAGCGAGTTTTATGTGTCATAACACAAATAAAATAGCACACAGCACATAGTTATATTGAGATCCCTTGATGCTGTTTGCGACCTAACACAAATGGGGAAGTCCCGGAGATTTCCCAAGGGTGCCTGGGATCCTCTCTATTCAGCCTGTGGAAATACCCAAACCCCACTTGTACTTGATAGTCGACAGGAGCACACTGATCTCTAGGTACTGTGCTTGGCTCACTACATTTTTGGCTCTTTGCAGTCACCCAGTTGAGGGACTACTCAACTGTAATTTTAGCCATTCATGTCCAGTATCTTTCTTCCTGTGTCCTCAGAATGCTGTAACAAAGGGGGGGGGAGGTTATTAAGCTGTCAAAGAAAAACAAAACCTCACGTAAAAGCAAAGTTTGTCATGGATGGCCACCTCTGTCTTTTATTCCTTCACAGTGACATCGTAGAGAGAAAACTGTGAAAACTCCATTTCTAGGGTCAGAAGGTGGGTTCTGAGACTGTTGCCCACAAGTCAGACAATGCTGGAAACAGAAAAGATTACAAAAGGCTCAACATGAAGCATGGTAGACTGTACACAATTCAGATTGCAGGTACTTATTATCATGACTGAGCACCTGGCCGCCAAACTCTGAGGCTCACTACTACAGAGGACATTATCTGAGCTGACAGGGTTTTTAGATGTTCTCAAAGAATTTCGGGGCTGTAAGGGACAGTAGTGATGTTGACAATTAAATGTTCCATTTGGTTTTGCTCATGCTGGACAGAGACCTAGAACGACCGTGCATCTCTCTAAAGGTTACCCTCCTGATTAATTCCTGAATGAAGTCCATTTCCTGCTAGAAATGATCATAGATTTTCAGCTGAGAGGGGGTTTATTCCTTAGGCTTGTCAGGGTTACTCTCTGTCAAACACTGACCGAATGCAGGGAGCATTAGATATGTTTCTATCTTTGGCCTCACTCTTTGGAACTAGACATTTAGCCATTAAATTGTTGCAGACCCTGGTTAATTACCTCTGAGTTTAGCTTCCCTTTGTCAGTGGAGACTGGAGACTTGTTACTACCTCATTTGATACCTGCATCAGACAGGCAAAGTGGTTGGCTTCTTACAAAATAATTGCTTTCCCCTTGCTAGCAAAATGAGACTCGGTTTTTAACTTGAGAATTTGGGGAAAATCAAACACTTTAAGAATCCCACGTTATGCAACATTATATCTTTGTGCCGGAAGAGAAACTATGGGAAACCTGAATTGCAAAAGCAATGGCATAGCGACATAGCAGGGCCTTGAGCTAGAGCCAGCTCACTTCAGGCACCGTGAGTCAGCACCTGTAGTGGAGCTGAGATAAAAGCAAAAAGAGGGAAGCCTAGTCACTTTGCTTCCACCCATCTCTCCTGTCATGAGAATCAAGGTGACCCCAGAGTTTTCTACTACATCAATTTGTTTCACTGGAAGTGCCTCTTTCCCCAATTAATTAGGAAAACTCTAGGGATACAAAGAAGCAGTTCTGTATAAATTAGTTCAGGATCCTCCAGAACCCGGGGATGAAATGATGAGCACCATCCCGGCACTCCGAGCTGCAGTGAGTGCTGGCTTTAGCCATGTCTTTGTGTAACTTTTCCCCGGATATAAAGCATGATAAAATACATTTCGAGGCCCTCAGAAAACACATCAGAGGTTAAGTTTTGAGAGAGGGAGGGAGGTCTATTGATGGCGCTTTTGGAAGAAGAGGAAAACAGGCTGAAAGAACCATCATCGAAATACTTCATCTTCCTCAGTGGGCAAGAGCTCTGTGAATTTCTCAAAACCACTTTCCTACCCTGCCAGCAGAAGAGGGTCGTTCATATGACATCTAAGCATGCGCTGATTTGATTACCTGGCCGTTTTACGAAAGAAAAAAATAAGTCTGACCTTACCGTCTGCTAAAACAAAGAGAAACAGATGAACATCAAAATTCATCAAACACCCAATGTGTGGTACTTTACTCATATTGTCAAAGAGACAAATAATCCCTTTGCTTTCTGTAGCTTTGGAAAGTTGAGTTCCCAGTTCTTTTGCTTGTTCATTTTTAAATCACCAACTCTTGTTTTTAGAACCAAGCTTATTGTGAATACCATAATCACTCTGAACTGTCTAGAGTATCATTATAGCTTCTTATATGAATCAAAATTTGACTCTGAGTAGCAAGGAGCATTGGTGTTTGGACCTTTTTTTTATGTCTTTGTCTTCTACTTCAGCACGCCCACAAAGGGCAGAATCTCTCATGTCACATTCTGACAAGGCCTCAGGCTCAAATCCAGGAAGCAGGCTTTGTTTATGGCCTGGTTTAAGTGAATGAATAACGCCTTATTTATCAATTATTTGCATATTCTCAACTACACCCCTCAAAACCCCCAGTGGCAGGACACAGAGAGACTTAGTCTTGTTTTCTTGCAGGTATTTGTCAGCTTCTTGTTCTTAACTCCGATGTCACATGGTCTTAATGTCTCAGCAACCCAAATTCCCAAGTGTTCTTAGGTCTTAAATGTAGTATTTAATGATCTCAGATTAACTAAATCTAATTTAACAAATAGCTAAACCATCCCTGGCAGGAGGAAACCTGTTAACAGTATGCAGACTGTGTCGCGATGAGGCAGAGGGATCTCAGAACCTTTAACCACTGTAGTGGAGATGCCCCAGCTAAGTCTCAAGGTCATTTAGCTTGAAGATTTCTTCCCTCGGGTCTTGAGAGTGAAGTGTAGGGTTTTCAAATCCTTTTCTCTGTGTAGATATTTCCCCTCCCCACTTTCCAGCAATCAACAACTGTTTACCTTTGTAAATAGCTCTGCCTTTGAATCTAGGGAGGGATCCCAGTGGCGCTGCAGAATGAAATCCCAAAACCCCTGTCAGTCTAGCCAGCCCCATCTCTGCTGCTTTGCCTCACAGCATTGCCCACTGGGCAAGACTTCTGGGTCCAGCAAGCCATCAGAGAGAAAGCCAGGGTCCAGTTACAGCCTTTCTGTAATGATCTGAAACCTGTTCTGTACCCAGCATCGTCCCTGAACACAGGGAAAATGCAAATTGAAGTGATTAAAAAAATATATTTTAGAAGCTGGTTTTCTGGCTGTACTCTTAGCTGAGAATGCTGATTCCAAGGACCAGGCAAGATGAGAAAGTGGGGGAAGCCACATCTACTCCACCAGGAGAACGATTGTCCGGTAACCCTCCACCACTCCTTTCCTAACAAATCATCCTGTTAGACCACAAAGAATGGAAAAGCGTGCTCGGTATTAGCGTGACTTTCACCCAACAACTCCAGCTCTCTCCACATAAAGAGGTCACTTTGTAGGTTTTAATTTATGTAGTTAGAATTTGCTGGGGTAACTGTGGAGTGTGGAGGCTTTAAACCAATGGGGTAAGACTATGGCTTTAAAGAATTCATTGTTAAAATAGGACTAGAAAAAAATAGCATCGACTTCAATTCATTGATTGCCTCTTGTTCCCAGCACTGTGCTGGGGCTCTGCGTGGATTCTGTGATGTGCATATTCCTGCCCCAATTTAACCACAAGGCACTGAGCTGCTGCAGAACTAAGTGACATGTTCTAGCCAGATCTCTTTGACCCTAAATCTTGGGTCCTTTCTCTCCCTCGATTTTAAGCTCGTTCTCTTAATCTGTGGTCTAACAAGAGAGGGAAGTTGAGAGGGGCTAAAAGCCAGTGATTAAAAGTGAGCTTCTAGAAGTCTCAGTACCTCCACCCCCTTGGTTTGAGTTTCACTGAGCTTGGCTCTGACTCTCCGACATCGGTAGCATAACTGGAGATGCTGCTCTCTGCCGACAGCAGTGGACCAGCAGTCTGAACTCACCCCCTGTATTCCGTAGACCCAAGTAGGGGAATTATTCCCAGTGGATGCAGAGAAAGTGGCAAGAGGCATTGGGTGTCTGAATATGTGATAATATATGTAGATTATTGAGTAAATGCCTAGGATTTGTATAGCTTGGCCATATAGTGATTATATTTTCTTTTGAGAAACTCTATTCTGATTTCTTTTTTCTTTTCTTTTTCCTGGTTTTTCAAGACAGGGTTTCTCTGTGTAACTGTCCTGGAACTAGCTCTTGTAGATCAGGCCGACCTTGAATTCACAGAAATCTGCCAGCCTCTGCCTCCCCAGTGCTGGGATTAAAGGTGTGTGCTGCCTCTGTCTGGTTTCCATTCCGGTTTCTATAATGAATGTATTAGTTTATAATCCCACCAGCAGTGAATAAAACTTCTTTCCCCAAATCCTTGTTAGCATTTGTTTTTGGTTGCTTGCTTGTGTTCTTTTCATGATAGTGATTCTGTAGTACACATTAAATTACCTAAGATGTTTGTTACAAAACTAGAAAAAAATCAATTCTGAAATATGGGGTGGGGGGGACCACAAAAGGCTACTAATAGAACAATCCTTAGTAGAGAGAACACAGCTGGAGATATCATAGCACTTGACCTCAAATTATACTACAGAGCCATAGTGACCAAGACCACACAGTATTGGCACGAAAATAGACATTCAGACATGGAATAGAATAAAGGATCCAGGAGCAAACCTACACAGCTGTGGTCACCTACATTTTGACAAAGGTGTGGAAAATAGAGACGACATAGCTCACAAATAGTGCTGTCAAAACTGGATATCTGAGTCCAGAGGATTGAAGTTAGAGCCATCTTTCTCACCCTGCACAAAAATCAGTCCAAAGAGGATCAAAGACTTCAGTGTAAAATGGGAAGCACTAAAACTATTAGAGGATATGAAAAAAATAAACTTGTAAATATAAGTCTGGGCAGAGACGTTCTGAACAGGACTCCAGTAGAACAGGAAATAGCTTCAAGAACTAACAAATGGGAATGCATGAAATGAAAACTCTGCTACACCAAAGAAAGTTTTGGAACGGAAGTCTTAGAATGAGGGAAGAGCTTTGTTGGGAATACTTCAGATATGACTATCTCCTGTAAACTAAAAATTAAACAAGCAGGCACAGCCAATCTGCCAATCAATAGATGAGCTAATGCTACAGTTTTCATTAGCCACCAGGTAACTACAAATGAAAGCCACTTTGAGATTCCACCTCACCCAGTCAGAATTTGTTATTGCTGTTATTTTGGACTTTATTTGTTTGTTTAATGGATTGATATTATATATATATATATATATATATGTTTTGCATTTAGTATATATGAGTACCACGTGTGGTCCTGGTGTCCATGGAAGTCAGAAAAGGGCACCAGATCTCCTGAACTGGAATTATGGATGGTTGTAAATTGAACCAGTGGCCCCTGCAAATGTGACAAGAGCTGCAAACCGCTAAGCCATCTCTCCAGCTCCTATCGTTTTGAGAGTGGAGAAGGAGCGCTGGAAGAATGGAGACCCCATCTCCACACATCCTGAGGTTGAATTTGTTTAAGACATTCAAATGTAGATGTCCAATTAGGTAATTGAATATAATTCCTAAACGTCCCCCAAGCATATCTAAAGTGAAAAACCAGGAAAGGAGCGAAAAGGAATTGCCACAGAGACAGAGGAATTGCCACAGAGACAGAAGGGAACTTGGGAGGTAGTGGTATGTGGTATTCTAGAAGCCCAGTGGAGAAGATGTTTCCGGAGAGAAAGCAGGAACTCATGCTAAATCCTTCTGACAGCTCAAATGATGGAGGTCGGAAAAGAGATAGCTGGTTTGATCAATGCGAGTGGGCACTAGCAATACCACTGGCTTGGTCTGCTACTGTCCGAGGAACAATGCTGAAGACAGGAGCCCTGGAGGGAGGCGGCCAGAGAGTAGAGGGAGCTTAGGAATGCAGTGACTGTATGATTATAACACAAGTAGAATAATACAGGTGGGGAAGGGAAGCTGGTCACACGGGAAGAGTTAATGTTCCCAGAAAACTGCTCTGCGGATAGGTGGGATGACCCGGAAGGTTCTCGGGCTCATGGGGAATGCACACCATTGAGGTGCATGACCACAGGAAGGACTGATCACATAGACTGAGGCGGAAGTCAGAGGGTTGTGGTCCTGGGGGCTGGGAAGGAAGTGCACATTGATACAGTTCGCATGACAATATATGCCAATGTTATATTTTGTGGGAAAGGCTAAAACTTCTGAGCAAAGCTAGTTTTTCACATTACTCAAAATGTTTTAATAGTCTTCGGGGAGGAAATAACCGGTAACAGTGTAAGGCACTCAGCAAATGTCAAGAGTTTTATAGCGAAACATTTTTTCAAAGATTTTCATTTTTATGTGTAAAGACGTTAAAACATTTTCCATTTAAAAAACCCAGACAGCATCCCATAAAATGATAATTCTGCCGATTCTATTCTTTACTTTAAGTAAAAAGGTCAGCTCCATGGAAAAATACTTTCTGCTCAAGCTTCAGTGAAAAATACCAAATAACATGGGTTTATACAAATATTTCCCTCTCAAGTTTTATTTTCCTTATTCTTAGTGCTAAAAAAGTGAAGTAACACACACACACACTCCTTTATCATGAGCTGCTGATAGACCAGCATCCTCTCCATAGGAAACACAGCTATTAGTTCTTTCTTTTGCTCCCTCAGTTCTTGGCCTGTGTGGTTGCCTAACCTATAGGCACAATGTTGCAAAACTGTCTGTAGGAAGTTTAAAAAAAATCCATATTTTCTTTAGAAATGACATCTTATTCTACATATTGTTCTTCAACTTTGCTCCACTAACTGGAAAAGTTCTGTCTTGGAACTCTCATCGTGGAGAGAGAGGGGTCGGTGATCCTGGTGGGAGCATTAGAGAGCAGTGGTTGGGAATAGGTAAGCTCAAAAAAATGTGACTCTATGGGGATTAATCTAAAATTTGAGTATGGAAGAGGATCTTCCGAAGTTCCACCTCTAGCTGAGAGCTTACTGGCAGTTGATGGTTGCTGAGAGAGGGTGAGTGACTTTGGGGCTGTGGCTGGTGATGGGCTGTTCATGCTCCAGGGGATAGTTCCACACCTGTGTGTCAGCACTGATGGCCTCACAGAGCTGTTAAAAATAATAATAATAAGGCCGGGCAGTGGTTACTCACTCCTTTAATCCCAGCACTCGGGAGATCGAGGCAGGTGGATCTTTGTGAGTTCGAGGCTAACTTCGTTTACAAGAGCTGGTTCCAGGAGAGGCGTCAAAGCTACAGAGAAACCCTGTCTTGAAGAAACAAAAACAAAAACAAAATAACAATAATAAGAGAGAGGAGATGGTGGGAGAGAGTTAGATTGCTGGTCGTCCTGGGGTGGGGCGTCTGAGGGTGGTAGTGGGGTGAATATGTGTATGTATGTATGAAATGTTCAAAGGTCATTATTTAAAAGGGAACAAGGAAATGGCATGCTTTCTTTGGCCACCCTGCTTTAGCTGTCACAGCTAGTTTTCATTTCCCAGAGGTTTTAGAGCATCCTTATGAAGCTCTGCTCTGGTCCTTCTCTCAAAGTTTCTCTGGATAGATCCAGAAGACGGGTGATATAACAACAGAGGGCACACGATGGCTGGACCAGCAGTGCTGCAAAGAGCTTCCAAGTGCCAGACTGCTCTCCTTGTTCAGCAATTTAGGTGAAAGCATCAGCTCATCGCAGCTCTACCAGTGCTCAGCATCTCTGCCCATGTGCCGCCCCTCTGGCCATGTGACTATTTCCACATTATTTTTCTCGTCTCTCCACCCCTTGACTGGATTTGATTCTTTCTTAACATAATGAGGCTTATGAGAGCTTCTGAATCATCAATTCTGAACCTTTAAATGAGTCTATATCTGAAGAGCAGGTCTCTGCTCTCCAAGCCTGACTGCAGCTGGGAGCCCATTGGATCCCAGGTGTGCACGCGGTTGTCTGTGGAAGTGGTCAAGAGGCAAACTGATCAGTCATCATATCATAAACAAAGTATGAGAATCTATGATGTTAACCCACATGCTGGCCCATGCAATGTGTTTTGAGAAGCAAGGAATCCCATGATGTGAGTATTCAAGCCATGTGAGATAGCCATCTGTAGCTCAGGCGGTACCTGGGTGGTGCTCAGCATGCAGGCTCGGTTCTATTTCTTTTATTTACAAATTCAAGAGCACACTTTCCCACATCTCGGTCTGTTTGAGCTTTTAGTCACAATTTCACTGTGACATAATGGTATAATTACTGCAGTATGATGCACAAATATTACTATAGTGATCATTGTTAAATCATAATGGAAATGTTTTCATTCTTGGAGCTTTCACGGTTATCTCTGCTTGCCTCAACTGGAATTTGCTTCAATTGTCCCTTCTATAAAAATGTTTGAGGTCAAACTACTGACATCATTCTAGAGTAACCTCTTTCTTATATTTCTGATCAAGTGATGCTCATGCAGCTTATCACTTCCTCCAGGTGCTTTTGCTGTGGGATGACCTTGTTATTCCTGGCAGGGGCTCTTGTTGAAAGTAATATAACCCATTGATCCAGCAATTTATCATCTGTCTGCCTATATCTATCTATCTATCTATCTATCTATCTATCTATCTATCTATCTAT
>JABTXL010008037.1:5214427-5246533 GCA_025134845.1 Neodon shergylaensis | reverse complement strand
TCTATCTATCTATCTATCTATCTATCTATCTATCTATCTATCTATCATCTATCTATCTATCTATCTATCTATCTATCTATCATCTATCTATCATCTATTTAGCTACCTATCGTCTACCTTTTATCTATAAGTCTAGTGTTTATCTGCTTATCATGTTTTATCTGTCAACCTATTATTAATCTCTCCACCGTTCACCTATATGTCTGTATTTGGTTTTTGAATTTTAGTGTTTTCTGCAATAGTTCATTTTATAATACATTTTTTTCAGAATCATTCAATTATGTTTTTAATTATTTGCCAGTATTCCATGAAAGCATTCAAGAGAAATAAAATCATGTGTTCATAAGGGGTCTGATATAAGAATGTTTGAGCATCTTTGTGTACCCACAGATGACTAGTTATGTGAATTATGACACATTCACACAATGCAGTGTTACTCTGTGATCTCATATCAGAGGACTGTAGCATTGATAATTTTACAAGCATTCTGTAGAGAGTGAAAACAGGTATGTGCTTAGTTCTGCATCTGATGAATGTGGACTGACTTTTCTGCCAGGAAGTGGCCATGGTACACTCTTACTGAAGCTGCCTCTGGATGTGTTTGCATCCTGTGCTTAGGTCTTTCTCATATCACCGCAGCAAATGTAACAGCCTCTCTCTCATTCTATAATCAATGTCTATTTTTAATGATAAAGTCTTACGCTACACCCCTGATTACTCTGCTAGCACTAGCCCATAACTTTAATGATCCTCTCTTAGCTAGTTTTAATCAGCTTATTGAGGTGCAATTTGCATAAGATAAAATTCTCTCATCTGAATTCATTGCTTGGTGAGTGTTTGCACATGTACATCCCTGTGCATCCAGTCTTCACGACCCAGAATATCACCATCACTCCACAAGCTCATTTCCCTGGAAGTCAATTCTCCACTTGGCACAAATAGTTCAGTGTTCACTGCTCTAGTTGACAATGTGAACCTGGGTGAGCAGGGCCTAGAACTGAGGTGAACTAAGGTCTCATGCGATAGCCAACTTATTCAGAGCATCAGGCAGTTTATACTCTGATGGTTAAGAAGGCTCACATGAGTAAGGTGTTAGTCACATGGACAAACCACATGCGGTACAACCATGTTTATCCATAGAGGCACATGAATAACAAAACTCACTCCTATCTGTACACCTGGGAGGGGCACAAACAACACATCCCAAGAACAATTCTGTGTTTTTGAAAAAACAGGCTACAAGACTTATTTTCTTGAGGTTTCCTCACAATACTCAAAATCCCCTTGCATGACTCCATTCTTGGACTGTGTTTCCAACAGTTATGGAGCTGTTTTCTGCCACTGCTTATGACTTTCCAGTTTCTGTTACTTGTGGTAAAATGATATGGTGCATAGTGTTTTGTGCCTGGTTTCTCTCTCTAAGCATAATGCTCCTATAACCGGTTATCCATGCTAGGCCATTGTTCTTAACATCATAGAGTAATATCCCATTGTGTGGCTCGACCACAATTCATGTGCTTATTAATCTGTTGTTCCAAAAAGCTGTGTTAACACTCCTGGAGCAGTGATCAGACTTTCACCATGTTGGACTGGGCAGAGCAAGCAGGCAGGGCTGTTGTTGCCCTAGCAATGCTGCCACTTAGGTTTTTAAGAAGCACTTAGCATTTTAAGAACAGTCCTGGTCAGAAAAGGACTACAGATACACAATAAAGACAAATTCAAATGGAAAAGACCTCTAAATTGGCCGTGTACGTAGGCTTGGGAAAGAGAAGAAAAAGAATATAGACAGTTATAAAAAGAAGTAAATGGTTTTAAAAAAGGTAAAGTCTTTAAAGAGACAGAGTACGGACAGCCATAGATTAAAGAAGTAAAGAAAAATACATCACGTAAGGATGGAAAATACACAGAGAGTCTGAGTTATGTATATTATTGTGTTTTCTTTGAATTTTTCAATTGTGAAGGGGCTAAGTAAACAACATATATACTTTAAGGATATCTTTTTTTAAAGATTTATTTATTGTGTATACAACATTCCTTCCATGTATGCTTGCCAGAAGAGGGCACCAGATCTCATTGTAGATGGCTGTGAGCCACCATGTGGTTGCTGGGAATTGAACTCAGGACCTCTGGAAGAGCAGTCAGTGCTCTTAACCTCTGAGCCATCTCTCCAGCCCCTTTAAAAATATCTTGTCTTCAAAATTTGGGTCTAAGGATATGTTGCTTTGAAAAGAGGTTTTTGTTTTGTTTCCACAGACCATAAAAACCTGTGGATTCATTTCAGGCTAATGTCGTTTGATGGACCAAGACCTCCTGGAAGGTAGCCATGAACACCCCCCAAAATTACTTCACATAACAAAAAGCAGAAGCAGTTTGGAGAGAACTACACCCATATTTCTAAAAATTATTTTGAAATGTTTGTTTACATATAAGGGGATATGATATAGATATGAATAATTTGCATTGGTATAGCTCTTGCTTTATTGATATAAATTTAAGGTCAATTTTGTTATGCTATAGAGATGGATAATTTGTATTGGTATGGATCTTGGTCTCTTGATGCAGGTTTTGGGTCAATCTTGTTATATGTATGTTTTTGCTCTTGATTTGAGTATTGTAATTGTGCAGTTCATCTGAACATATAATGTATAATTAAGAAATATAGGTTAATAGATAGTCATCTGTAATAGTCAAATGTGTAGTCATGTTAGTTAGGCTTTCTGGATATATAGAGATATATTTTGGTTAGTTAGATAATCTTCAAATCTTTCAAAGACTACAGAATATGGGATTTAAAATGTTTTAAGGACTTAAGACTTTCATGACATGAGACACATCTTCTTCTGGCAGCATCAATCTACTTCAAGTAGATGACAGGCATCAAAGAAGCTCCTTATGAAGTTGGCTAATCATTTGAGCAAGAAAGAAACTGTTCTTGCCTGGACTGCTTAATATTATAAACTGGACATGCAGGACCCACATAAAAATGACTGATGAACTTGCCTTAAGGTGAGATGGTCCTTTGGGGTTCCTGCTACATGAGAGTCTGCTAGACATCCTGCAGGACACAGAAGGAAGCAACCGATGGACTTTGCCATTACAAGGCAGAACAGATCTTCAAATTTCCTGTTTTGTGAAAAAGTCTGCTAGATATTATGGGGTCTATAGGCTGAAGATCAGATGCCCCAATGATACAGAAGAACTTTGAGTGACTGTCCAGGCACCGTCAATTCTAGAGGTTTGGAAGTTGCTTACAATGCACTTACTGTTTACCTAGGTAATATATCCTTCTGGGGTCTTGGATGGAGTTGAAGAATAGATAGTTATAAATATAATTTTCTTTAATTATGACAAAAGATAAAATAGATATAAATATCGTAGCTGTAATTCTTGCTTGATCACTGTCTTGTTATATGTAATTTTACTATGTTAAAGTTAAAACCTTCCTTTATATTTAACCAGAAAAGAAGAAATGATGTGTGAGGTCCTTCTGTCTATGTGTTGCTTTAATTGGTTAATGAATAAAAAAAATTGACTTGTCCTGATAGGGTAGAGTAGAGCTAGGAGGGGAAAACTAAACTTAATGCTGGGAGAAAGAAGGTGGAGTGAGAGAGAAGCCATGTGGCCCCGCTGGAGACAGATGCTGAAACCTTACCTGGTAAGCCACAGCCTCATGGTGATGCACAGATTAATGGAGATGGGTTAGTTTAAGATATGAGTTAGCCACAAATATGCTTAAATTATTGGTCAAAAAGTATTGAAAATAATATAGTTTCTGTGTGACTATTTCAGGGCTGAGCAGCCAGGAACAAACAAGTGCGCTTTCACAACAGGGTAGCCTTATTTGGGCACATGGTTTCCTTTCTCTTGAATAAATACTTAGAGGTGCTAGATCATACAGTAGTACATTCTACCAACACTGATTAAATTCATTTGGCAAATTCTGAAATCTATTTTATCCAGATTTCTGCAATCTTCCATAAGACTGCATTTTGTTTTATAATTTCTGTTAAGTCTTATATCCTTGTTAAGAAACTTTTGCATTATTGCATGATAGACTCAAAAAATCATATTTTAAACAAAGACATAGAATGTAGGCACATAGGAAACACGTTTTACATTATTGTGGTTTTATTATTTATTTATTCATCTATGTATCTATCATATATCTGTTTATCAAATAATGCCATACTAAACACAGTGACCCTAAGTTTCACTTCCCCTAAAATAAGTTTGTAAAGTTGAATTTCATACTGGATGTGTTTTAGATCAACATATGTGGTGACTTTTGGCAGATCTTCATTTCCTTTTTGGATACAATAACCTAAAAGTAAGCATGCAAGGGCCACTGCAGCCATCTTTGGGACAAGGACAGGTTCATTTGGAAAATAAATACAAAAGACTAATTAGTGTGGCACATTGGGGAATGGATCTAAGCAGACGAGTCCATCAGTCTCTGCCTCTAAATTGTTCATGGTGCCAACACACTTGAAATACTTTTTATAATTTGACGCTTAACAGTTCTATGTAACTCATGATACCTCATAGGACCAGCTCCTGGCTACCCTTCTACCATATTAATTAACAGGGAAGCAAAGCCAAAAGACATTTTTTCTGAGTGTGTTTGTCTTGGCCTTAATATTAAAGATTATATTTCCCCCAATTTTCTTTAGTTTCTGCCAGAGGTTTACTATAACATATGTACAAATAATATAAACTATGCTATAATAATAACATTGTTCTCACCCCTCTCCCTAATACTGAAGTTGAAGGGGCTACTTATTATCAACATACATCAGAAAATATGTTTATTCATGCAGAACTGAAAAGAAGAGCCACAGAAAACCCATCAAGTGTCATGATTATGGTACATAATTATCATGCTACATAATTATTATGATTGTGTGTAGGAAAACTATTGCTACAGAGTCGTCCATTACTCTGCTGTTTAGGGCCTTGAATTTGCCAAGCAATTCTCTTAATTATCTGCTTCATACCGGCCATTGGATCTTGGTCAAGACAATGACTTTGGTTTGGGGCTTGGGTCATTGCTTTGGGATCTATCTTCCCAAACTCATGCCAGTGCTCCATCATTGCTAAGACTGGTAATAAACCATCACTATCATCGTCATCAACCGTCATCGCCATCCTAAGTTATCCTTCTGCCAGTCTGTGCTGAGCATGCCTCCTGAATATGAATGATCAGAAATAGGTTAGCTGCTCTGATGCACAGAAAGGCTTCCAGGGGCTGTTTGCTCCATGTTGCCTAGTGACAGTGGCCGGATAAGGATCCTATAGCTTTCTAAGGAGCTTCTCATCAGATATGATAATATGAATGCTGGGTATCTCTCCCAGTCATAGAAAAACGATCTTATTATTAGCTAAAGCTGCCTGACTCTGGGAGAGCTGGTCTATGCTATTTGTTGCTATCTTTAGAATATATTTGATATCGGAGTGGAGATAGTAGCAGCAGAGCCAGGCCATTCAAGAGGAGATAACTATCTAACCTCTGCATCTGCAATATTAAAGGAGAGGGAAATTTTAGAGCCTTCGACTGCTCTCATTGATTCATTCATACTCTAAAAGTATTTGGGAGAATATGTTTCCATATTTACTTCATTTTAATTTCAATAAGACTCATGAAAACTACTTACGTGTGGAATACCCAGTAGACTCCTGAGACCCCTGTGTTGAATAAAGAGGGTAGAGACTGTTGTCATGTCTGACGTGATTCTACTTACACAAAGCTTAACAGCAACCAAACAATGGGGAAACTGATTGACGGAAGCCATGCATGTCCATCTTCCACTCCCACATGGGACAGGAGCTATGTGTCCACCTCCCCCAAGGAGATAAGACTATGTGTGTCCACTCTTTCTTATGGAGATGAAAGCCACACAAGTCTGCCTCCAGCACACACACATAGGGGTGAGAACCACACACGTCCACCCTTCCACACTATTCAGGGTACAGGAGACAGAATGACGAACTGCAATTCAAAAGGTAACTTTCTCGCCTTGGGCTCCTGGGAGCCACTCTAGGTTCAAGTCTCTTGCCAACCCTAAGGTGACTCCCTTAACTAAAAATTGTGCTTCCGTGCTCCCCTATACAACCTTCCTTTATCCCAATCCTCCTGTTTCCCCAAGTTTCCCTCATCCTTCCCTTCTCACTTTTCTCTCCCCTTCCCCCGATACTCCCATCCCCCCCCAAGATCCCAAAATTTCTCCCCGGCAATTTTGTCTACTTCCCTTAGTCAAGAGAATAATTATATGTTTTTCCTTGGGTTCACCTTCTAATTTAGCTTCTTTAGGTTCACCAATTATATACTCCGTGACTATTATTTATGGCTAGAAACCAATTATGAGTGAGTACATCCCATGTTCATCTTTTTGGGTCTGGGATACCTCACTCAGGATAGTGTTTTCTATTTCCATCCATTTGCATACAAAATTCGAGAAGTCATTGTTTTTTACCACAGCGTAGTACTCTAATGTGTATATATTCCACACTTTCTTCATCCATTCTTCCATTGAAGGGCATCTAGGTTGTTTCCAGGTTCTGGCTATTACAAATAATGCTGCTATGAACATAGTTGAACAGATGCTTTTGTCATGTGATAGGGCATCTCTTGGGTATATTCCCAAGAGTGGTATTGCTGGGTCCAGGGGTAGGTTGATCCCGAATTTCCTGAGAAACCGAAACACTGATTTCCAAAGTGGTTGCACAAGATTGGCCCTGGGTTTTGATCCTACTTCAAGTTTGGGCTTTGTGGGAGCCTAGACAGTATGGATGTTCACCTTCCTAGACATGGACGGAGGGGGGAGGACCTTGGACTTTCCACAGGGAAGGGAACCCTGACTACTCTTTGGACTGGACAGGGAGGGTGAGAGGAGTGGGGGGAGGGGGAGAAGGGTGGGAGGAGGGGGAGGGAAATGGGAAACTGGGGGGAGGCGGAAACTTTTTTCTTTTTCTCAATAAAAAAAAAAAGGTAACTTTCGGCTCTGCTGCCAGCATGAGGCATTGAGTGAATTTCTGCTTTAAAAAAAAAAAAACAAACAAAAAGCTCAAACAAATGTTATTCCCAGCACTAAGTCCTAATTACTGTCCAGAAAATCTCTCCACTCATTCTTCCCAGGGGTAGGACTGACCGGGTCAGGCAAGACGACATTACCGGTTATGGACATACTCTATTTTGGTTTATGTGCCTGCTAAGACTCCTTATGCTGTACACTTGAAACCTATATATATTCAAATGACAGTAAATAAGCAAAAATGAAAGGATAACTTCATTATTGTTCTTTCATTTTACTTGTGGGAGAGCAGAGACTCAGGGAAGTGGAGTGATCAACTGCTCATTGTGGGCCACTGTATCAACAATATGAATTGCAATTTACCCTTTGAAAAGCGGCAAGCTTTGCACCGTGACATTCGTGAAAAGCCCTGGTGCTTCTATATTTAACAAAGGGTGGAAAGCTAAATACAAACTAAGAGCCATGTTCCCTGCACCCCACCTGCCCAGAGGCGGATTTGTATTTACTCTGCACTGCAGCAGTAACTGGAATGAGTAATTCTTTCCCTGGGAAAATCTAAGTGAGAGGCTGGCCAGTAGAGGAGGACATGCTGGGCTGCTCGGCTCTCAGGGTTTCGAAACAACTGGGCGCAGTGGATTCCAATAGTGTTCTCTGGCCAGGGGTAGTGCTGCGGAGGCCTCTGCAGGCTGGAAAGTAGTTCCCAGAGAAGCACTACAGAAAACACAGGGATGATGCGTGGAAGCACTGGGGTGATGCACGGAAGCCTCTGAAGGCTGGGAAGTAGTTCCCAGAGAAGCACTGTAGAAATAATGCCAGGCCTCTTGAGAGCATTGATCCTGACTTACCAGGTCTGAAGCGAGGTCTAGTTGCGATTTTAATAAAGTCCCACTTCAATGCTGATGTTGCACCACCGTTGGTAAAGATGAGGCTATTAAAGCTGAAGTGGTATCCACAATTTACTTCAGGTGTCAAGCTCAAATGGGAAGACGTAATCAACATTTCATCATGGAGGCTTTAATAGGACCCCTCCACCCCCATAAGCTAAGCAATAAAATTAGAGAGTACATGCATGAATAAAAATGCTCCATCAGGATCAAAGCGTGTTGTAGACCATTGTTTAAACTGGTTACTTAGAATTGCCTGAGTGTGATCAACTAGATCAGCGACCCCCCCTCCCCCCGCCAATGCTGTGGCTCTCAGCACAGTTTTAGGTCCATAGCTTCATAAATTCTAGCTTGGGAGTGACTTTGATAATCAAGGATGCGTTTATAATCTTGGAAACCACTACTTGAACCAGCATGGCTAATAGAAGTTGTCCATGACCGCACATAGACAACAGACAACACAGGCACACATAGAGGCACACAGATGCACACGCAGAGACACACACATCCATGGGACTGGACGTCAGTTGCTGGTGTGATGTGTGGTCCTTACAGATAGCCCTCCATCACCCTGGCATCTACACTGCTTTGCAATCCTGTTTCTCATTAAATGAGGCTGACTTGTCAATCAAGCCTGGCATGAGGCAGAAGTGATGTAATGTCCATTTCAACAACAGCCTCCAGCTTGCCCTTTTCTTTCAGGGGAAGCCATTAGCTACAGCATGAGGAAGCCCAGCATCCCCCATCCCCTCTGCCTTCCCCTTGTACCCCTCTCTCATGCCATGCAGCACAGAAGCCTCTTAGTAACAGCTACATGAGCGAGTGCTCTTGCCTTCCTGCCCTCCAGCTCCTGTTTGAAAAGAGGAAGAAGAATCGGCACTCGGCAGAGAGATGCTTTAGATCTGGGAAGATCCAGGGTACTTGCAGTAACTCCCCAAAATGCCACCTAACTCTGTTACCTCTACTTGAATGAAGCTTAACTCTGATTTCCTGATCAGCAGGCTCCACCCTAAAGAAAAAGCCAGAAATGCAAAGTCATAAGAGGGGAACCTGCACTTAATAAAAGTGATGTGTCATGAGATTTAATGGTCCCTTTCTGTTGCTCGTTCAGCCATATTTCAGTAAGGCCTCATTTGGGATGCTACAGGAGAGACAGGCCGGGATGGGTGGAAATGAGCTATTTTAATAATTGATTGGGGCTTCGTGACAAATGGATTTAGTATATAAAGGGAAAAATTAGTGGAAGATACTTTTGAGAATTTCATTGTAATCGATGGCATAATAATGACACACATCACTGAATAAAATAGATCAGAGAAGAAGATGAGCTGAGACTTTAGAGAGAGGAACAGGGACAGAAATGTTTATTTTGGGATGCACGGGGTTCAGGTCCCTACAAGCCCTTAGAAAAATATTTGTTTTTTAAGATATTTGATGTGCCTCTTATACTAGGCAATAATAATGTATTCATTCTCAAATCCAAGTGCTGTAAAACTAGAGGTAGCTTTTATATGTATTTTACTTATGAACAAGACTTAGCAAACTAGAGGTTGAGAAATTTCTTGACTACAGGAGAGGCAAGGGCTGTTAAAAATTAAGATTTTCCCCAAACTATAGTCTTCAGCACTGGAGCAAAAAACGGTTTCTCTGCATATTTGTCTTCTTCCTGGTGACTGGTGATCACCATCCTATGTTTGAAGTTACCTGTGTTTTTTTTTAATTGAGCTATACATTTTTCTCTGCTTCCCTCCTTACCGTTCCCCTCTCCTTCTACCCTCTCCCAAGGTCCCCATGCTCCCAATTTACTCAGGAGATCTTATCTTTTTCTACTTCCCATGTAGATTAGATCTAACTAGATCTCTCTTAGGGTCCTCATTGTTGTCTAGGTTCTCTGGGATTGTGATTGTGGGCTGGTTTTCTTTGCTTTATGTTTAAAAACCACCTATGAGTGAGTACGTGTGATAATTGTCTTTCTGTGTCTGGGTTACCTCATTCAAAATGTTTTCTAGCTCCATCCATTTGCCTGCAAACTCCAAGATGTTGTTATTTTTAAGGAAAACTGATGGAGGTGGGTCTTGTATCTTATCTGTTGCTTTCATTGGTTAACTAATAAAGAAACTGCCTTGGCCCTCATAGGACAGAAAACTAGGTAGGCGGAGTAAACAGAACAGGATTCTGGGAGAAAGAAGCTGAGTCAGTGAGTCGCCATGATTCTCCCACTCCAGACAGAAGCAGGTTAAGATCTTCCCTGGTGAGCCAGCTCGTGGGCTACACAGAATATTAGAAATGGGTTAATCTAGATGTGAGAGCTAGCCAATAAGAGGCTAGAGCTAATGGGCCAGGCAGTGTTTAAAAGAATACAGTTTCTATGTAATTATTTCGGAGCATAAGCTAGCCATGTGGGCGGCCGGGTGCCGGGGACTCAGCCCCGCCACCCCTGTTACAACAGAGTGGCGCCCGACGTGATGGACTAAATCCACTTAAAAACCTGAGAAGGCTTAAAAATAAGGGAGAGAGAGTTTAACACAGATTTTTGCTGTTTGTTGGTGGTGTGCTGTAGAGAGATTTCCTGATTCGGCAACAGCAGCAGGAAAAAACTGGCTGTTTTAAAATGCTCGCTTTCTGAGCTGTGCCGCCATTGCGATCTCTGTCTGGCTCCTGCGGGAGACAGAGCTTTTGAATGGAGCATTTGGAGTAAAGTGCTATGACTTGTTTGATGGCAACTAGACTGCTTTGTGCCTAAAAGGGGGACATTGCATGCTGCAGCTCAGAGGCACAAGCAGCTCCGCCATGCTATTGGTGCAGCATGCAAGGATCAGAGGCACAAGCGGCTCCGCCATGTTGGACTGGGCGGAGCAAGCAGGCAGTACCTGTTTTTGACCTAGGAATGTCACAGCTTAGATTCTTAACTGCTTAGTGATTTAAAGGCACAAAACAAAGTGCTCCTGGATAATAAAAAAATTACAGATTCACAATAAAACAGATTCAGACAGACCACTAAATGGGTCACAATGTTGGATGAATGTACGTTGGCTTGAGAGAGAGAGAAAAAAAAATATAGAGGATAAAGTTAATGTCTTTAAAAAAAAGGCTAAAGTCTTTAAAGAGACAGAATAAAGTAGACTGATAGAATAAAAATAAGCCACGTAAAAATGGAAAATTCACAGAGAGTCTGGATTCTTTGTATTATTGTGTTTTCTTTAAAATTTTTGATTGTGAAGGAGCTAAGTACAGAGAGACATTTCATTACATGGGCTGCCAAGCTAAACCAGAATGGATATAAGGGTATTATGATTTCAGAATTTGGGTCTAAGGATATGATGCTTTGGAAAGGGTCTTCTTTTGTTTTCACAGAGGATGTGACCCTGTGGATTGCATCTATCCCGGTATGGTATGATAGACCACGTCCTCCTGAAAGGTTGCTGTGAACACCCTCAAAAAATTAATTCACTCAACTGCCAACTGAGATGAACCTTGCACACAGGTTATACCATGAAAGACCTAATTAATGACGCCCCCATTCAGCAGGAAGCAGTTTGGAGAGAAAAAACTGCGCTCATGTTCCCAAATATTGTTTATAAATGTGCTTTTACATTTAAAGGGGGATATGATATAGATATGAATAATTTGCATTGGTGTGGATTTTAAGGTCAATTTTGTTATATGTATATGTATTTCTGATCTTGATTAAGATATTGTGATTGTGTAGTTCATTTAAAATGTAATGTATAATTAGAAATATAGGTTGTTAATGGATAATCATCGATAATAGTCAAGCTTGTAGTCATGTTAGTTAGATTTTCTAGATATATAGAGATATATTTTAGTTAGATAGGCATTCTTCATATCTTTCAAAGACTGCAGAATATGGCATTTAAATGTTTTAATAACTTAGGGCTTTTCATGACAATGAGACATGTCTGCTCCTGGCAGCACCAGCTACTTCGAGAGGAAGATGGGCATCAAAGAGGATCCTTATGGAGTTGGATAGTCATTTGGGCAAGAAACTGCTCTTGCCTGGACTGTTGCATAAACTGGACACAGAGAACCCGCAGAGAGAGGACTGCTAAACTTGCCTAAAGGGGAGATGGTCTATCGGGGTTCCTGCTTCATGAAAGAGTCTGCAAGACATTCTGCAGGACACAACAGAAAGTGACTGAACTGTCTTTGGAATTTCCTGCTTGATGGAAATGTCTCTGGATACCATGGGCCTGTAGGCCGAAGATGGATGCCCCAACGGTACAGAGGAACTTTGGGTGACTGTCCAGGCAGCGAGATGTCTCTGTCATTTCTAGAGTTTTGGACTTCCTGTTTACTTAGGTATTATTATATCCTTCTGGAGTCTTTGATGGATTTGAAGAAAGGATAGATAGTTATAGTTTTCCTTAGTTATGATAAGAGATAAAATAGATATAAATATTGTAACTGTAATTCTTACTTGATAACTGTTTTGTTATATGTAATTTACTATATTAAAGTTAAAGCCTTTCTTTTTTGTTTAAACAGAAAAAGGGGAAATGATGGAGGTGGGTCTTGTATCTTATCTGTTGCTTTCATTGGTTAACTAATAAAGAAATTGCCTTGGCCCTCATAGGACAGAAAACTAGGTAGGCAGAGTAAACAGAACAGGATTCTGGGAGAAAGAAGCTGAGTCAGTGAGTTGCCATGATTCTCCCACTCCAGACAGAAGCAGGTTAAGATCTTCCCTGGTAAGCCAGCTCGTGGGCTACACAGAATATTAGAAATGGGTTAATCTAGATGTGAGAGCTAGCCAATAAGAGGCTAGAGCTAATGGGCCAGGCAGTGTTTAAAAGAATACAGTTTCTGTGTAATTATTTCGGGGCATAAGCTAGCCATGTGGGCGGCCGGGTGCCGGGGACTCAGCCCCGCCGCCCCTGTTACAACAGAAAACGGTTGCCCGGGTGTTTGTGCTAGGATTCTCATGGAGTATCTGCCCTTCAATAGAGCCAGGTGCAGCTTAGCTTCTAGCTTGACTCATTGGAGAACTATGGGTGAAAGCGATCAGGGACTTGCAAGGTGCTCGAGGACTGTGGCAGTCTAGCCTCGCAAAATAGGAAATCTATTTGTGAAACTTTTTGCTAAGGTATTGATGGTTCATGGGGACACATGTGATTCTGATAACCTGGACATTCAGGACCCAGTTGCCTGGATTCACTTTTGCCTGCAAGTATAGCAAGAAGATTTCTTGATGAACACGAAGCTGGAATAGACTGTAATGCTACAGAACAAATGTGGTTTCTCAGCCTTGCTAATGCTGCAACCCTTTAACACCGTTCCTCATGTTGTGGCCAATCCCAACCATAAAATTATTTTGTTGTTATTTTATAACTGTAATTTCTCTACTGTTATGAATTGTAATGTAAATATCTGATATGCAGGATATCTAATATGCACCCCCTTTGGCATCGTGACCCACGAATTAAGAACCACTGGTCCTGGGAACACGCAGGCTCAGAAGAGGAAGCATTTTCCTGCTCAGCGCCATGAGGGACCGAGCTGGCCAAAGAGAGCCACATGCAGGCCTGGGACAGTCTGAATGGGCTCCGAGGAGAAAACACAGGCCCCTCACAAGCCTTGCAGCTCTGGGCAGGTGGTCACTATTATGATGAGCAAATGTATGGGTGGGAGGGAGAGAGAGAGTGAGAGCGAGATCGGGGGGGGCGAGCATGGTTCATGTCCTGTGGACAGGTGTATCTGAAGAGGTAAAAGTGATGAGGAGTGGCCTGAGGTAGGTGGCTTGATTGTCACCCAGGCTCCTGCTGATGTCTGGACCTGGGCTGCTGCCAGGGTCCATGTCTGGGCTCATGGTTCTGATGCAAACCCAATCTGTGTTGATGTCCATGGCTCCTGGTACCACTGAAGGTTGAAAGGACAGGGATGTACAGAGTTGATCCTGCCCCTCACTGGCTGCCACACTATGGAGAACCGGTCCTGCTCCTCACCGACTGAAGCACTTAGGAGAGAAGGTCCTACACCTCACCTGGGCAGCACAATAGAGCCGACCCTGTTCACAGGGGTGTGGGTAAACTGTTCCTGAGGGTATAAGAATAGGAGAACAGAAAATCATGCCCTTTGCATCTGCCATGTGTTGTGAGGGAAAGATGCCTTCCTCCCCTGGTCTTTTGATACCTGCAGCAGGTGGGGCAGCTGACCTTAATCCTCACCTGAGCAGCACAGTTGACCCTCTAGACAGTGGCATGGGTGAGCCAGCCCTGCGGGCATGAGAGGGGCATAGCTGGTACTGCCTCCCTAGTCTGTAGTGCGGTGCTGGGGGCAAGGGAAAGATGCCCTCCCCCTTGCCCCTACCACTTCTAGCTGGTATGGGAACTGACCCTCCCCATTACAAGCTACAACACTAGGGAAAGGGAGCCTGGCAACTCCACTGGGCAGCAAAGCAGAGCTAACCCTATTGACAGGATTGCAGGTGAACTGGAGGGGGAGTTGAACACCGAAGATCTGGCCTCACCCTCATCTGCCCTTGTTGGTAGGGGCTGGGGAGAGATACCCCTCACCACTTCTCGCTGCCTGTGGGGGTGTGTAGGAGAGCTGACCTTGAGGTCAGAAGAGTGGGAGAGCTATCCCTACCCCTCACTACGTGCAGCACTCAGGAGAGTGACAGCTGCACTTTGCCCAAGCAACTCAGAGCTGGTCCTGAAGGTGCGGATGTGGGACAGCCTCCCCTGAGGATGCGAAAGCAGGAGAACTGGCTCTGCTCCTTGCCCATTCCTACAAGGGGTGGACTAGCCAGGGCAATGCTGGAGAGCTCACCTTCATGGTGAAGACAGAGGAGAGCTGACATGCTGACCAACGCTGCAACTACCCAGGCCCAGAACCAGGGTTATGAGTCGGTTCACCCCAACATCCACCCATCTGTGACCTACTGGCGCACATGAAGGAGGGCAATCCTGCAGATACAAAGCTTCAGGATCCCCATGACACAGGGCAACAACAGAATATCGGTCCCAGTGGGGGCCCAGCATTGATAGAGCAGTGGAAACCAGAGGCATGAGTCCTCAAACCAGAAGTTCCAATGACTATGCAACGAACACTTGCAAGTAAAGATACATGGATGAAAGGGTTTACTGTGTGCCTCGCTGTGTCACACTACAGCTTCCTTGTGGAGATTTTTCCTTTTTTTTTCTTTTAAATTATTTTTTGGGGGAGGCTGCAAGGGCAGAGGATGAATACAAAAGGATGGGAAATGAGCGGGATCCAGATGCATGATGGGAAAGACACAAAGTATAAATTAAAATGAAGTTAAAAAAGAGAGAGATCCGCCAAGCTGTTGAGCTCAGAGGGAATTTCTGCTCTGTTGTGGAAATCATCTCTGTGGTACACACCCCTTGGGTAGCCTTTGCTTCCCATTACACGGGCTCCTCAAGCTGTGAGTTACATCCCCCATATTATTTCAGGCCGTGAATTGCCCCAGGTCTAGCAACTGAGGATATTGTGTGAATAGCCGTCAAGCTTGTCCCTGGAGAAATCTCCACTGAAGTGGAGATCTCAGCTTTCAGCATCAAGCCCTTTTGTCTTCACACAGTTTTCCTCCGTGATCTCCAAAATTACAGTTTATTTTTATGATTATTTGCGTTTTTAGAGTGGCTTCCAGATAAAGGCGAAAGGAGTCAGACCAATGCAGCGGAAAACACAGGAGCAATCCGAGCAAGTTTAATCTGGTGTAGGCACTGGGCTGGATCCCTGCTCTGCTAGTTTACAATGAGGGCCTTTACTTTCTTCAGGGAGCTTAGTTTTAAGGGGACTTTGGGGCGGGGAGGAGGTATGTCTAAACAAATGCTGGAGTTACCCTTGCTCTGTAGCCCTCCATGTTAAGCAAGTCTATAGGAGATGTTTAACACATTTCATGAATTGTAATTTAACAATGAACTGCAAGCAATTTACTTCAAAGAAATTTAAGGCTAATGGGCTAATTATATGTTGCCTGAAGAGGGGAATATTTCTTCCAGCTAACTTATTGATCTGTTGTCTTTTAACAGGAAAGTATGCCGATCTAATTACAGAGAAGGGTTAAAAGCTAAGAACTTCAAACCCGAGATTGTCCATAATGGAGCAGAATGATTAACGTTCTTGAAGAAACAGCCTCCTGTGGACCTTTAGTTACAGACTTGAAATATTACGTTGCTAATGGAAGAGCTCCAAGTGTTTTGAGTACCTTTGCTTTCTGTAAACACCAGCATTCAAATGTCTGCTAAATGCTATTATAATTGGAAGCAGGGTGTGGCCATCACTTGTGACCAGGTCTCTATGTTTATTTATAGTCTTTAGTAGAATTAACTTTTCAAAAACAAAGCCCCAGCTACCTGACCGCATCCATCCATGCAAGAGTATGTGCCACAACCCTTTTAAAAAACTGTTTTCAAAGTCTATATGAGATTGCAACAGCATGAAAACCTGGGAAGTCAATGCGGTCATCATACATCTATATTTATATACCTCTGTGTGTGTTTATGTGTATATGACATCCTGAGCTCTGTGGCATAAGACTTGTGGAATGAGTGTAGAAGCCTACAGACAGAACTATGGAAATTGAAATCAAGATGTCATATAAATTCATTGAGAGTAGAAAGCTGGAAAGCAAGAGTTCCATTTTGGAGCAAGAAATTAGAGCAAATAAATGAATATTACCACTTTCTATAGTATTTTCTGGCCAAGTAGTTCCCTCACTTGCCTTAGAACAGAAGGAGTTATGTTTGCCATCTGAGCTAGCAGGCCGATGGACAGTGCTGTCATGGGCACTGGAGGAGCGGAAGCACCAGATGTTCTTAGGGTAGCACTGGGTGGCGGTGGGTGTGTCTGGAACAGCGGTAAGTGATGTGGAGGGTTGTGGTGAGCAGATTGGTGGGCACTAGAGATTGGAAGTAGGGCTAATAAAGTTTAAAATCCATGTGTTTTGCTCCCAGGAGAAAGAGCTGTTTGTGTTATACTGTTGACAAGGTGAAAACGACCGGAATTGTCCCATCCTCTACTCAGGAAGGATAATCAATCAGCCAGTGTTTACAATTCCAAAATGTTTTCCTTTGCTTATGTGCCTGTTTTATGTCTTCACTTTGTAAGAATTTTCAGAGCAAACATGAAGAGCTGCTCATGCCCCCCTGTGACTGTGATTGCAACTACACAGGATACGGAGGCAGGAGGATTACTAGAGTCAGGAGTGTGAGCAGAGTCTGGGCAAGGCAGTAGGATTGCTGTCTTAGCTTCTTTTGCTGTTGCCGTAATAAAATTCCCTGAAAAAATTACTTAGGGAGAAAGGGCTTATTTTGGCTGTAGTTTGAGGATATAGTCCACCATGGTACAAAAGTTAGGGCAGCAGGAGCTGGAAGCAGCCAATCAGGCAGCGTCCAGAATCAGGAACAGAGGGCAATGAATGTCTGAACTTCAAGCCCAACCTCAGAATGGTGCCACTCATAGTGGCCTTCCTCTCATAGTGCATTTAGCAGAGATGTTGTGATAATGCCCCACGGGTGGCACGGAGGTATGCATTTCAGGTGATTTAGGAGTAAGTGAGGTTGGCAATGCCATTACAGACATCATCTTAGAATCAAGCCAAGACAAAACAAATAGCTATATATAAAGGCTACATTGTGAGTTTCTTATTGTTACTCATTCTTACATCCTATAATTTTTAGTGTCTGCTTAATATTTAAATACAACACTGCATAATCTTTGGTGTATTTTAAAAAACCATTGTAACTTACTTTTTGTTTTATTTTAGTTTCTGCTAGATAATAAGTATGCACATACATTCTCCACTCCTGGGACCACTATCTTTTCTCCTTGTTTCCCAGTGTTTCTTGTATAGACCAGGCTTAATCTGGGGTCACCTCACCTCTTTGAGCGTGCCCTCCACCTTGAGAGAGAACACATTTGGTGTTTTAGGCATGACAGTTTACAGTAATCTGAGGATGCAGGCATTGAAGAGTCCCTTCCTTCTGCTGCTGGCCTTGGCCTGTCACTTACTGAGGTTTTAGTCCTATCCTGTTTCCTTGTGCGATTTACTCTTCTCCTCAATTCTATTCTCTACATCTCCTGTCTGCAAAAGTTCCTCCACAGGGCCATTCCACTCATCATCATATGTGCCTGCCTCATTCCAATGCTGCTTTGTTTGTAAAGTCTGTGCTTCAGCTCTTCCCAAAGGAGAAGATCATCCAGGTGATGTGAGCGTTATCTTCTGTTGATCAACTTTTCCTCTACTTTCCTCTCTCTCTTTCCTCTTTTTGTCACTTCCAAGTTCACCACTTTCAAGTCCCTGACCCTACTGTTTTGATTGCATTTTCTGACTGTGCATATTTCAAAGGACCACAGCTGGAGTATGATTTCCCAGCAGTGGCATTACTGACATTTCGGGCCAATCAAATGTCTAGCAGCATTTCCGCCAGTGACACTCTGTAGTGTCCCACCTCACCCAACAGGGGTTAAGGCTGGGCTGAAATGATCCCAGGTATTTTCAAATGATCTTCAGGAGCTGAGAAACACTTTCCATGTGGAAGAAGCCTTCTAGCAAGTTCACATCCATGTTATTTCATACAAGGAGCTGTCTCCTTATGCAGCTTCACATCTATACTGATTGGATTCCATCTGTGATGGGAAATGGACCCAAGTTCATGGAATTTTCCTCTATCTTGTTAAGATGGCTCAACATACGCAGAAGAGAATGTGATTTAACAGTTATGAGTCTTTAAATATTTTCATATGAAGAAATTAAGAAAGAGCTAACAGTAGATTAGGTTAGTAGATTAGATAAAGGGTAGAAATTGTAGACCAGGCATCTATGTATTAGAATAAAGAAAAATGGTCAATTCACTAAGGGTCAGTATTTAGATTGAGCTCTGATTAACATTACTTTATTTTGAAAAAACAAGATCATATTTATGCAGAATGCTACTTTTTAAAGTCATTAGAGGATTCTGTCTTTATTATGTTCCTTTCATGGCAAAGGGCAAATATTAGAATGTGTTGGCAACAGTCTGGGTAGCCACATTTTTTTTACTTCTTGTTAGTGCACCCAGACAATTCAATACTTTCTGAAGCACTCACAGTGCTAAGGAACAGAAGGCCAGAGAAGAACACACCGTGAAAGCAGATAATAGAAGTACAAACAGAGTCCACAACCCCAGTTTCCTGTCGGGGGTGGAATGGGCTGGAGACAAAATAGATCTGATATTGTCTAGAATGGGGAAGAGCATCCACAGCAACTTTCAGACAGGATAATTCAGTATTCCCAAATGGAAATGCTATCTCCCTCTCTATCTCTCTGTCTTTCTCTCTCTCTCTCTCTTTCACTCTCCTCTCTCTCTCTCTCTCTCTGTGTATATATATCTCGGTTTTCCAAGACAGGGTTTCTCTGTACCTTTAGTGCCTGTCCTGGAACTTGCCCTTGTAGACCAGGCTGGCCTCAAACTCACAGAGATTCACCTGCCTCTGCCTCCCGAGTGCTGGGATTAAAGGCGTGCGCCGCCACCACCCGGCTTATCTCTCTTTTTTAAAAGATGTATTTATATTTAATTATGTGTGTGTGTGCACATGCATGTGTATGTTTGTCTCTCTGTCTCTCTCTCTCTCTGTCTCTCTGTCTCTCTCTCTCTCTATATATATATGTGTGTGTGTGTGTGTGTGAGTGTGTGTTGTGCATATGTTTCTGTGTATGTATGTGTATGTATCTCTGTGTGTGTATATTTATCTGTGTGTGTGCTTATGTGTATGTATGTTTGTCTCGCTGTGTATGTCTGTGTGTGTCTGTGTGTGTCTGTGTGTGTATGGTTGTCTCTCTGTGTGTGCAGGCATGTGTGTATGTTTCTGTGTGTGTATGTATGAAAGTATGCTTGTGTAAGTTTGTGTGTGTGTGTGGCTGCATGCACACACCTGCATGCTTGTGTGCATGTGAGTTCAAATGCTCCAAAGAGGCCATTGGATGTCGGATTCCCTGGAATGGGAGTTACAGGGAACTAAACTCGGTTTCTTTATATAAGCAGTAAGTGTTCTTAACCACCAAGCCAGCTCTTCTCCTCAGTAAATGTTACCTTATACACAACAAATTTCTTTCATGTCATATTTGGCCTGATTTTTTTTATCACATCCTTAAAGTAAAATTTTGTTTAAAATGTGGTTGAATCCAGACAAATGCTTACAATCTCCTGCTCAATTTCAGGCAGGCATGGAGATGTTATCATGGTTCCCAACTAGAAACTTCAGGTGCCAATGTGGAGTGAGAGCCTATGAGGCAAGGATTAGGGAGTTTCCTGATTGGCTTTCTATTCATAACTTCATTCCATAGCAATTGCCCGGTGGTGGAGGAGTATAGGCTCATGAACCCCACCTGAGTGTTTTAGGACTCGCGAAGGCCTTCCCTGACATTTGTTAAGCAAGGAATAAGTGCTGGGAAGCTGCCTGTAAGCTGTGTAGTGATTTCTAGGAAAACAGTGTTCATGAGTCATCCATGTCTGGGATCTCAATAAGCTAAACTCTTCGGTCAAATTAGGGTTAGAGTCTAGTCTCCAAAGCAAGTCTTATGCCTCTGTTGAGCATCTTATATATTTTGCTTCAAGAACAGGTCTTGGATGGGTATCTACTAACGGTCCTTAAAGGTAGGAAAATTCATCAGGATACTTAGCATGGAGAGACAAATCTATCTAGTGCTTCAGTTTGTGGGATACTTTCTTTGCTGGGGAATAAATGCTTTCTTGCATATGGCCACCTTTCAATCCAGATATCAGCTTTTACAGCCTAACCTGGCTCTGAAAACTGACCAGCCTAGATCACCACTTCAAAGGTTCAAAGAAGGAGGTTTATGCTGATGCCGTCCATCTTCACAGAGACCCTGAGACATTCCTCTTCCCTCTGAATTTGTCCTCTCCTGCAGGTGCTGGCCCGCACTCACAACCATAGACCCCTCTGCTCTTCCACAGATCCAAGGATAATCCCAGGTCTCCTTTTAATTTCTTCCTTTTCTGGTGCCAATTTCACTTTTCCTTCACCAGCCTCTCCTCTCTGGGAAAAATGGGAGGGTTGTTGTAGGAGTTCCTTCTGTTAGTGTGTTGCTTTCATTGGATAATGAATAAAGGAACTGCCTTGGCCTAGTTGATAGGACAGTACTTAAGTGGGCAGAGTAGACAGACTGAATGCTGGGAAGAAGGACAGAGTGGCAGATGCCATGGATCTCCTGCCTGAGACGGATGCTGGTTAGAATCTTGCCAGTAAGCCACAGTCATTTGGTAATACATGGATTGATAGAAATGGATTAAATTAAGATGTAAGAATTAGCCAATATGAAGTTAAAGCTAATGGGCCAGGCAGTGTTTAAATGAATACAGTTTCTGTGTGATTATTTTGGGTGTAAGCTAGCCAGGCAGTCAGGATGACAAGCAGCCCACTCGCCTGTTACAGTCAGCATCTTCTTAGTCCAGAATCCTGGTGGGAGAAGCCAGCCTTAGCTTCACATCAGAGGGAAAGGTGGCTCCACGGCAAGCCTGCAGTCCTGCAACTTATGAGCAGATCTGGCTTTACCGTGGGGTCTTTCTGATGAATGCTGTCTCATTTCTTTCTAATCAGTTTTCCTGGTGCATGATCATGGACGTCAATGCTTAAAGTCAGATTTCATGTTTTCAATCAACATTATTTGGGGGAGAGTGGTTTACTTGAAGTCTAAACTGACAGGTCTGAGTGAACTTAGAGGCACTGGAAAAGGGCTAGAAGCTGTTAACCGGGCTATTAATTCAAAAAGGAAATAAAAGTCCCTCAAGCTGCAAAGTCAGAGATGATATAATTATAAAAGAACCTCAAGGCACAATCTTTGAAATGTTGTCTAGGATAAATGATGTGTTTTCTATGCTAGGCCACCAGCCAGCATTTGTCTTCCCTAAGGGGAACCCACTAAGTTGCTCAGCATCTCAGCATTGGTCACCAACCTTAGCTTTTGATTTGTTTCTGATGAGTGAGGGGCAGTGAACAGTGGGAGTGTTGTAAGTGCCTCTGCTGGGCACACACATGGGGTTCTAGTGCATACGACCTCATAGGGACTTTGTTACCAAAGCTTTGTTACCTGCTTTAACCTAGTTCTGTCTGTCCACACTGGTTGTTTATCCATGTCGTCCAAGGAGTTTTTATAAAATATCAATGCCTAGATTCCATTGATTGTTAATTAAATGAAAATCATGGGTTGTGGGGAGGAATTGCCAGCATAACCTTTGCCTTAGATGGACCACTCTAATAAAGTAAGTTGAAGTCGGAGACTGCTCGTTCATTTCCCAGCTGCCTAGACCCGAAATAATTACAGAGAAATGGTACTAATTACAACACTGTTTGGCCAATAGCTTAGGCTTTTTAGTGACTGACTCTTATATCTTAAATTAACCTATTTTTATTAATCTATATATTGTCATGAGGCTCATGGTTTACCAGTAAGGTTCTCTATTATCTTCCATCCTCCTTCGACAGCTACATGGTGTCTCCTAACTCCACCTTCTTTTCTCCTCTGTCTCTGCTTGGAGTTTTTGCCTTGCTCTATTCTGCCCTGTCATAGGCCCAAGCAGCTTCTTTATTCATTAACCAAAAAACTCAACACATATACAAAAGGACTTCCCACACCAGTAAGTTCCCATGCTACTCTGGGGATTGCAGACAGGCAGCTCAGGAGAATGCAGTAGACACTGTATTTCACTCTTTCCAAAGGTTTTATTAACCGCAAGTGGTATTCTATAATAGGTGTTGTGTTCATCGTGACACTGGGTTACAAACCATCATAAAACTTGATGGTCCGTGTCAAAGAGCATTTATTTGTGTGCAAAGTGGCTTGGTTCATCTGAGCTGGACTCAGTGGGGTGGCTTTCCTCTAGGGTGCATTGTACATAAAGTGATGCACTTCAGATCTATGGTATGTTCCAATTCTTCATTGACATCCAACCAGTGCCTAAGACTCAAGTGTCATCCAGCTAATGAAGGGCAAGGGCTAAGTCAGTTCTGTTTACTGTGTCAAGTTCTTTCCTCGGTCAGGTTCATTAGTGCACCTTGGAATCTTGTTCATATGGCCTAGGCCAATGTAGAAGGGGTAAGGACATACATTGAGCCCAGTGTAAGTTTCAAAAGATACATGTCTTCTGCCCAAACTCCATAGCAAGCAGAAGACAAGGGCTTGGTCTAGAGCTGACTGAAAACTGACTAGGTTTCAACTATTCTATAAATCTAAAGTTATACAAAAATTTAGAAAAAAAGGAAATTTAAACAGCTCAAAATTAAAGGCCTGGGTTCTATGGAATTAGGGAGGCAGTTCTAGCGACCAGCTGAATGGAGGCTGAGTACAGATCACCATCTGTGAGTCTTGTGTGCAGGAGACTCATGCCTGTTTATAATCAGGGTTAAAGGTTGGATCTGAGGCTGACATATATAAAGGTGACAAGGCAGAAGGGGTCAGGCAGAACTGATAAAAAATTCTAAGTTTCCATAATAGGCTGTGATAAACAAGCTAAAACAAGAGACACATTATTTGTCATGTGGATTTATGATCTCAACTGTTTGATGCACAACAAATAAAAATTACAAGAGATTTGATATATTTTTGTCAATTAGAATGTCTACATAACCATAGACTAGGTTTGTGTGCTGTGCATAGCTGGGCCAAAGTCTCTAGTTAGCTGCCACAGACAGCCTGCTGGCTGGGACTCATGCTACTGTTAGTGGCACCAAAAGTAGCAGGTATTATTTCTGGAGTCCATCAATACCAAGTACAGCTAAGTGTTCTATAGGGCTACATTATTTGTATTTGAATAAATAAAGCTTGTCTGAAGGTCAATGCAAAGAAACCACACTAGTCAGTTATGTGGTTGTTGAACACACCCTTAATCCTAGCAGTCACACTAGTGGCCAATCGGTGGTAGTGGTGCACGCCTTTAATCCTAGCACTAGAGAGGAATATAAGGCAGAATGAGACAGGAACTCACTCCCTTCCATCTCAAGATTTCAAAGAGGTAACTGCTCTCTAGTGACTTGACTACTTTGCTTTCCTGATCTTCAGGTTGAACCCAAAAATGTGTCTCTGGGTTTTTATTACTTGTGTTACATTTTGTGCCCAATGTTTGGGGTACAAATTCACGAAAAAGCCATTGGCACAGGCTGGAGCTGCACATGGGTCTCCAGCCCCACCCAGCTAGGCTTTTTTTTCTTCCCCAAGCCTCTGAGTGAGTTTAGTATTTTCCTGTTGTAGCCCCTCTGAAATAGTCTCCAGCTGCAACCCAAACTTCAGAAGCACCTGGGTTCCAAACATAGCAGACTCCTCCATCCTAAGATGTTTCGTTCTGCCTTCAGGATACCCTCCCACCACACATGCTTTTTCTGAGAAATCACCTGTGCATTTTTCAGACAATTCTCTCTCTCTCTGCACCAGAGATTGCAGGCTTTCTCTGAACTTCCTTCTCAGGCTGCTGCCAAACTAGGTCTCTGCCTTGAAATTCAATAGTCAGGTTTTACTGTTCTATGCAGTGGCAATAAGTCTCACAACTTCCTCAGAACATCACTGTCATCAGTAGATTTGGTAAGACAATTTGGAATTCATAAATGGAGGATTTAGTTAAAAGAGAGAATTTTTCCTACATTAAAAATGAGAAAAGCCATTGCAATGGAAGGATTGCATATCTCTGTATGATAATGTGATAGTTTGAAAATGGAATGATTAAATGAGAGGATATCTAATTTAGATGGGATTTGTATAATGTCAACTGTAAATATTATCAGCTTTATCATTCTTGATAGTGCTATGAACTTTCTTCTTAGCACTGTTTTCATAGTGTCCCATAGGTTTCGTATGTTGCATCTTCATTTTTGTTGAATTCTAGGAAGTTTTTAGTTTCTTTATTCCTTCCTTGACCCAGCAGTGGCTCAATAGTTCACTGTTCAATTTCCATGAGTTTGTAGGCCTTCTGAGAGTAGTGTTGTTGTTAAATTGTAACTTTAAACCACGGTGGTCCAATAAGATACAGAGGTTACTCCAATTTTGTTCTATCTGTAGAGGTCTGCTTTGTTACTAAGTATGTGGTCAATTTTAGAGAAGGTTCCATGAGGTGCTGAGAAGAAACTATACTCTTTTATGTTTGAGTAGAATGTTCTATAGATGTCTGTTAAATCCATTTGAGTCATGATATCTGTTAGTTCTCTTATTTCTCTGTTAAGTTTCTGTCTGGTTTGACCTGTCCATTGGGGAGAATGGAATGTTGAAGTCTCCTACTAATAATGTGTGTGGTTTTATGTGTGATTTAAGCTTCAGTAATGTTTCTTTTACATATGTGAGTGATCTTGTATTAGGGCATAGATGTTCACGATTAAGACTTCATCTTGATGGTTTGTTCCTGTTATGAGTATAAAGTGTCCTTCTCCATCTCTTCTGATTGATTTATTTTAAAATCTATTTTGTTAGTTATTAGGATAGCTACAACCTTGTTTCTTAGGTCCATTTGATTGGAAAACATTTTCCCAACATTTTACTCTGAGGTAATGACTGTCTTTGAGGTTGAGGTGTGTTTCTTGTACACAGCAGAAGGCTGGTTCCTGTTTTCTTATCCATTTTCTTAGCCTGTGTCTTTTTTTTTTTTTTTCGAGACAGGTTTCTCTGTGGCTTTGGAGCCTGTCCTGGAACTAGCTCTGTAGACCAAGCTGGTCTCGAACTCACAGAGATCCGCCTGCCTCTGCCTCCCGAGTGCTGGGATTAAAGGCGTGCGCCACCATCGCCCGGCTAGCCTGTGTCTTTTTATAGGTGAATTTATTCTATTGATATTGAGATATTAATGACCAGTGGTTGTTAATTTCTGTTATTTTTCAGTGGTAGTGGTTGTGTGTTTCCTTCTGTGGATTTTGCCGATGGGAGGTTATCTGTTGCTTCTGTTTTTGTGGGTGCAGTTAGCTCCCACGGGTTAGAGTTTTCCTTCTAGTACTTTCTGTGGGGCAGAGTTTGTGGATACATATTGTTTAGATCTGGTTTTGTTATGGAATATCTTATTTTCGCCGTTGATTATGGTTGAAAGCTTTGCTGGGTATAGCAGTCTGGGCTTGCATCCATAGTCTCTTAGTGTCTGCAGAACATCTGCCCAGGACCTTCTTCTGGCTTTCATGGTTTCCATTGAGAAGTCAGGAGTAATTCTGATAGGTTTACCTTTTTATGTTACTTGACATTTTTCCTTTGCAGTTCTTAATATTCTTTCTTATTCTGTATGTTTTACATTTTGATTATTATATGTCAAGGAGACTTTTTTTTTTAAAAAAAATCAGATCTATTTGGTGTTCTGCAAGCTTCCTGTACCTTCATAGGGGTGTCCTTCTTTAGGTTGGGAAAGTTTTCTTCTATGATTTTGTTGAATGTATTTTCTATGCTCTTAAACTGGAGTTCTTCTCCTATCGCTATTATTCATAGGTTGTTGTAATATGAGCGGTGGGGCTGCGTCCCCAGCACCCCAGCCGCCTGCTAGCTTATGCCCCGAAATAATTACACGGACACTGTATTCTTTTAAACACTGCCTGGCCCATTAGTTTCAACCTCTTAACCCATTTCTAATAATCTATGTAGCACCACGAGGTGCGCTTACCAGGAAGATTCTAGCCTACGTCCATCCTGGGTCGGAGTTTCATCGCGTGTGTCCCAGAGAGCAGAGCTATCGCTTCTGCACGGGAGAGGGGAGCATGGCGTCTCTGCTCCAGAAAGCAGAGCTGTCAAGTCTGAGCTCACTTCCTCTTCCTCCCAGCATTCTCTTCTGTTTACTCCTCCCACCTATGTTTTAGCCTATGAGGGCCAAGCAGTTCCTTTATTACTTAACCAATGAAATCAACAGATTGATATATGACACTCCCACATCAATAGGTTTGTTCTTTTTATGGTGTCTCAGATTTCTTGGATGTTTTGTATTAATAATCTGTTGAATTTAATGTTTTCTTTAACTAATGAATCAATTTTCTCTATAGTATCTTCAACACCTGAGATTTTTCTCTTCTATTGCTTGTATTCTTTTGGTTATACTTGCCTCTGTAGCTCCTGTTCATTTACGCAAATTTTCCATATACAGAATTTTCTGAGTTTGTGTTTTCTTTATTCCCTCTATTTTAGTCTTCAAGTCTTGAACTGTTTATTTCATCTCTTTGACTATTTTGATTTTCTTTGAGGGATTTAATTATTACTTCCAATATTTTTGTCTTTTCCTCCACTTCTTTAAAGGAGTTTTTCATTTCCTCTTTAACGATCTCCATCATCTTCATAAAGTTACATTTAAAATCCTTTTCTTCTCCTTCTTCTGGGTGAGAATGATCAAGTCTTCCTATTGTATGACAAGTGGGTTCTGGTGTTAATATGTTGCTTTTTAGGTTGTTGGGGGAATTCTTGCATTTGTGCTTACCCATCTCTTCCTCCAGTTGATGCCGGCAGTGTCTTTGCATCTTGGTCCAATCCTTGTAGTGGCTGTGTTTGTTATTGATTGCTTGCAGTTTGCCAGAGGAAGCTGACAGCCAGATGGAAAGCCAGAATTTCCCAATCAATAGCCACTAAAAGTGTGCTTATTATGGTTGTAGGGACTTGGGGGCCAAGGCGACAACTTTAACAATCAAAAGAAAGAAACCAAGAACTCAGTTTGGTAACAAAATGTGCCGCTCTTCAGGAAGCAACTAGATTCAGCAGGAGAAATGCATTAGTTCATGTATTGTGGATTGTCACTTCATGTATCTGTGGATCCCAGGAACTCTAAGTTCCTTTCAGAAGTGTACTTTAAGACATGTATAATCATGTGTGCATGTGTGTGTATGTATCTGTGTGTCTCTCTCTGTGTGTGCGTGCACATTGCATGTGTACACTCTTTGAATGAAAGGAAGAAATCTAGTCTCTAATTCGATTCATCAAAGTTTCAAACTAAGAAATGAGAGCTAGAGACTGGACTTGACAGTGAGTTAAAAAAAGTAGCTCACCTTTTAGGTGAAAATGACTGGACAGATGGGAAGCAAGGTAGAGAGCCAGAGAGCAAGGAAGAGACTATTTCCTGAAGTCAAGTAGATAAAATGCTTAAGTGGGAACCATAGTTGACATGTAGTGTTTAGCAGAGTAATTGTTTGAGAAAGCAAGAAATTCCCAAGCAAAGGCTGTCCTGTTGAGTGCTCTAAAATGTGAGAAAAGTTCTAAATGTTACAAGAATGATGCCACCAAGAATGAACAGGAGACCATGCTTACCTGGGCCAATGCTCCCTGGTGTATCAAATTACTGTGGACTCTGATACCATAAAGATAAAGAACCCCTGGCAGAGCTTTCTTGTTTATTGTCGTTCTTGCCTGAACTGTGCACTGTAAACCACAGCTAAAGCAATGCCCTATGCTACTCTTCTTGATTGGGGACAATTCTAACAATCTCCTTCATTTTTTTTTTTTAATCTGTGGAACTTCATTCCTTGCCAGTGATGCTTGGGGAGCACACATTCCTGGCAACTTGAAGTCAGAGTGGTAACTGTATCATGTCAACACAGACAGTGGAGGAAGCCAGGTGGCTCAGGTGATGGTCTGGAAAGTTAAATTGTAACAAGCTGTTGTTCTTCACTCAGAGCAGGGGAAACACTACTGTAGACAAAATGGGCAGCAGTGTGGAAACAGAAAAGCACTCAAGAACTGCCGCCAGTGCTGTGGAATATTCCTTTGCACTGTGTGAATATATGTCACCATGATTAGTTTAATAAACAAGTTGACTGGCCAATAGCTGAACAGGATAAAGTTAGGCAGGAAATTCAGACTGAGAATGATGGGATGAGGAAGGGTAGAGTCTGGAGTCACCAACAGACACAGAGGGAGCAGGAGATAAATGTACCATGCTATTAAAGGTACTACCATGTGGCAATGCATAAATAGGAATATGGGTTAAATTAAAATTTAGGGGCTAATAATAAGCCTGAGCTATCAGCCGAGTGTTTATATTAAGTCTCTGTGCTAGTCAGACATAGAGGAAGCAAAATGAGAATGCTGTGCTGAAAGGTACCAAGCCATCTGGCTAAACATAGACAAGAATTATGGGTTAATTTAAGTTGTAAGAGCTATTTAAAATAAGCCTGAGCTAATAAATGCTTTCTCCCTCTGATCTTTATTTCTGTCTCATGGAGTTTTCTTTAGCCCCTCTATTTTTGTTAAGAACAACAGTCTGGCAGTGGCACACACCTTTGATCCCTGCACTAGGGAGGCAGAGGAAGGCGGATCTCTGAGTTCAAGGCCAGCCTGCTCTACAAAGCAGGTTCCAGGACAGCCAAGACTGTTACTTGAGTACATCTGGTACTCAAGTGTACATCTGGTGAGGTACACTGGTTTATTAAATTGGTGAGGTTTGGTAACTGTTCAGGAATTTGGTGTTTTGTTGATTGTGAGGACCTTTCTCCTCAGTAGGAACTGTGAAGTCTCCAGAGTTTGTAGCTTACAAAACTCTGAAAATCCCATTTGTAGCTCTGGAGAATCCAACTAGGAGATTGAAGTGCTTTACAGTAGAATTAAAATGAGTGAGGGGCCTTGAACTGTGCAATTTTCATTTTCTGAGAGGAATCAAAAGGCCCAAAGTCCCATCAAGCTGTCCTCAACATAATTCTAAATAAACATAGCATCCAAATAATGTTACTTTTAGGTTTCTAAGTAGTGGGGCAAAATTACAAGCTTGGAACTTTGGGTAGAAAAGTAAACAGAAAAAAAAAAAACTTTTCCTTTTTTTTGCTACTCATCCCAAACAAGGAAGTAGGGTTCACTCCAGAATAATTCTGCTGTGGAGACAGAAGCATGAAAACCAAAATAAAACAAAAGTAACCAAGAACAGCAAAGAGAAATGGGACTGATTTTCTGGTCCATAAGGACGGAAACCAGTTGTGTACATTAGTATATTTCCATATGATTGTTTTTCAGAAATTTTTATGGCTTTTCTTAGATTCCAGGAATGCAGCTATATTGGTTGTACACTGCCTACACATTTTTAATCTCTTACTCCTTTATCATGTGGATCTTATCAGTTTCTGCTTATGTGTTTGATTACATGGTTGGCTGGATGGTTAGGTAAAGCTGGCTATTTTAAATTTTTGATCATCTTCTGAGTAGATTATTTTCTTTATTTTTACATTACTTATATGAATGCAGTTTATAATTCCAAAAAGTATGTGTACATTGTATATTTTAAGTAAATAATATGACCAATGTGATCTTGATCAAAAGCCCTGATTTATATACTTGTTAAAATCAATTTCATTTGTATTATCAAGCTCAACAGAACTAATTTTCAACTATGTGTCCAGCTACTAATAACGGAGTCACCTGAGAGCATAGTCTATTGCTTCTGGCTTTTCTCAATTTGATAATGTTCTTACCAACCCCTTCTTTGAATGGAGCTGAATAGTCACATTGTGGCTTCTTCGTTTTATTTTCCAAATATCACTTCTTTGGTAATCTCTATTTAATATTGACTAATTTCTTATCTTTAGTTTTTTTTTCCATTTAATTATTTTCTAACTTTTACTTTTGTTCAACTAGTCTTTGTCCTAATTTTACTGATTTTCTTCCAGACTTGTGTGTGTGTGTGTGTGTGTGTGTGAGGGCATGAGGCATATACACAAGTACACTTTGTGTGTGCAAGTGTAATCAGTACCCGTGTGGGTGCATATTGAGGCCAGAGGCTGATGTTAGGATCGCCTAACTTCTATCACTTCTCCTCCTTGATGTCCAGGGTCTCTGACTGACTGAACCTGTAGCTCGTTGTTTCAGCTGCTGGCCAGCTGGTTTCTGTGTCTTCCCATTTCCAGCACTGACTGACGGATTCACATTATCAAGCTGGCTTTTATAGGATTTCTAGGAAGGAAAACTCAAGTTTTAAAGCTCATACAGTAGGCTGAGTCATTTCCCGAGTCCTCAAATTTATTTTAGCTGAATTAAATTTTTACGAATTAGCTTTAATAATTTAGTTACTTTTTATCACTTAATAACATAAATATTTAAGGCCACGAATTTTTTCTAAATATGGATGTAGCTATGTCCCATATACACTGATATAGTAAATTCATTATTACTTTCTTTATATTTAGAATTGGTTCTTAACACTTTGTCCAGTGGATTTCAACTAAGAATAACACTGGGGCTATATGGAAACTACACTGTTTTAGAAGGCAGCCACGGGACCTTGCAAAGACATTTTGAACAAGGTTCCAGGAACACAGTGAACAGAAGCAAAGGGCCAGGATACATCTCTGTGGCAGAACACCTCCCTAGCGTGTGCAAGGCCCTAGGTTTGGTCCTGAATTTGCTCCAAGAATTCAACAGCAAAACAAACAAACAACAAAACAAAACAAAATGAACAAACAAACAAAAAACCCATGAATAATCCAATTTAAAACTGAAAAATACTGAATCCACTAACAATCATTCGGGGGTCAAGGAGGGCCTGAAGGAGCGCCATCTCTCCCAGATGAGCTGTTGGCTCCTGATAGACTCTGGGTGAGGGGCAGTCTTTAGCTCATACACCCATTGGTGAAGCCCAGGAGGTTCCAGTGGTTAGCTGGAATCTCATCGTTACAAGCATGGCTCTGGTTCACATAAATGGTTCACAAAACAAAACAAAAAGTTCTGAATGTAGAAAAATGGTTTGTGGGGAGGTAAGGACGTTGGTAGGGCTGGGACAGAGATAAGAACCGGAAGGGGAGGAGTAATCAGGATGCATTTTATGCATGTATGAAATTGTCAAAGGACAAAATTAGCTTAAAAATTAGCAAAGGGCCTGCATAGACATTTCTGAAAATAATATATCCATTTGGCCATGAGATACAAGAAATGTTCAACAGCAGTAGTCCCTGGGGAAATCCAAATGTAAGCTGCACTGAGTATCTCTGTAACGCAGTGAGAATGGGCCACCCTGATAAATACAGACCCCAGTGCCAGTGAGGGTGCCAGCCAGTGCTTCCATTAGGGAAAACGATATGGCAAGTCCTCAAAAGATTGCCAATAGAGCTATTGTATGACTCAGCAATCCAGCGACAGGGTGTATGTAGCCAGAAAAAGAAAAGAGAAAAAAAGGAAAGAAGAAATCAACACGGGAGAGACATCAGCACTCCCGTGTTTACTATGGCAGTATTCACAAGAGCATAAAAGGCAAATCTCTCTCTCTCTCTCTCTCTCTCTCTCTCTCTCTCTCTCTCTCTCT
>JABTXL010008037.1:5202686-5214417 GCA_025134845.1 Neodon shergylaensis | reverse complement strand
CTCTCTCTCTCTCTCTCTCTCTCTCTCTCTCTCTCTCTCTCTCTCTCACACACACACACACACACACACACACACACACACAAAGAAAAATCTTCAGCCAAAGAAAAGCATGAACTCCTTGTAGCAGCATGGCTGGAACTAGAGACTGGTGCTGAAATGAAATGAACCAGGCAAAGAAAGACAAGCATCGCGTCATCAGAGATGGTAGTGCTGATAGTCAGCTTACAGAATCCACAGTCACCTGGGAGGTGGGGATCTAGACATGACGGTCAGGGGTTGGTGAGGCTAAATGAGGTGGATAGACCCACCCTCCGTGCCTGGCTCCGTTCTCTGACTGGGGTCCTGGGTGCACCGCCCCCTTCTCACTGCAGACACAGAGTGACCAGATGCTTCAAGCTGCCTCCTCCACCCGGACTGTCTACCACCGTGGACGGAAATTCGGAACTGGAATCTAGAACGAGCCCTTCGGTTGGTTGCCTTTGTCAGAATGTTCTCTCACAATCTGACCTGTGGACTATAAACAGTTGAGCTCACAGACGCTGAGAGTGGAGCGGTGGCTAAGGGAGGCCAGGGTTAGCAGGGAGGAGCCAGTGGCGGGAGGATGAGCAATGAAGGCTAAACCGAATGGGAGCTAGACGCTCTGGGGAATACTGTCCTCAGGCAACGTTCTGCACATTTGAAAGAGCTCGGCGAAAAGATTCTAACAGAGTTTGCCGTAAAGAAATGGCCTGCGACTCTAGAAACAGACGTGGGCTGCGTGATTAAATAGTACCTGGTGTGCGAAAGCATGGAACCATTGCCTGCTACCCCATTAATACAGGCAACTTCTGTGTTTCCGGGTGTCAATTAAGATAGAGTTCAAAACATAGAGCTTTGCTTTTGAAAAGAAAACCGTTTCCACAGAGTTCTGAGGCAGACTTTAACAATTCCCGAGTGGAGAACTTTTCCGATTTGGTTCTGTCTCTCAATGACGATCTCACAAGGGCTTTGCTTTGTTTTCTCTTCTGCAGCGGGAGGGCTGAGGACTAGCTCTATGCTCCTGGGAGTTAGACCTAATTTATCGAGTGAAGTGTGCCTCAGTGTCCCCAGTGATCATCACCCATGTCTTCCAAGGACTGCTGCAGACGTGTATTTAAACCAGCTGCTGTGTTCAGTGCTTGCTGTGCCCGAGTCCTGCTCCTCGGTGATTTACGGGTCCCTGGTGATGCATGAGAAGTAGATGTTTGCCAAAAGGAGCACAGGTCTCTTTGAAAGGAAGGAACAGAGGACCCCAGGGACTTCTTGGAGGGCCTAAGCCTTGGCTGTATTTCCTCTGCATTGATTGGGTATCTATTTCCTCGTTCTGCTCCTTTCTACTAAACCTTTCCATATGATTTTATTTTTTAGTATTTATGCAACATACAAGATAAGTCTGGTTGATGGCACACCAAACACTCTTGCTGTACTGGCTGGTGTGAGGACTGGTTTTGGGGAAAGGAGAAAGCCATCCTACAAAGGGAGAAATGAAGAAAGAGAGATTCTAAGCCCTCCAGGCCAGCAGGAAAGCTGAGCACCATTGCTCTAAAGGCATCTGAGGCCTTCCCAGAATTGACATCGGAGTGAGGGCATTTGGGGCTTGCTGAGGGTGATTTCATTTTGGACACTTTCCAACAGAGAATGAAGAAACCAAAACATCACTTTCACTTTCTGAGGTCAGTGCTGTCAGAAAGGCCAGAGGAGGGCCCTTAGAAGAACAAACCCCTCTCTCTAAAAAGTTCCTTTCCCATTTAACAAGTGCCGAAGGAAATCCAATGTAACCTCCACCCAGTTCCCTCCACTGAATTCATCAAATTCTCACTCAGAAGTGACAGCAGAGGGGACAGACCACTGGTGAAAAGAAACCTGTTCACCTTAGCAACCTCTGCAACCTTATCTTGTAGCAAGAGTGCCTTGGCCAGTTCAGGACAGACAGAAGGCCTGTGGATCGAGAGGCCAGAACATAGCCTCCGCCACATGGCTACGTTTATTTTTATTCCTTGGTGGACCCATTCATACACTGAGACCACAAAAATGACAAAGGGTCAACATAGGAACACTGTAAATGGTTGGTGCTGCCTTTCATGCAAAACATTAAAAAACCAAAAAATATGTCTAGGAGAAGTGTCAAATTCCTCAAGGGCCCCTAATTTAAACCTACATTCCCATCCCCTGTTTGTTTGGAAACAGGGCCAGAACTCAGGATTCATATTCCTCGCTTTCCCAAGGGCTGGCATTACAAGTTCTAGCTACAGTGCCCAGATTCGCCACCCCGACACCATGTCTTAAGTCCCACTCAATTCCCTTTTTCAGTCTCAGGGCCCTGTAGCAGTATTGCTTTCTGCTTGGAGGCTGGGACTAAGCCATAAATCTGAAAGCGATCAAGGACAGGTATATGGGAGGCTTTGGAGAGGGGAAAGAGAAGGCAGAAATGATATAATTATAAACAAAAAGTAAAAGAAGTAAGTTTGTTTTAAAGAAATCCTCAGAAGCCTTTGCATCCACCCAAAGAAGACTAGGCAATACAATGTCATGGGATAGGTCTTCCAGGATCATCTAAATGTCAGAAAGAAAGGCCAATGAGTCATCAGATATCAAAAGCACTGCTGAAGTGAAAACCACGCCAGGAGACCCAAAGAAACTTAAGGCAGAATGAAGAGCTCTTCTGGAGGAGAGAAAGGTTCAGAGCCAAGGAGCAAAGACAGTGTGGCCATCACTGTCCTTCAGCAAGGTCATAGGAACCTGAAGGACTTGGGAAAGGTCTAGGGAGACATGGAAAGGATCTCAGATCAACAGGAAAGAGATCTTCCATGTAGCTGAGATGGCCTAAATAAATTTAGGTCATCCTAGGACTGGGGGCTCAGTGGTAGAGCATTTGCCTCAAAAGTGTGGGGCTCTCAGTTTAATTCCAGCAACACACAACACACACACACACACACACACACACACACACACACACTGTCATCCTAAGGTACAGGGGCCTAAAGTCGTTAAATGATAATGAATCAAGAGATTTGTATTTATTTTTATGGCTTAATATTTTGGCCTGAAAAATTAGAATGTTCTGCACATTACTAAGTAACAGAAATCCCAGGTAGAGGTGAGGTGCCCAGGGTCTCCGATATCACTAAGCAAAAACTCAGGATTGGATTCAGACACTTGGACACCAAGTTTTCTTTAGTTAGAAGCATTTGCTTCATCATTAGTTAGGGAGCCCAGTGAGCATTATACAGGGGCTAGCACGCCACAAAGGCTGGACAAATGTGTCCTTAGGGGATATTTATTGTCTCGCAGCATTCCTGGAGGTCAAATCAATTGCACAGGTGAGCCCAAGAGTTTTTGATTCTGTAACGAGCTTGGGTACTGGTGAAAGGGGCGTAGAGTTGAGAGGGGGATTTGATACGATCAGAATGGCTGGTCTGTGTATAGAGATGAAGGCAGAACCCTAGTGGTCTATTCAGCGAGGACTTAATGGCACAATGTTTGCAAAATTAGCACTTTCCAAAGGAAGCTGTGGTGGAATTTAGTATGTGAGGAGAGAGCCTATTATGTAGACCTCTTGGCAGCCTCCAGCCTGTGTGGCTATTAGAACACATCTCTTGTCCCCAGTCTACCTGACTGTTACTGAACTTGGGATCTAGAGGGATGAGTTTGCTAAAAGTGAGTCACACACACGTATACACACACATATATACCATTCACACACTCAAAACAGAAGTGAATTACACACATTTACACAAACCAAATTATAGTTTCTGTGCCTCCCTTGTAAGTGCTTCCAATGAAACTGTAGGAAACCTGGAAAATACCCAGATGCCCACAAATCAGGGAATGGACAGAGACACGAATGGCGTTCATGAATGAAAAGACGTTCAGTCACAGGAAAGGACTCTCTGATTTTAGAGATAAATTCTAGAGCCTAAAATGATCACTGCATTCACAAACACAAACCAGAACATTTATATAAAGCTTTAGCATGGGGGATCTTTGGTGTAAGTACTGAAAAATCTTAATTGTAAGTACTGGAAAAAAAAATCTCAGCAGCTATGAGCAGTGCTTGTTGATCTTGCAGGGGACTCCCTTTTGATTTCCTGCATCCATATAATATCTCACAACCAACTAGTTCTCCAATTCTAGGGCATCTAACGCCTTCATTTGACCTTGAAAGCAGGCACAGGCATAGATACAATAAATCAATAAATCAAAAAGGATTTAAAAGAACAACAAGAAAGCATTTGAATGCAGGGTTTCTGGAGAACCTGGGGTGGCTGGTGAATGCCGGAGCGGTGGGTCCGTTGGTGGTCACATGGTAAAGGTAATGAACTGAACAGAAGAAAGGAAGTTCTGATGAGATACTGAAGACATGACGGCAGGAGACATGTCAGTGAGAAACGTCATTGCTGACCACAGTGGGCTTTGGTGTGATATGGGAGTTCCCTCTATGTGCTGTGATTACCATTAATGAATAAAGAAACTGCCTTGGCCTGTTGATAGGACAGAATTTAGCTAGGTGGGGAAGACTGGAGTGAATGCTGGGAGAAAGAGGGACGGAGTCAAGAGACGCAATGGATCTGCTGCAAGAGATAGGCATGCTGAAACTTTGCTGGTAGGCCATGACCTCATAGTGATACACAGATTAATAGAAATGGGTTAAATTAATACGTAAGAGTTAGCCAATAAGAAGGTAGCACTAATGGGCCAAGCAGTGATTTAAATAATACAGTTTCTGTGTGATTATTTCGGGTCTAAGCTAGCTGGGCAGCTGGGAACCAAACAAGCAACCTCCCACTACACCAATGAGGGCATGTCAGGTCTTCCCCAGAAAGCATCCATTTGCTAGGTAATAATAGAACACTTTGGATATTTGGATATTGGTCGTATGGGAAGTTTTAAAATGAGACCTGCTGTATGCTTTTCACTCTAAGGAATATTAGATTGGAATGGGTACATTGCATAAAAATTAATTATGCTTAAAAGAAAATCATTCACTGCTCTCAAAAAAGCTAGAGGCCAAGGTTTCAGCCTGAAGCTATGATGTCATGTTTTAGAGCCTGAAGCTGGCCTCTGCTCTGATGTTTGTCTCTAAGACCTTGACTATTGCTGCACACGGTGGGCTGGAGGCTGATTGCATACAAGATTTAGTGCATGGCTCTGTGGACTAAGGGTTCCCACACCCTCCTGGGACGTAAGCTTTGGGACTGGCAGAGGTGGAATCACTTGTAGTCTCCCCTGGAGACTGAGAGCTGGTGACTAGGGCCTTTGGTTTTGCACATGGCTTCTTGGTCTGTCTCCTGGTGTGGCATCTGAACTCCTAGAATGATCATTTCAGGAGTTCTCATTCCAAAAAGGGGAAAGTAGAAGGGAATGAGGTCAGATATTGATAGCACTGTCTCTACCCTATTCCAGCCACCAACTATCAAGAGAGAATGAATGAAGCTTATGTGCGCAGACCTTGGTCTATAACACACCCTCACCCTCATTCAGCATCTGATGATGCTGATACAATGTCATACACTGTACAAGGCAGAGAGATGAGCCAACCTGGGTCCATCTGAGGGTCTAGCAACAGGCTCTGTCAGAGGTCCTGATTGTGCCTAGCCAATGAGAGATGACCACACAATGCAATAGATTCAAACACAGTCTGGGTGCTAGGAGGAGGATGTAGAAAGCTCTCCCCATTGATGAATAAATGAGTCTGCTATTAACCTTTCACCTGACTCCCAATGCTCATGTTATTGACACCGTGCCTTCTCACCCCCTCCCCTGAGGCAGCTGTTAGGACCCAACTACAATACACTACTATCATCAGGATCACAGAAAGCTGGTAGCGGGACATTCTAGGCTAAGGCCCCATGGATTTTTATCCAATCTTGGCACCAGTAAAGGTCTTTAAAGTCATCTTATTCACTTGCCTCCTTTTATGATTTTGTAAAACTGAGACCCAAAGAAGGGCACTGTCTCCTGAGACCACACAGTCTACGGTAGAATTGAGACCTAGACTCCAATTGCTTGCATTGTTGTTTTTAAGAACAGGCACGTTTTTCCTCTCCCTGGGGCTTCAGTTCTCCCGTCCATGAAGTGGGAATAAGGGTGGTACTTTTCGCGGGATTTCACAGATGCAGTGAGCTGCTGTGTGCAAAGTACTTGTGAAAAATCGAGTGTGCTCAGCAGCTGTCTGACAGCATCTCCACGAGTCTTTGCTCCTGCGCTCCTCTCTGTCTACGCTCTGCACTGAGTTGGGAGTGGTCTAAGCGTATTCTATTGGAGTTGATATTGTTCTGGGTTTGACTCACTTTGTACTTTATGTAATGGTTCCTCCCCGAAGATAAGGGCTTAGCAATAATTAGAGAGAAAAAGTAAATCTTGCTGCATTCAGCGGCTCTTGCCAACACCACAGCACCATCTCTTTTGTACTGGAAAGGCCACGTGCTGTGCCGTTCACCCAAGGCACCCCAGGTCTGCAGTTTATAGGGTGGCTTCTCTGGGTGCTCCTGCAAGCCTGAGGTCAGCCATCCCTCAGTTTATACAGCTTACATGCTAACAGCCCGTATGTCACAAACACAGTCCAGAATTGAATCTCAGCCAGGCTGTGCTATCATTTTCTGGCTGTCTAGAGTTATCTTCACCTAGAGATCTAAACTGCACTCTTTTGTTTTTCCCAGTCCTAATCCAGTTTTGTTCATTTTAGCTGGTGACAACTCTGTTCTTATCTGACTCTCCATAGTTTTCTCTGATACAGTTCATAATAACTGCTACCATTCTGTGTAATTTACTAATTTATCATTGCTTTTAATCTCCCTTTCCAACTTGTCTCCAGCTTCATTAAACCGAGGTTATTTACTCTGCTTTTTCTGCAGATGTGAGTTCCAATTGCTTAGAAAGGCACCTGAAAGATGGTGCCTGCTTTTAATAAGCCTCTGATGTTCAATGGGTGGTTTCTAGAGCCAAACTAGAATCAACCGGCGTGACAACAAAAAAGTTATCTCTAAGGCTTTGATATCTTCCAGCCCCATTGTTGCACTGGCTTCCCCAAAAGTTTTTGGTTAACTCTCTTAACTTTAATATATAACTATATCAATTCTTCTGTTGTCTGTCTGTCTGTCTGTCTGTCTGTATCTATCTATCTATCTATCTATCTATCTATCTATCTATCTATCTATCATCTATCATCTATCTATCTATCTATCTATCTATCTATCTATCTATCTACATGCTTAAGTCTTCATACACATGGAATATTTTTAATATGGATGTCTCAAAGACAAATGGAATTCAAGTGAAGCATGGATTTTTGATGAACTGTATTCTCTCTCTTCTCTCCTCTGCACCAGTTCAGTGGACGACACCATCATTCATTGAATCATTCAATTCATAGACCATTGAGTGTAATTCTTAATCAGACTGAGATCTCCAAACAGAATTAGTGGTAAGCTTCGAGATAATATACTACCATTTTTAATCAAAATGCAGGCCAATATTTTGACTCATGATGATAGAAAAGATTCAGGATAAATTGGTCTATTAGAGCATAGATTTATTGATAGACCATCATGTTCCCTTTTATGTAAGGAAGAAATGGTGGCTGTAAAGAATGCTGGGTCTGAGGGGATAAGTAATTATATTGAAGTTAGTGAAGTTGTTATGAAAATGAGGATAATAAATTAAACCAAAGATATAGGAAAGTTTGGAGTTTTGATTCTGGAAATGGGGCCAGGATCTAGGTTGTAAATATGAGACTGGGTGGTTAGAATTTCATGGGAGAGAAGAACATTGAGTTGAGGAAATGAAAATATCATTGGCTTGGAACACTGAGTGTGTCCTCTACAGGGTACTGACACAGGGCAATGGAAACACCTCCGTGAAGAGGATGGGAGGGTAACCTGCTGCTGCTTCTCTGTGGCTCTGAGGAGTCAGTAGGTCACTTCAAATTCCTCAGTAATCCGTATAAACCCTGACCATCATCAACTCACTCTTGGGATCTTTCGATCCGATATAGCATTAGAAACCATTTGCTCCTCTGTCAGTGTCTTAGTCCACATGCATATAATTTGAGGGCCAGGGCAATAGCTCAGTGGACAAGGGCACCAGCTGCCAAGCCTGACTGCCTGAATTTGAAATCAATCCTTGGGTCCACTTGGTGGAAGGAAAGAACTGGTTCCTGAAATTTCTCTTCTAAACTCCATAGATGCATATGCCACAGATGTAGGATAGCCTCTACCAAGCACACAAAATAAGCCAATAAATGTGAGAAATAAAATATTTGTGTTTAACTTCAGACCAAATGATTGCAATTGCCCCCTAGGTGGCTATGCAGATTTTCTAAAGTGTGCTCATTGGAAACAACAGCAATAAATGGATAAATGAAGGGTTTTCATGGATGATAATATAACTCAGTAAATTATTTTGGCTATCTATTCAGAATATATAACTCAATACTTTAAAAAAATTGTTCATACATTTATTCTACTTGTGAACCTAAAGAAAAGCTGAAAGCACCTGTTAATAAAATAATGCCAGATTCAGTTAACAATGTTTTTTTAAAGTTTATTACTAGTATTATTGTTATTATTATTATTTTGCTATGTGTGTGTTTCTATGCTACATATGTCCCATGCCACTGGAACACAGAAGAAGGCATCAGGTCTCTTGCAACTTGAGTTATAGACAGTTATGAACTGAGCTGTGGGTGCTGGAAACTGAGCTCTGGCTTTCTGGGGGAACAGCAAGTGATTACAGCGGTTGACCCATCTCTCTAGCTCTAAGGACAATGTGTTTTAGAGTTTTATAACATCTTAGGGGGTGTCATGTTCCTATTCCCCTGGTATTGTGGCCGTATCTCAGCTTAGGCATTTCTTGTTGATTCCAGTGAGCTCATTCAGTCACCCTGACCACAAAATGTCCCCTGGTGTCACTGTCTACTTTCTGAACAAGAGAGGAAGTGCTGAAAATAAGTATGTCAGCTGATTCTGATTATTAAGAAGAGTGTAGGAAAGTCTTACTGAGGTGCTTCTGGGGGAAATATCTACATATGGTCAAGAAAAACACAAACCATCCCTTTCCAGCTGGATCTGGTAGGTTTGCCTTGATCGCCTTGAACTTCTGTCTCCCACCTTACGAAGTGGAATCATCTCCAGGCACAGTGAGTTGAAGAAACCTAAAACCTTTGGGCCCTTGAGCTGTTGAATTGATGTTCACACTCTCTTGAGACTTTGTTCTATATTAGAGAAGATTTTTTTTAAAATCATTTAAACCAATTTGAGTTTAGGAGTTTTGTTACTTGTAACTAGAGGCATCCTGAATAATCTATGAAATATACTTGGCCCTTAAGTCAACCAGGAAGAAAAGACAAAATTCCAAACAGATCATTGCTTTTGAAAGATAAGAGTAAATGTGCAGACACAGGCATTTCTCTCTCTTTCGTTAACCCATTTGTAGAATTGATTCAAGTGCAGAAAAAAATATCACCTGGAGAAAGAAGCATGCAGCTCCGTAGGCACATCCAAATATGTATTGATTTTCTGTTAGACTGAAAGAGAAAGATCATTAGCTAGACCATCCCTTTGTTAATTCCATGTGGGTCCAGTATCTTAGCTATTTTTTCCTCACCTACTACATTCTTTCTTTGAATGGAAGGAAAGTGCTTTGGCACCTAGACTCAAGTTCTGCCCGTGGTTAACTAACGTTTTAGAAGATAAACTCAACAAAAACAAGTTCAAGTATCATGGGGGGCATCACAGGAAAGTTTCTCTCCAGTGCAAACACTGCACATGCATAGGCCCACGACAGGAAATGATATCTAGTTGCGATGACCAGCTTCTTAAATAAAGTTTGTCATTGTAATCATTAGTGCCGAGCAGGGACAGTTTGTACAGCAAAAATCAGAGAGGGAATTTAAGAAAAAAGAACAGGCTGAAAGTAAGGGACATTTACAATGCCAGATCTTTTTTTTCCTGAGAAATTTAAGGCATAGCATACTTGAAAGCATTGATTATAAAGGAACATGTTATTTCAGATTTTATGCAGGAATAGCAAGTGCATCCCTCTGAAGTATTCCTTTCAGATAAGCTTTCAGTGAGCAGATCACAGAACATGAAGGCTTTAGTTCTTTGGGTCTTGATTCTGATAGAAAATTGGTCTACAAGCTCCTTCCTGTAATAGGCAGATGGGAGAAAAATCTGCATGGCTTTGAAGACTGCTTGAACACTCATCAGCCATGTCGGAAGTCTAGCCACTCTGAGTTAACAGCACTTGGGGATTTGCTGTTATCGCCATTGAGATTGCCTGGAGAGGGGATGAGAAAGCAAGGTGAGAGGAGAATTGGCTTGGGTGGCAGAGATGAGGACTCCTGAAGACAGAGAAGGACTGAAATTGTTCTTCAAGAGCTTCTTTCCTCCTCTTGCATGTATCCATGTAGTGAGCCTGTCCCCCTTAAGCAAGGTCATGCCCCCATTGGTAGCAGGCTTTAGGATGAGCACAGTATATTATCACTGTGTTTCAGAGGCCCTCTGCCTTTTGTCAGCTTCCTTCAGTACTTATCTAGGTGGGCATTAGATGTTCCTTAGGTCGTTGTCTTGTTGAAATGTCATTCCGCACATTGTCTGATGAAAACGGATGATGGACGTTTGTCTTTTTCTTCTGTCACTGTTTCTGTTCCTCTCAGCCTCTCTCTGTTATCTCTCTGTGCTATCTTCCTACTGTTATCGGAAGATTTCAGACCCCACTTGTCATTGTAGTAGCCTAAAAGTGGAATTTCTAGTGTCTTATTCGAGTTCTTAGCAAGGACTCAATCGGGTGGCATGAGCTCAGCAATCAGACAAGCTTGTATCAGACTTGGATACAGAGGTGGTCCCAGAGGGCAGAGCACTGTACTCTCTGCTGATCCTTGGCACCCTTCACTGGGGAGAGCTGGCAAACAGTGGCACACTGCTTCATATGAGCGATTATGGAAAAGGCAAAGTCTGCACTTTGGACAGACTTTCTGGGGCTGGTTCTGTGGTTTCCTAATATGTCTGTATTCTGAATCTGATGCCCCAGGCTTTTGTATATCTTTAAGTATTTACTTAGATCAATGTTCAAGATCTTGTGTATGTTGGGGGTATATGTGTATGTATTTGAGTGATTGTGATGTGTAGACATTGTACATGCAAGTGTACGTGTGCATGTGTTAGCCTGCTTGTGGAAGCCAAAGGTCTACACTAGATATCTTTCTCAGTCTCTCTTCACCTTACTTTTGAGACAGGGTCTCTTACTGAACCATGCAGGGATGGTCAATGAGCTCCTGGACTCTGTCTGTCTCTACTCCCCAGTATGTGGTTATAGACACCTGCCAGTGTACTTGGCTTTTATGAGGGTTCTAGAGATCTGTATTAGTAACTTTTATGTTGCTATGATACGATACTATGACCCAGAGAAATTTAGGACTTTATGGTTCTGGAGGAACAGAGTTGTCAAGATGAGAAAGGCATGTCATGACAGCAGGAAACTGGCTCTTTGTATTTGACCCCATATAGGAAGCAGACAGAGATAACAAGGGATGGATGGAGACAATAAACACTCAAAGTCCATTCCCAGTAACATACAACACACTTGCGTCAACAAGGCTATATTTCCTAAAGATTTCACACACACACACACACATACACAGACACACACAACCACCATCTGGGGATGATAGATAGATAGATAGATAGATAGATAGATAGATAGATAGATAGAT
>JABTXL010008037.1:5153903-5202676 GCA_025134845.1 Neodon shergylaensis | reverse complement strand
GATAGATAGATAGATAGATAGATAGATAGATAGATAGATAGATAGATAGATAGAACAGCCCATAACAAACAATTCAACTCCAACATCTAACTTTAGTGATGTCAAGAAATCTGGTTTTGTTTGGGCCTTGTGGTGCTAACCTATAAACCAAGCACTCTGGAGGCTGAGGCAAGAGGATCATGAGTTTAAGGCCTTTCTGGGCTGGATAGTGAGACCTTGCCTCAAAACAAAACAAAACAAAACAAAACAAAGCAAAAACCAAATAAAATAAAAAGAAACTGTTACACAGGAAGGAAGCTACAGGCTTTTCTTCCTGATTATTTCCCAGGTTTCTGGCCTTGGATGGCATTAAGCCTCTGCATGCAGTATCTTATTTATAAATTGGGGGTGACAGCTAAAATGGACTTCACTGAAAGGGAAGCATGCAGCTAGACTCTTCCCTGGGCAAGGCAGAGCAAGTCCTGCGGTCTTCTCCTGTCCTACTGGCCATTTGCGGAGTCTTGATATTTGCTAAAATCTTACAGCAGAGCAGCATCTCACATTTTAATATATACTTAAAAAATAAATACATATTTATTTTTTTAACCTCAGTTTTACTTTTCAGACATTCTCTAGAAGAGTTTTCTATTATGGACTCCCAGGTACTATTGAGTAATATACCTAGTACATAGCTTACCCTTCAGCTCCTAGATTAATTGGGGTCTTTACTGCTGTGAAGACACACCACAATCACGGCAACTCATAAGGAAAACACTTAATTGGGGTGACTCCTTTATGGTTGCAGAGGTTCAGTCCATTAACATCATGGCGGGATCATGGCGGCATACAAGCAGACACAGTGCTGGCTACATCTTGATCAGAAGGCAGCAGGAAATGGTCTCTTACACTGGGCGGTATCTTGAGCATAGGAGAACTCAGAGCCCACCCCCATAATGACAAACTTCCTCCAACAGGGATACACCTACTTCAACAAGGTGCTACTCTCTATGAGATTATGGGGGGGCAATTACATTAAAATTACCATAGCTCCCTAGCATTTTCTGTGCACATTTTCACTTAAAGCTATATTCCCATGACAGCAGGACTGTTATCTAAGGATTTCATCAGGTCTGACCCTAACACTACACCATAGCCCAGAGCAGATGTCAATAGAGGTCAGCCAATAAGTCCACCAGATAGCAGATTCAAACTGCTATCTCTGTGTGTGGGATGACTGTTCATCTATACCATTGATCTGGTGAGAGATAACGGGTTTGGAGGTACTTCCCCCACTGATTTCTGATTCCTTTCTACATTTTCCTCTTTGCCAAGTCTCACAATCCAAGTTCCATTTGGTTATACTTTGTTTTGATAATTTACCTAAAAAGAAGTCAATTAGTTTTTTTTCTTTTTTAAAAAAAAAAACAATTGATCATGTAACATATCTGTATCATCTAGGTCCTTACAAAGTCAACTTAGACATGATGCATCTATAGCATGCTAACTCAATTCGTTTCTTATGCAAAGCTAACTAGCATATTTTATACTGATGTCACTCCAAGTCTCTTGCTAAATCACCTCTCCACGTGTCCAGATACAATATTCTCATTTCAACAGTAAATCTCATTTCATGCAAAGTCCTGATTCTAATGGAGGTAGTGATGAACCAGAAGAAGGAGGGTGGTGGCTTCATGGTCAACTTATGCTTCTGAATTCAATACTTTTCTATGCTTGTGATAAAACGCTATTACCGAGGCATCTCATAGAAGCAAATATTTCCTTGGGCTTGTGGTTCTAGAGGTTTAGAGTCCATGCTGGTGGAGTGACGTCATGGTGTCTAAAGTAGCAGCTAACAGCTCACATCTTGGACTGTCAGCAGGAGTTATAGAGAAAAAGCTCACAATGGCGTGAAGGCTTAAGCTTCCAAAGCCTCCCCTAGTAATATCACTCCTCCAACAAGGCCATACCTCCTCAATAAACCCAAACAGTGCCATCAGCTGGGGACCAAGTATTCAAATGCCAGGGACTATGAGGGGCCATTAAGAGTCAAACCACCACAGTTCTGGATGACTCTTGGACATTCGTGGTTGTGATCTGGGTGGCATGTCCCAGCAGATGACTCACCCAAGCTGCTTCTTATTCCTCAGTTCCTCGGTTCTGCTCTTCACTCCTCGCCTCAAGGACTCATGCCAGGGACTAAATTAACCATCCAACTTCAGAACCATCTCTGTCTGCCACAGCCTTAACGAACCGCCACTTTAATACAGGGGCACTGTGACTACTGTGACCGCCATCTCCTCTGTGGTACCACAACAATTCTTTTCTAGACCACGTCTTTCTTTCAAAGGTTCCAGATATACGAGACTAGTCACTCTGTGTTTTGGATTACAGCAAACTCCTTTATCCACATGTCTGCTCTGCAGTGGGCCTTTTGAACTCTCACAAGAGCTCATCGGATCCATGTCGATGTCTGCTTGGAGTGCAGTGCAGAAGAAAGCTGTTGCTGCCCCTGACAGGCACTGTCTGCTGCAGGCAGAAGTGCAAGTAACAGGCTTGTTTGTGACCCTGCTTCCCAAATCTTGAGCTTCCACACATGGTCTTTGTGATGGATCTGCTTGCTTTAGTCTAAATAAATCCATGCGTACTCTTTTTCTTCTTTGGTAATGCTTTCATTGTTAACATCTAGACAGCATGTGGACATAGCATGCATGAACGGATGTTCTTCTGCACTGAAAAGCATCTCTCCTCTCCCTGGTCAAACTGTTCTTAACATTAAGGTTAAGGAGCTTTGTGCTCATTACCAGAAGCATGTGGTGAGGCTTCAGTTATTTGGAAACTCAGGATGATCCTTGAGAATCCTCGAGGTCTCCCAGTGAAGGAAAGCTGCTGCTCCCTTGCTAGCTCTGCCTTCTGTCTCTGTGTGCTCCGAGACCAGCCTCTGCCTCGGCCACTCCGCCTGCTCAGAGCTGCTGTTGAGGCCGATCTAACCAGGATGATGAAAACTCCTGGGTCCTCCTTACAAGTAAGATGCTTGTTTTACATCCTTGCATGGATTCCTATGAAGATCTACATTAGCTAGTGTGCTCTGCTCCTGAGCTCTAACTTCAAGGACGTAATAAAGGAGCATAACTCCTCAGACTGCAACTGAGGAGAGACCCAGAACTCTGGGAAAGGCTTCCAAGAAGAACAGGCCAGATACATGTGCATTTAGACACAAAGAACACTTTGGATAATGAAAAGCCTCACTTGCCATGGGTATTCAAGAGGTGGGAACATGCAGATGAAGCTCATGGGGGAGTCAGGACACGCCCACAGTCACTGTAGAGCAGGGAAAAGTGTTACTGTAGGAACCATGTAGGAGAGGCTGAGAAGAATGGAGTGGAGCTGTAGAGACCTTCCAGGGTGAGGGACATGGAGTGGGGCTGTAGAGACCTTCCAGGGTGAGGGGCATGGGGTACTGGGTTGAACCAATATCCTCACAGGGATAGAGAATGTAGATCACTTCTCAGCTCTTTCTCTGGGGGACAAAGATCAATCGCACCTGTGGAATTTTCAATAGAAAGGTGGGGAAGCTCTTAGCATGTTCCTGAGACTGTTTAGGCTTCACTAAGATAATGCTACGAAGAAATGATTAACGGATGAATGTCATGTGATAATAAAAGTCCTTCTGTGGGAAACCAAGGACCCTAATTCTATTGCATAAAGTGATTAAGGGGTAGGGAGAGAGAGGAAATTTAAACTCTATTTGGTCGGCTGGCATTCCTAATATTACTTAAAACCTTTCAGTGAGAACCATTTGATGATTTTGAAGCAAAATACAAAACAAAACAAACAAACAAAAAAACCAAAAAAGCCACACACATGTGGATCACATTGCTTATTATAGTTCCAGTAGAACCTGAGCCAAAATGCACTTCAGTATTATCTATGAGGCAAGAACTTGATCTCCTAAATGAGCAAATCAGTCCCCGAGATTCTTGAAGCAGTGTTTCCACTGCATTCTGACTTCATGCACTCCGTACACATGTTCTGATGTCATGCACTCCGTACTTGCAAGACTGGAAGGCCTGTTAGTTTCTCATTGCTTGTGTGCATGTCTGCTATCTAAATGGCTTCTTCAGTCACCTCTGCCAGGCATGGTCCTCAACTGGGCTTTGGGCTCAGTTCAGTAAATATCACATCCTGAAATAAAGCTTTTCCCCAACTAACTGGAAAAGAGGACTGAGGTGCTTTGATGAGAAATGCCCTCCAGAGGCTTGGGTATTTGAACACTCCGTCCCCAGTTGGCACTGTTTGGAGATCTTTAGGAGTGTAACTTTGTTGGAGGAAGTATGTCACTGGCGGAAGACTTTGAGGGACTACAGCTTCACCTCACTATAGTTTTCTCTCTAGTCCACGCTTGCTTTGAAGATGCGAGCTCTCATCTTCCTGCTCCAGTCACCATGGACTCTGTTTGATTCTTGGTTTCCCCACAAGATGGACTCTCGCTTTCTGGAACCATGCCTGATGCTTGATTCTCTGCTTCCCAACATGATGGACTCTCACCATTGTGAGACAAAATTAATTTTATTTTACATGATTGACTTTGGGTTACGGCATTTTGTCACAGCAAGCAAGGGTTAGTAAGTGCAAGGATGGTCAGTGATTTCACATTCTGCACTAGACCCCGAGATCGAAGACAGTGGGGGCACACTTCCACACCCATTTTCCAGTGATTCAACAGCATGCTCCCTCATGCACACAAGTGATGTCTCTGCTCTTTGGGATGCTAGGGCCACTTGCCATGGATGATAAGAGAGATGCTTAAAAATGGACGATTTGAGCTAAATTTTCAAGATGAACCTGTGTGAGGAGTTCACTGAGCTGGTTCCCACTGCAAAGGCCTAAGTAACCAGGTCATTTGGTAATGAGTTCCTGATTGGGATTCTCAGAAGACAGTGCTACTGTTGGAGTCCACATGAACAAACCACTGGATTATCCTGGAAAACATTTATCAAAAGCTTCTTCATCTCTCAGGTTTTTGTTGTTGTTCTGGTTTTGTTTTATTTAATTTGTTTTGTTTAGTTTCATTATTTTGTTGTTGTTGTTGTTTTTAGAGACAGGATTTCTCTGTAATTTTGGTGCCTGTCTAGGAAGTAGCTTTTATACACCGGGCTGGCCTCGAACTCAGAGAGATCCACCTGCCTCTACCTCCTGAGTACTGGGATTAAAGGCATATGCTTCTTAGTCTTAATTTGGACATAAACTTCTAAATCCTTTTGCCAAAATAACAAAACAAGTTTCTCATTTTTTTTCTTGGGGCAAAATCCCAGTGTTTGGAAAGGTGCCTTGAAGCATTGAAGATGGCAGCAAAAATCAAGGAAACTGGGGATCATTGGTATAATTGTTAACCACTAATGCCTGGTAACAGTAAATAAGCAAATGAAGCCCACTCTCCGAGGTTGAGTTTACAGCACTGCTCTTGGCCAATTTTCCAAGGAAGAAATGGTGAAATATCTGGAAAGTGAATATGATAGAGTACTGAATAATTAGTCAACAAACAATGTGCACCCACAGTATCCTTCAGTATAAAGGACTTCCACATGGGCTTCATAGATATTATAAAGAAACCGAGAAGGGAGACAGCTCTGCCTGCTGACCCATGCGCCATGCATTCTCATCACGTTCACACCCAGGAAAATTTTTCATCTTTTATTTTATTTTATCTTTGTTTTTATTTCACTATACGTTTTTCTCCACTCCCCTTTCTTCCTCCCCTCTCACTTTCTACTCTGTCCCTTAACCCCCATGTTCTCAAATTACTCAGGAGGTCTTGAAAAAGACAAGATTATCATCTTTCTTTTAAAGAAGGTGAAATAGTAAGTGTGTGTGATGGAATTTTTAGCTTCCTTTGGTGTGTGTGTGTGTTGATGATTGTAAGCAATACAGGAGTTTTTCTTGTGTTTTCTCAAAGAACACACATCATTTGAGGCATGGTTATGTCCTATGGGAAGACACAAGTCATCAAGCATCTGGGCTGTGAGGACATCAGCATCCCTGCTGAGGTTCTGGTATTCTGGGCCTTTGCTGAAAAGATGCAGGGAAGAAGACTGGGCCACCATAGTCATGCATCCCAAGGCTCACCCAACCATACCTCTGTGTTCACCACCACAGTCATGATTCTCATTACCCAGTGATGATCATTTAATGGGAGGTTTTTATAGAAACAGTGAAAACATCATTGAACAAGCCAGGCAGGAAAATGGAAAGTTTAGACTTGATTTTTCAGTTAACTGCTATGGATTTCATGTTATCAAAAATGATAAAAGACTACCTCGTCAGGTTTCTGAATTATGACTCGTTTGTTTCCTGGGCATCTCTACAGTTTTAAAGATTATGCTTGTTAATTTTGCATTTCTTTTTGTTTGTAGCCTTTTAGATAGCCTAATCACAACTCTCAAGATCCCTTGGTATATATAAAACTGAGGCAGGTTGGAATTATTAAAAAGATTTACCGATCAAGGCTTTGTCAAGTTTAAAATTGGCAAAAGTTCCTGATGGTTTCATTGTTTTGAGGATGGTACAGAAGATCTATTGTTTTGAAAAAGACAAGACTGATACCAAATGCACCATAGCCAGGTCCTGCCCCAACTTTGCAAAAATGAACTTGGGAGGAAGAGGGTCAAACTCCACAAAATCAACTACACTTGGTTCTTTGAGATGAGTGTGAACCAGTTCATTGCTAGTATTCATGATAAGTCCCCTTGGATTTAATGGGATAACAGTTTTTTTTTTTTATTCTTGATTGTCTGGTGTTTTAACCAGGGAGATTACTGAGATGGAAGACGTTGACTATGAGGCAACTCTTAGAATGCTGCCTCTTGCTCACACTGTTTTATTTATGTCAACTGTTTTCTCACAGCATAGGGCACAACCAGGTGGCTCCCAAATTGAGTGTCCTTCCAGGTTAATTCTCAGACCAGGAGTCTGTCTTGAGAACCAAAATTTAGGAGAGAAGAAAGTCTCATTTCACTCTGCAAACCAAGGGTGATGTTCCATCAATACAGACCACTACCAGGCCATAGAAGGAGGCTGACTATTGAGTGCTCATCTAGTTATTAAGACACTGAATTTATTGCTCTAGTATCTATCATCCATTGGAAGCAGCAATGAGGGAGGTGGTGTGGGAGGTCCTTCTGTCTATGTTTTGCTTTTATTGGTTAATGAATAAAGAAACTGCTTTGGCCTATAGCAAGGCAGAACTTAGCTAAGTGGAGAAAACTAAACTGAATGCTGGGAGAAAGAAGGCAGAGTCAGGGAGAAGTCATGTAGCCCCACCAGAGACAGATGTTGGAACTTTACCCATTAAGCCGCAGCCTTGTGGCAATACACAGATTAATGGAGATGGGTTAATTTAAGATATGAATTAGCCAGAAATACACGTAAGCTATTGGCTAAACAGTATCACAAATAATATGGTTTCTGTGTGCTTATTTCAGGTCTGAGAAGCCAGGAACAAACAAGTGGCCTTGTATAACAAATTATCTTCAAACCTTTCAAAGACTACAGAATATGGCATTTAAAATATTTTAATAATTTAGGACTTTCAATGACAGTGAGACATATGTGCTCCTGGCAGAACCAATGTACTTGAGGATGATGATGGGCACCAAGGAAGCTCCTTGTGGTGTTAGCCATTTGGACAAGAAACTGCTCTTGCCTGGACTATAGATTCTTGTAAATCACTCCTGCTAATGGCTTCCAAACCTCCCCTTGCTTCCCTCCAGCTTTCTCTCTCCCTGATCTTTTACTCTCACCCTCCCCTAAGTGAGGCTAATACATCTGAAGTCTGTATTTAAACCATTTTACACTCCATCGCTTTGCCCAAACCTCCAGAAAATTCTTCTCAACTCTGGTTATCGAGAAGGCCCCAAGGCTTCGTAGACTGGGGAGATTTTCTGGAGCTCTGGACTGTGGATTTCTACCTCATCTCACCATACTCACATTGATGGCTTCACATTCTCATTCTCCTGAACATATACTATATGCTTGTCACTCTTGGGCAGCCTGAATTTTGCTCTTAGTCATTCATTTTTTTAAATTGCTTTAAAGATTAAAATATGATTATTTCATTTCTCTGCTCACTCTAGTCCCTCCTATGTATCCCTCTCCTAGTCCCTCTAGAATTCATTACCTCTTTTTCTTTGATAATTATTGTTACACACACACACACATTACTTGTAATGCTAAATATGATTTCAGAGCTGAGCAGTAAATTAGGGGGCTCATTCCTGGTAAAGAGTATTCCCCATGTGTCTTGCTCTCAGCATTATTCGGTTGCTATGAGATTTTCCCTTTCAATGTTGGCATATGTTTGGTACTATACTTATTCAAGTGTAGCTCTTGCTCCTCGTCAAAGAAACTTCTCATTGTAACAGACAGAGATCATTACATAACGCCATAACTGATCAAAATGCGAAGAAAAAGTGACCACAACATTCCAGTTAGATACACATACCATACAACTCCTATACCTAAGGATCAGGAGTCATCTCAACAGAGGAGTTGCAAAGATTGTAAAAGCCAGAGGACCAAGAAATCTGCTGTGAGATTGTGTCTCCTAAAAATGACAGGATAACTTTACCCATTTTACCTCAGCAACATGGCTGCTGAAACAAAACCTGAAAAAGTTTTTCTTGTGCTTGGTTGCATTCTTTAAAGCATGTGCTTGTAAATGTGTGTATGTTTGTGTGTATGTATGGTGTGGGCAGTCCTTCTGTCTATGTGTTGCTTTTATTGGTTACTAAATAAAGAACTGCTTTGAGTCTATTGCAGGGAAGAACAGAACTAGGTGGGGGGAAACTAGGCTGTATGCTGGGAGAAAGAAGGGCAGAGGTAGAGAGAAGCCATGGACCTGCTGGAGACAGACACAAGTTGGAATCATTCCGGTGAGCCACAGCCACATGGCAATACACAGATTAGAAGAAATGGGTTAAATTAATATGTAAGAGTTAGCCAATAAGAAGGTAGAGCTAATGGGCCAAGCAGTGATTTAAATGATACATTTTCTGTGTGATTATTTCAGAGCTAAGTGGCCAGGAACCAACATAGTATATGTGCTTACGTTTATGTGTGTGTATGGAGGACAGAGAACAACATTGGAGTCACTTCTTAGGTAAATTCCCTTCTTTTTAGACAGAGTCTGTCACTGGCTTAGAACTCACAAATTAGACTAGGCCGGCTGTCCAAATCTGGGATTACAAGCCTGCACTTCTGTTGGCTCAGTTGTTTCTCTTTTTCCACCATGGGGACTCTGGATTAAACTCAGGTGGTCTAGCTTGTGGTGGAGAATTTGTACCCACTGAGCTTTCTCATCAGCCCAGTGCTTTTTCTATGGTTTCTGGGTATTGAACTTAGTTCTCATGCTTGCGAAGTAAGCCCTTTGTTGACAGAGACATGTCTGTAGTTCTCTTAATTTATGAAAATTCAGCAAATGGGGAGGTAAACAATTCCAAGAGCTAGTTTTTCCACCATTTTCACTACTGGTCTCTAGCATGAGTCTGTTTTACTACCCACAGTTAAAAGTGGGCCGAGTTAGACCTCCAATGTAGAGTTTTTCTGACATTTGTGTGATCTGAGCAAGTACAGTTCACCTTGGCTGTTGAGGAATCTTCAGTGATTGAAAAGGCTGTGCAGTAGCTGAAGGATTTCACAAGGTGGGGGAAATTTGAGTTTCTCGTCATCTTCACAGAACTAATTCTTTCCATTCTCTGTTCTTTGCCCTGGGGACTGAGTGTAGGACGGTGGGGGAGGCTGTGTATGAGGAAGTCCAGGTTTAATTAGAACTAAATCAACACTGAAAATGTAGCTTACTCATAGAGTCCCTTATTAAATGTGGAGAATCCGAGAACAGTGGAACTGCTCTACCAAGAGAGTCCCTCTCAGCTTCTCATCTCAGAGCTTACCAAGACCTACCGCAGGCTTCCTCTCTTCTCAGAGTGATCCCCAAACCTTGCTAACTCACAGTGCTTTCCATCCTCACGCTATCCCAATACTCACACTTTTTCTGCTCGTCTATGAAAACATGGCACTTTGTACAGTGCGTTCGGCACTCCAACTTGGGGGCCAAAGGACAGTGCTCAGACATGATTTTTCAAGCACATGCTTGAAAAGCTCATCCCTTCTCTCTAACTCAGTTTTGTTCTCCACAAATCTGGTATATTAATGAGTACCTTCGTGTTTGTAGATCCAGAATAAAAATAAATAAATAAATAAATAAATCTCCATGGAAAGTACCCTGCTGAGTGTGTGATAGCTTAATCATTAATGGGTTTTTGGATGACTGTTACCTACTCATTATTAATGATATTTATTAGTATTTACTTCAGCACTACCAACATCTATAATATTTTCCATATTTGTTTGGCCTCTGGGAGAACTCCCAGGAAGGCTTTGTTCTTGTGTGTCTGGTTCACCGGTGTGTCCCAGATGGCCAGCACGGTGTTGCTAATGGTTCTAGAGGAGGTTTCATTATTGTAGCTGTTCTAAATGTCCTCTAAACTATTCCATCTTTGTTATTGCTGGTTAGGCTATGAGGACAGCTGCTCATTGGTATGTGCTAAACACTCGGTATGTCTACTGAAAGAGTATGGGGGTGAGCCTTCTATACTGGATGACTGAAGAAGAAATCAATGAAAGTCCCCCTCCCCCAACACACACACAGTCCTTTTGGATGGAAGTGTCCTTGATGGCAGAGGTTGTAGCTTACATATGTATCCATGGATTTGGATAATTGTCTGGTAAACACTCTGCATTTATCCTGTTAATTGAGAGAAGGGATTTGTGATCTAATTACCAAATTGTCATGAGTTGAGCTCATCTCTGCTAGCGCTTCTAATTTTTCATCTGACATGGCTTATTTCTAGTCTCCATTGTGTAACCTGGCACGAAGCTCTATTGACAGGAAGCAGGAGGGATTAACTCAGCAGGAACTGAATTATTCCCACTAGGATGTACAGTATCTTTCCCAGTTCCTCCTTGGCCCCCCCAAAGCTGCAGCTGGGCAGATGGAAGAAGCAAAACGTCCTGTGTCCCTACCCCCTTATCATCCTAAATTTGGCTGCAACACGAAAGATGATCCTGAGAAGCAACTGGAAGAGTAGAGACTTCACAGAGGGCGGGAGGGCGTAGTGAAGATGGGATGATGTAGTGAAAAGGTGATGCTGGGGTGGGATGCTTGCATAGACACACAGGCATTGAGCTGGGCTGACCCAACTGTGCTCTTTCTTCCAAGGGACAACTTTTTGCTTAATCGTAAAGAAGGGAAAAAAATGGCCAAGTCTGAGGCCATTGCTCTCTCTGGGCATTGGAATGCCCCTCTGATTGTTTTGTACTTGTTCTCTTTGTCCTGTCAATGATTAGGACCTGTCTGGGCATTCCCAGCTACATACCCGAACAGGTTGTGTGACCGGCTGGCACACACAAGGTGAGAAGGAAGAGCACTTGCTTGAAGAATGTTTCAGTGATCTCCACACATTACCCTACTCTAGGAGACTGAGATATTAGGATCATTGATTTAGTCCTTCACATTGTCCAAGTTGGTAGTGGCCTTAGCCCTCACCATTAGACCATAAAATAATCATAAGCAGTTCTAAATTCTTTTTGTTCTCTAAATGAGCAAAATGGACATTTAGGTTTTATTATTAATTAATCAATCTTTAAATTTATTTTTTTTTTAGACAAGGTCTTAAATAATCCAGATCAGCCTTGAAATCTCTGTGTGATGTGGATATTTTTGAAGTCCAGAGTCTCCTTCTTCCAGTTGTTGGTATTACAGGTGTGGACCAACCACACAGCTGAAAGTTTAGCTCTTGAGGTGGTGGCATCCCAAGGCCACACAGCTGAAGTCAGGTATTGAACCTTGCTGGACTCTTCAAAGATAAGGTCTTTTTCCAGCACGGTATAAATAGGCTCCCTTCAAAAAGACCCAACTGACCTGAATTGAATAACAATGCTCTAAATGCAAATTTAGATATACCATGTGCACACTATTAAAAGTTTATTAGCTGCCAAATGAAGAAAATGGCCAGGGCCCAGAGCAGGTAGAAAGTCTAGTTCCTCTAGGAACTGGTGTCTACTGGCACAGTGAACTTGCCCAAAGTGTTACTTTCACAAGTACCTGAAAAAAAGATGCTTTTTAAAATTTATCAAATAGAATAGGAATGATGCTTGTTGAGGGCTATTTTGAGAAGAAAAAGCCTCTGCCAACCCCTGGGAAGTCTTTTCAATTAGGCTATCATTCAGCAGCCAAGAGCTATGCTTCTCTTCTCTTCTGTACTGTTATTAAGAATGGGCACCCCCTTCTCCAGCGAAGTCTCTTCCTGACTGAAGTGATAAATATTATGGAGCGTGAGCTTTCCAATTCTTCGTGTAGAAAACCACAAAAGGTCACTCTTCTCAGGCCAACACTCCCGGCTGCTATAATGCAGGGTCCCCCAAGACACAATGTGAACTCAAGTGCTTTGAAGTTAGACTCAAGATCCAGTATGTACTCGGTAATTACTGTAACAGACAGCCAACTTGAAAAGGCTTAAATAATTCATTCCGCAGTGGGATTTCTAAAGGCCATCGGTCAGCAGGGGCCTATTTGGCCTGTCCTGTGCCTTTTCACTGTTTCGATGGTCAGATGCCACAATTGGAGCGGTGCGTGCCTGCCATTCCTGAACGTTTCCGCTCCTTGCACTGAGCTGTCATGGGCAGGAATGCTTGTCCAGCCAACCAAATCTGACTCCTCATTAGTGTCTCAAAGTGCCTATAAACGTTAGCTTGCTTTTGAGAAGCAATTGTCTAATTTATACAACAGAAATGTTTTTTCAAAAAAGCCTTCCCCATCACTTCTTCTGCAAGAGTTTTGATAAATGTCATTGCGTTCAAAGCATTTGTCAACAGCAGCAAGCTGCAGGGACTTGAATTACCTGGTGATGGAAAGACCTTGTGGCAATCGTTCTGCAGACTGAAATAGAAGACGCAGTGGAAATTCCCGAAGTGAAGGTCCTTTCTCAAAATCCGAACGTGCTTCCATCTTTGCTGCATTCTGGCTGGTTTATTTTGGAAGTTGCTGCCGTGAATTCTGTAGATCCTGTCACATTCTGTCTTCCACTTGGGAATTCCCAGGAGCTCTTTGTTTTTGTTTGGCTTTGCAGAAGGTAATGCCGAGGTGGAATGGAAGGTCAATAATGTTTGTCACCACCAAGAACATGCTGTGTCCTCTGAGTCTTTGTCATAATGAAAGTGAAGACTACTCAGAGATTAGAGGATGTGCAAGATTTGGACCAGTTAATATTGGCAACATATTTACCTTCCCTTACTTTTTATTCATGTGTTTTCTACTTTTACTGTCCATGGAATCTCTTTAACAACTCTTAGTGTGTTCTAGAGTCATGGATAAAATGAGTGCTTCCACCTCCAACAGTGACATCTTTATTACATTGTGTGTGTGTATGTGTGTGTGTGTGTAAATGTGCCACAATTCATGTGTGGAAATCAATGAGAATTCGTTCTCTCCTTCCACTGGGTGGAATCAAACTCAGGTCATTAGCTTTGCTGACAACCCCCCTTATCCAGAGAACTATCTTGCCAGCCAATAAGCATACTTATTTTTAATTTAAATTCTCCTGAAGTGTAATGTACCTTCCAAAATTGCTCAGTTCCTCGGTGTATAGCTGGATGAATTTTCACCAAATGAATGATAAACAATCATCATGTATGTATGAAACAAGAATGCGATGACACTTAATGCTAATCTCTTGCCTCTGTGGACTGCTGCCTCTCAGAGGGTAACCATGGTCCACACCTCTAATAACATAAATCACATTCTCCTTTATTTAAAAAAAATATAAATAGAATTATAAAATGTTCCCTCTTTTGTCTGCAATACTTTATTCAAAATTTTATTGTGAAATTTATTTTCATTGATTGGGTGGTTTTCTTTGCTGAAAGAGTTACATTTGGTTAAAAATCCAATAATTTTTCAATCTATTCTTGCTAGACACCTGAGTTGTTTGGGATTTTCTAAAAATCGCTATTTCTTTCAATCATAACAAATAGCACTACTAGAATATTCTGGTACATGTGTTTTATAGCTATGTCTTCCAAACTGGAACATCCCCTCCTGGGGAGAAGAGGGAGGTTCTTTAAGACTGGGGAGGCAAATGAAACTCATAGATCTCAGGAGGCTCCTGAAACTTACAAGATCCACAAGCCTCCTCCCTAAGGTTAAATAAGTAGTAACAGTGGCTAGGAAAAGGAGAATCTCCAGCCAGCCAGGCTTTCTGAAAACCAGACAGGGAGCCCCTGGGGTGCAGTTTCAAAGAGTCTTTGCCTTTCTTGGGGAGGGCTTTTTGGTGATGCAGCTGCCTTTGAGTCACCCATACTCCCAGGAAGTAACCCTTCATCTATATTCCTATGAGTCACCCCCATAAATCTACTGGTTCTCTAACTGATCTATGATTGGATCCCTACATGTGGTGAACAGATTTTCTTTTTCATGTCTCTTTAGGAAGTCATGTAACAACATCATTTTAGTGTACATGAAATAAGTTTTTTTTTGTGTGTGTGTATACAAATGTTACAGCATAAATCAACTTAGGCAATAGGGAGGGTGTGTTTTCTTGATTGCTAATGAGGTTGAGCATCACTTTGTGTGCTATGGCTGTGGGGATTCTGGGGGAAGTTACTAAGTCTTCGGCAAATCTTTCTAATCAGCTGTCAGACCTTCTATTTTTAATTTCAAAGATATCAAGTCTCAATGTTAACCCTCTCTTGGATACTTGCCTATGAACATGTTCTCTTTTGTTGGAGGATTGCTTTCTTACACTCTTAATGATGTCTGTAATGAAGGGAAGTTCTTTGTTTTAATATTTAATTTATAATTATTTCTGTTCAGTTATGGATTTTTGCTACCTACTTAGAAGTCTCTGCTTCCTCCATTATCTTGATGCTCCCATCCAGGTCCTTTATCATTTGACTCTCATCACGTGGGTTTTCAACCTGTCTGGTAGGGCTTTTTGCATAGTGTTTAAAAATAAGGTACATGATTTGTTGTTTATAATTATGTATGCAGTATACCACTGTGGTCTCCACTGCTGTATTTGTGATTTTACAACCTCGAGATGGTAGCTTCTCAGCTGATTTCAATAGGGTTTGACAAGGAGCTGTGTGGCTTTGTTTGCCTTCTCTAGGAGCATCTTAACTATTCTGGGCATTTACACTTTCATATGTAAGCTTTGAATGGGATTTCAAAGAAGAGAGACTTCCTACCAGGAAGTCAGCTGAGACTGTACTTGATGGTGGACCAATCTAAAGAGACTCGAGTTCTTTAAACCACTGAGCATTTTATCCATGTGCAGAGGTTTATGTAGCCTATTTCTACTTTTTATTTTTAATGATTTTTGCAATGAATTTGATCCATTTATTTTTCAGGGTATGCACTGACGCTGTCCTTAAATATTTGCAGAATGCAATTGTCTTCAAGTTGCATGAGTATATGCACCTGGGAATCCCAGAGTTATAAGACAAGTGTATTAAAAGATGTGTGCTCTGAAGCCAGGAGAAGGCTGGTACTCTCGCGTGAAACAGCTTCACCTTCTTTCTGCAGAAAGGAGGAGCTACTGGTCCAAGTCCTACTTACTATTGACTTATTTTTGAAAACTTGCTGTATAATAGAGTTAGTTGGGTGTAAGGGTTTTTACATGTTCTTGTCATGAAGCAAATCATGACTTTAAAAGAAAATAAAGCAAAACAAAATAGAAACATAAAACTTGTTATACAGTATTTCCCCCTCACCCTTTTCCTTTCTCATATTTTCAATTCTTCATCGTAGAAACATCGCATTATTTCAATTTTTTTTTGTGTCTGAAAAAACTCAAATATTTCCTTTTTAACTCAAAGGGCAATGTTTAAAGCACTGTATATCAGAAGTGACTTTGCAGTCATGATTTTGCAGCAATAATCTAAAGGGCCGCTGTCTTTCAGATGGAACTGTCACATTTTTTTGGAAAATCAACCAGAGTCTCATTGCTCTGTCTAAGCTAATGAGTCTCTATGGTGGCTTTTTAGGAAATTATTTTTATTTCAGGGTAGACTCGATGATCTTGTTAGGAAAATGACTCTTTACATTTATGCTGTTTAACATTTTAGACAGTTTTAAATGTACAGCATGCTGTCTTCCACAAGTACCTGAAAATATTTCGTTGTTATCTCAACAGGACCCTGCTCCTGTCTCTCACCATGTCCTCAGCTTCAGAGACGCTGGGCCCTCTGCACTGTTCATTGCATATGTCCTGTGCTCCTCATCATGCTTCCGGTCACCATGGCCCCAAGGCTCAGTCTGGGCCCAAAATCGGTACGTGTTGAGGCAGAATGCATTCATTCAAGGGTGACTCATCTCTGCCTCTTTTTTTTTTCTTCCTTCAGCACCTTAACTCCTCAAGTCCCGATGGCCCCATTTGCTCCTAAATGCCACCAGACTCTTCTTTTCCCTATTTAGATTTATATTTTATTATGACTGTCTGTGAGAGTGATATTCCATAGCAAACTCAATCATCATGGCCAGAAGCACAGGCTCCACTATCCTTTCAGCTAAAAGTTTCAATTCACTGAACATTTATTAAACCATGACATTATGCGGCTCAATTATCCTAAGCATAAGCCATGTTGCCAAGATCCTCCCACTTAGACAGCGGTGCATATTTCTTCCAGAAATTAGCAGGAGTGGGGGGAGCTCACTTCTTCAAACTACACCAGTCTTTGGATTATTTTTTTGTTTTAGTCACTCAAAAGAGACTGACAGATAATGGAACTACAGACAGACGATACCTGTATAACATATATTATCACTATTCTACTACACTAGAAGATATGACATCACAAATCACAAGCAACTTTGGGTGAGGGGAAAGAGCATGAAGTGAGTTCAACTGCAGGGGCATCTAGACCTATGGCTGCTGTCACGGCAGGAGGATTATAACAGACTTGAGTGGCGGAAGGAAGATACACTAAACACATACACTATTTCAAATGCTGTAGAAAGTAAAAAAATAAATCAATGTCCCTGGGCCTTCCCTCACTACTGATGTAAGAATATTAGTATTTTGTTATCTTGAGTATGAGCACCTGCTGAAGAAAATCCCACGTGGAAGACCAGAGAGCCCTGTCCTGCATAGGTCAAAGCACTCTATCAGGTAGGGAAAAGTGGGAGGAAGCCAGTTTTGCAGCTACAGAAACGGAAGGCAGTGGAGGTCAGTGCTCCCAAAGCTGAGCAAGGAGAAGCAGATGGTACGATGGGATGTTTCTCTGTCTAACACATTTTCAATTTTTGCCTGCTTTTAAAACATTTGTATGTTTTGAGTAGTAATGTGAGACTTCATTACGGTATGGTCCGTTTTGCTTTGCTGATCCTTCTCTTCCCCTTCATATTCATGGCATCCTGAACCTCCTTTTACGCTTGCACCTGTGGGAGTCTCTCACCCACTTTCATATCAGTTGTGTTCTTGTCCCTCCCCTCTCATTATCAATGCATCTTTGTCCCCTCTTACGTTTTTTCCAGGTTCATGTCCAATACCCATACTGGATACATGCATGAGAGAGAATACATCGTACTTATCTAAGTCTGAGATACCACATTTAATTTAACATTTTCTATATCCTTTCATTTTCCTGAAGATGCCATTATTTTGCTTCTCTTTACAGATAATGAAAATTTCATTTTCATTTCCTATGCACCATTGGTAGACAGCTTACTGGTTCTATTTCCTCGCAATTCTGAATAAAGCAGAAATGTACAGAGATGTACAGGTTTCTCTCTGGTAGGACATTGAGTCCTTTGTGTATATGCTCAGGCATCATGTGGCATTTCTCTTTGGAGTTTATTTTTCAACTTTCATATTTATTTCTATAATAGCTCTACAGTTTGTACTCCCACTATCAGTGAATGGCTTTTCTGTTTTCCCATACCCTCTTCAGCATTCCCAAAAGTAATCTATAATGCAATCTCAATAAAAATTCTATTAACATTCTTCATAGACCCATGGTAGTGCAAAAATTCATAGAGAAACACAAAACATCACAAACAGCTAAAGCAATCCTAAGTAAAATGAATATTGCTGGAAGTTTCACAATATCCTTGAGTTATATACTGCAGAACAATAGTGACATGAACAGTACGGTGGTGTCACCAAACAGACCTGAGTCCAATTTTTCAGAAGCTCAGGGACAGCAAATAGAGATACTCAGGGGCTGAACCTGGCAAGGAGAGAGGACAGACACCCAGCTGTCCCAAAGATGGGCAGAGCCACATTTCCGGCACAGGTGACGACCAAATAGAATACGTTCCATCAAGGTAAAAGTCCTGGAATCCCATGCATGTGAGGAAGAGAGACAAGCTCAAGGCGATGAATTCACACTGGGAAAAGAAGCAGCAATTTAAGTGTACGTTTTGCAGACTGAGGGAGAATTCAGAACAAGGAGAGAGAGAGAGAAACTTACCCTTACTAGGTTACTTCCAAGGCCTTACACGTTTGTTAATAAGACAACATTGTGTCATTAGATAAACTCCTTGAGTTAAAATCTTCTCACACATGTGTCCACACCCTCATGCCCATGCATGCCCTGACCTAATGCAGCCCTGTGGTTCTCTTCACGACCACAACCACTCCCCATTTCATCCTTTATGGCAAAGTGTGCCACCTGACTCTTTCCTCTTCTTGTGGTCCAGCAACCTCATTCTCCACCATGACAGAATATATTGATAATCTCTTATGCACTAGTTTAATCTTTTATTTGCTCAAGTAAAATTTCTACGTACACATGGCCCTTGGTAACTGCTGTTATTAAGACATGAGATTGAATTTTATATACGTCCCTGTGTCTTGCTTCCTCATGGAGCTATTTATGCTGAAAAACTTACAGCAATATGCTACAGCTGTTTAGATATTTCTCTGTTGATAGTTGTTTACCCTATTCCATGTCTTAAATGGCATGTGTGTATCCATGTATACATCGGTAGTTAGATTACCACACATGAAGTGACCTCATACAAAGATCTGTATGCTTAAATTTCACAACATGTTTCCAGATTCATTGCAAACACATTAGGGGTGAAAGGACTGACATCAGCACGATGCACCCCAAGAACAAGGTCTCAGCACCAGGGAGAGTTATTTGCCCCAGAATGAACAAAGGTCAGGGAATAAGAGCCTACAGCAGGTGATAGAGAATGGGGGAGAAGCAAAAAGGAACAAGGGAGAGAGAGAAGGGATATTTGCCCCAAAGGGACAGAGGACTGTCTCTGAATAGAGGGAGACAAGGTGGTCCAAATGCAAGTGTCTGTTTCTTTAAAGGGAAAGAGGGAAAGCCCATGCTAGGACAAGCTGGTGAACTTTGATTGGGCTTGTTAATCAAGGTAGCCACAGGGAGCTTTGGTTACTGAGCTTCAATACTCTGATAGGGGGCTAGAGAGATGGCTCAGAAGTTAAGAGCACTGCCTGCTCTTCCACAGGTCCTGAGTTCAATTCCCAGCAACCACAGAGTGGCTCACAACCATCTATAATGAGATCTGGTGCACTCTTCTGGTCTGGTGGCATACATGCAGATGGAACACTATATACATAATAAATAAATAAGTAAATCTTTAAAAAAATACTCTGATAGTTGTACCTTGGTGATCAGCCTTAGCAATAAGCCTGGCATAAAAAGGTGTCTAAAAAAGGGAATAGACATTGGTGGCTAGCTTTAGGGATGTAATCTACGGTTTACATGGGAGTGGGGAAGAGGGAGAGCAAGGCCTGCCAGCTCCATGTTTGCCATGCCCAGGGTTGCTAAGGACCTTCACGGTGCTTATTGGCCACATGTGAAACTTGTATTTCTCTATGTACAGGAACCCCAAGATAGTTGATTTTATGTATAAATAGTTTATAGATGTATTATAGTTTAAGCATCACATTTTATGTAATTGCTTATCAAACTACATCTCTATTAGTGAAAATCTCTGGTGAAGGAAAGGGATGTTTTATAACTCAGCAAGAAGGAGAGCTTTGAATAGATGTTAGCATCTTCAGTGCAGCCCTGGTGGAAGAGCTGTTTCTATTGTGAGAGAACAAAATAATTTGGGTACCATTCTTTGACATAAATGGCCCTCATGGGATTGCTATTGTTGTTGAAGTTTTTATTTTAAGATGGAGTTCTTGCTGCCTTGGCTATGTAGCCAAGGCTGGACTTGAACCTGCAATCCCCCTATCTCTTCCTCTCAAGTGCTGGTACTGCATGTGTGTGCTGCTGTACCCGCATTGCCCCTCATCTTCCAGCACAGTCCAGTTGCTTAGAAGTTTCCTCTGTAGATCAGTACCTTCCTCTTTTGGTGAGGGTTCAACAGCCCAGAATTGAGTGAGGCCTTGGGAAAGAGAGTGTGGCAGAAGCTGCTAGCCTTCTCTTCAAGAGGAAAGTGCCTCTGGGGGATTGGCCTCAACAGAATAAGAGATCAGAGATATGTCTGCCCCAGGAACCTCTTAAGGAAGCAAATTCGTGTTCTAACCTGGATCTCTTAGCATTTCTCCTACGGACAAACAGCCATTGGGGTGGATGGCTATTCGTGGACTCCAAGGTTTCCTGGCCTAAGAATTCTGCGCTTCAGAAGTAAAATTAAAAGTCTTTAAATCAAAATTGTCTGATTATATCATTATGGATGTCTGAATGGGCTGGGTTCCATCTCCCCACCTGCCTGGATCATTTTTAAATGTCAATTTGCCTCAACCTAGAATATCCTAGAAAGAGAGCCTCGGTGAGAGATTACTTAAATAAGGTTGGCCTGTCTTTGGGGACTTCACTTGTAATTGAGGAACTCATTCTGGCCAGAGTGACACCATTTCAGTGTTTGTTCTGGGTATTTTATGTCAACTTGACACAAGCTAGAATTTTGAAAGGAGGGAACCTAAATTGAGAGGGGAAAAAAAAGCCTTCATAAGATCTGGCTGTAGGGCATTTTCTTAATTAGTGATTGACGGCAGAGGGTCCAGCCCATTGTAGGAGGTGCTCCCCCTGGGCTGGTGGTCTTGAGTTCTATAAGAATGCAGGCTGAGCAAGCCATGAGGAATAAGCCAGTAATCAGCATCTTCACAACCTCTATCTACATCAGCTCCTGCTACCAGGTTCCTGTCCTGTTTGAGTTCCTGTCCTGACTTCCTTCAGCTGTGCACTGCAGTGTGGAAGTGTAGGCCAAATAAACTTCCCCAAGCTTTCTTTGGCTCATGGTTTTTCAACACAAGATTAAAAACTCTAACTAAAGACAAGTTGGCACCAGACCTGACCATGTTTTGGGGGTTTGGGGAGGATTGTAGAAGGACTTTGGAACTTTGGGCTAGAAGAGCCATCCAGTGTTTTTTTAGCTTGCTGAGTTGTCCTGTAGGATCTGGAAGATGACAATGTTGGGAGCAGGACACTTGCAGTACAAGGAGGGGACACTAATGGGGATGTATTGCATCATGGCAAGGGGAGATTCAGAGATTGTACCTGGTGGATCATGTGGATCCTGGGCTGTGCTCCTCTTTGCCTGTAGAAACACCAGTCTCTGTATCCTCAATACCAAAGTGATGAAGAGGCTGGGAAGCAAATGTTTGACTCTGTGGCCCATGAGCATTTTTATTATTAACTTGTTCTTAGGCAATTTCCCTCTAATACCTAAAAAATTCTCATCACACTCTCCTTACACTCCTACGTTCTCCATGTCATCCCACAAGTCTCCATCCAACTTCCATGTTTTCTTGTTTTGTTTCCAATTTTGCTTTCTGACCTACTGGGTTTTACAAGGCCCACCTACACCGCCATGGGAGTACAGCTAGCTACGGGACCATGAGTGACTGACCAATGGCCACATCACTAAGACCATGATTTCTTTTCCTCCAGCAGTCTTTCACTGTCTTTCCCTCCCCTGAGAAGAAAGGAGTCTCATGAGTCCCTTCCCCATCTATGGCAGAATGTGTTCTGATGCATTCTTTTGCAGGCCCTATGAAAGCAGCTGCACTGTTAGACATTCTTGACTGTCAATGGCCATGTTACATTTCCACAAGCCAATCTAATTAAGGACATTCTTCACTTGAGGTCCCTTCTTCCTAGGTATATATCAAGTTGACAATAAAACCAATTTTATTGTCAGGATAGGGATTGCTGATTGATGTAGGAAGGGCCAGTCCAATGTGGGCAGCACCATCCCTAGACAAGTCATCCTGAACTGTGTAAGAAGGCAAGCTGAGCAGAAGACAGTGGGAAGCAAATCAGTAAGCATGGCTCTTCCAGAGGTTCTGCTTCAGTTCCTACATCAAGTTCCTGCCCTGACTTCCTTCAGTGATGGACTATGACCTCAGAGTGCAAAGTAGAATAAACCCTTTCTTTCTTAGAATTTTGATCATGGTGTTTACTACAGCTATAGAGAGGGAACTATAGCAACCCTTAAAGTAGTGTTTCATGGTCCTCCTCTTTGTCTTTGGCTCTATACTCTTCCCATCCCCTTGTGTAGATGTTCCCTGAGCCTTGCAGGCAGTGGTATGTTTATCAGATCTGATTTCACAGGACAGAGGGGATGTTGTGATTTTCTTATGGAGGAAGAAGATGTGTTATTTCCCATCCCTGTCCTGTGCTGTGGGTCAATGGTCTTGTACCCTGAAACAATTTGTCACTTCTATTAGTTTAATAAAATGCTGACTGGCCAGTATCCAGGCAGGAAGTATAGGTGGGGCAGCCAGGTAGGAAGCATAGGTGGGGTGACCACAACAGGAGAGTTCTGGTAAGAGGAAATGCTCAGTCTGCAGTCATCCCCCAGACACAGAGGAAGCAAAATGAGAATGCCTCACTGATAAAAGGTACCAAGCCTCATTGGCTAACACAGACAAGAATTATGGGTTAATGTAGGATGTAAGAGTTATTAAGAAACCTGAGCTAATAAACCAACCAGTTTATAATTAATGTAGGCCTCTGTGTGTTTCTTTGGGACTGAATGGCTGTGGAACTGGGCAGGACAGAAAACTCTGTCAACAGGACTGTGTCTTGGATGTTAAGCCTCTTTATTCACATCCATTGTCTGCATTTTCCCTGTGTCTTTGTGGATAACATTTTTTTTAAGTTATTGGGTCTTAAAAAAGAATCAGATAATGTCCACAACATGGACATGTACAAGTTCAGAAATACAATGCATTCACAAGCTTGCTATTTGGAATTATTTCTCAGTTGCACAAACAATGTGAAAATGGAGACTGTCTGATAACATTCATAATTACAAAAAAATATTTTCCTGATTAGATCCCTTTTGTCAGAGGTGACTTCACAGTAAAAATCTGAAACTGATCCAAGAATGTAATAAAGTTAAGACTAATAAGACTGTGTTGATCTGACAAGGTTGAGGACGAGGTGAAGGAGCAGATGAAATGAATACTGAAGATCATTCTTCAGGAAATCATCTCAGGGAGGGACTATCTTCATCTTGCCTTAAGCCCCTTCTCTGGGTGGGCAGGAGCTGATCTTCACACAGTGCCAGTCATCCCAGCCTTTTGTAGTTTACATCTCCTCGGGTTTCCTTGAAGTGAAAGAGGAGGCAGAAGAAGGCAGGAAGGAGGAGGATTTGAGCCCACACTTAGCTAATGAAGATGCGAAGATAAAGACAGATGGTTTGACCTTTCCTCAGAGTGTCTGCAATATCCTTAAACACTTTTTTTTTTACCAGAAAGAAAATAAAAACCATTCCGTTTCTAGATAGGGGGTTGGTGGTGGAATGGGGGTAAATATAATTTGCCAAGGATTTCCCAGCATTGCTTTCCTTACTGAAGTTAGCCTTCTACTGTCCTAACCTTTTGTTGCCAGACTTTGTGTTGCTATGAGCCATATATTTTGATCATCTTTCATTCTCTGGAAATGTTTGGACTTTAGCTAGGGAAATGGTGCATCTCAATCAAGGACTTCCCTTGGCTTCTGTCTTCATGTGTGCTTCCCATTCTGAAACATAAGCTTATAATATTTCCAGTGACAGAGCTCTTACATAACCAAGGAATAGAAACTGGGGTTGTTGGAGAGATCTACTGCACCAGGAGAAAGAGTAAAGCCAAGCCGTGTAGCAAGGAGCCAAGAAAAAAACCAAAACCAACACAAGGGCTCCAAGAGTATCTTCCATTTTTTGATTTCAATTTTAAGAAAAGCTTTACATATTCTCCTTGAACTAACTCATTATTGTGTTTTGAGTAATTTCCCCCAATGCTCATGTGTCTGAATACGTTTGTCTGCAGTTGGTGGCACTGTTTAAAGAGATTACATCACTTCATGAGAAGGAGCCTTGCTGGGAATAAGTATGCTACCCGGGATGGCAGAATTTGAGTCTTTATAACCTGACATCACTCCTGTTCTCTCTCTGCTTTCTGTGCAGATATAAAGTGACTATCCAGCCTCATGTTCTTGCCACCGTGCCTGCTCTGCCATGATGGATTATGTTTCCTATGGAACTATAAACTAAAATAAACATTCTCTTTTTTATGTGGCTTATGTGATAGTATTCTACCACAACATCAGAAAAATCGTGAGGATGACTACCCACAGCTGAGAGTATTCCAGGACTAAAGCCATCCTGGCAATTGAGCTTCAAAACCTGAAGGCTTTCTGCGGCATGTATGGAAGAGCTCAGTCATTCCTGTCGGGGTGTGTGGAAGAGCCCAAGTGTCCCTTTACACAGACAGTCTTAGGAACTGACAGGTAACCTGCCTGAGTTGGAGAGCCGCATATCTGAAGCACAGACATCCTCTCACTTCCCTTTCTTCCCCCTCACGCCATAGCAACCATTATCATTTGGCTCCACATCACTTAGCTCAATAGCATACTAAGGTTTGATTGTTGCACGATTTTTATATTTTCTTCTGAATTCCAACTTGGCTTATATTTGCTATATTAGTTTCTTTTTAAGATTTGAGTGCTGCTGGGGTTATACTTAGGAAGCGATTTCCTGTGCCCATCTGTTGTAGGGTACTTCCCACTTTCTCTTCTATCAGGTTCAGTGTGTTTGGACTGATATTGAGGTCTTTGATCCATTTGGACTTGAGTTTTGTGCTTGGTGATAGATATGGGTCTATTTTCATTTTTCTACAGGTTGACATCCAGTTGTGCCAGCACCATTTGTTGAAGATGCTTTCTTTATTCCATTGTATACTTTTAGCTCCTTTATCGAAAATGAGGTGTTCATAGGTTTGTGGGCTAAAAACTGGGTCTTCTATACGATTCCATTGGTCGACTTCTCTGTTTTTATGCCAGTACCACGCAAGGTTGGATAGAGGAGCAGGGAATCACATAACTTAATTAAGGGAACCACCTTAGGGTTGGTAAGAGACATGAACCTAGAATGGTGCCCAGGTGCCCAGGGCAATGTCCCCAGTTAGTTCCTTGGACAGCTGAGGATAGGGAACCTGAAATGACCCTATCCTATAGTCATACTGATGAATATCTTGCATATCACCATAGAACCTTCATCTAGCGATGGATGGAGATAGAGACAGAGACTCACACTGGAGCATCGGACTAAGCTCCCAAAGTCCCAATGAGGAGCAGAAAAGAGGGAGAACATGAGCATGGAAGTCAGGACCACGAGAGGTGCGCCCATCCACCGAGACAGTGAAGCTGATCTATTGGGAGCTAACCAAGGCTAGCTGGACTGTGACTGAAAAAGCATGGGATAAAACCGGACTCTCTGAACATGGCTGATGAGAAGCCAAGGACAATGGCATGGGATTTTGTTCCTACTTCATGTTCTGGCTTTGTGGGAGCCTAGCCAGTTTGGATGTTCACCTTCCTAGACCTGGATAGAGGGGAGAAGACCCTGGACTTTCCACAGGGCAGGGAACCCTGACTGCTCTTCAGACCGGAGAGGGAGGGGGAGAGGAGTGGGGGGAGGGGGAGAGGGGCGGGAGGAGGGGGAGGGAAATGGGAGGCTGGGAGGAAGCAGGGATTTTTTTTTCAATAAAAAAATAAAAAAAATTAAACATAAAAAATGTGTTATCTGGGTTTTGACACATAAAGATTTTAGGCAAAAAAAAAAAGATATGAGTGGATTTGCAATGACATTTCTCTCCTCATATATACTGCTTTGGCTTCCTTACCCACCCTTCCCTACTTCCCTTCAAACCCCAGAAAGATTTCTGTTTACTTCCTGTCCTCTCCTTTTCTGAATTCCTACAATAAAGAAAACAGCAACAGCTTTCTCTCTGTGTTTGGTTTATTTTGATTAATATGATGATCTTCACTTACATCGATTTTCTTGCAAATAGCTGTGGATATACCAGATAATTCTATTATGAGTGGGCCTTGGAGCTTTAGTGTTGAATACCTTATCTGAAAACAAAAACAAAAACAAACAAACAAACAGACAAACAAAATAAACCCTGAGGCATGGTGTAGATTCTAAAGCATATTACAAAAATGTGTATGTCTCTCCTTGCCAAAGGCCACGTTCAGCCTGATAAGTTCTATCTGGCAAGTGACAGGGTAAAGTCTCACCCTTTGCTGTCTTCAGCAAGCAACTCCAAAGTGAAGCTGTGTGTGGATGCGCGCAAGTGTGTCCAGGTAAGTGTGCAGGTGTGTATGGGTGTCCAGGTATGTGTAGATGTGTCTGCAGGTGTGTGTACACATGTGTGTGTGGGAGTGCGTGCACACATGCATGCAGGTGGGCGTAAGGTTGCGAGTGCTAGGTTACATTGAAATGCAGTTGCTAGTAGGTGAAACTCAGGAGGTTCTTTACAAGGAAGCATCTTCTGCAAAGAAGTGGATGATTGTCACCTTTATTTGTTGAAATAGGGGCGGCCGGGGCTGCGTCCCCAACACCCCAGCCACCTTGCTCGGCTAGCTTATGCCCCGAAATAACAACACACAAATTGTATTCATTTAAATACTGCTTGGCCCATTTCTATCTAGCCTCTTCTCGGCTAACTCTCACACCTGGACTAGCCCATTTCTAATCATCTGTGTAAGCACCCCAAGGTGCGCTTACCAGGAAGATTCTAGCCTACGTCCATCTTGGATTGGAGCTTCATCGCTCACGACTGTCCGGGAGACTGGAGCATGGCTTCTCTGCTCCCGAGAGCAGAGCTGTCGAGTCTGAGCTCACTTCCTCTTCCTCCTGACATGCTATTCTGTTTACTCCTCCCACCTATGTTTTAACCTATGAGGGCCAAGCAGTTCCTTTATTACTTAACCAATGAAATCAACAGATTGATATATGACACTCCCACATCATTTATTCCCATGCCCCTCAAAGATATCATAACTCGAAATTATCCACAGTAGCTGACAGAGGAAAGAAGGGGTTATGTAACCAAACAATAAGCATGAGGTTGCTATACCACGATGAACTATTTTAGAGAAAAAAGTTCCCTCGTCAAAGGCATCAGCTCATTGATCTGTGGCGCAAGCAAAAACCTAGCCACCAAAATAGCACAAACACCTGGCCTGGTGCCCAGGCTTCTGCTGCTTGTTATAGCTGTGAAGGTTCTGGAGTAATTATCCCCGCAGATTCCGTGGTGAAGCCAGGGGAAGTGAAATGAAACCATGAATTGTCTCAGACAGAGAAAAATAAACCATAAAACCCTGGCAATTCCACTGGGGTAAGTAGATCTGGCTGTGCACTTCAAGGCTTCGCTGAAAGTAGAAGATGGTTTCCTCTTGGGTGCTGGAGACGGTGCCAGCATTGGGACACCAGAGCTGGAGAGCCAAGGCCCAGTGATGCCAGCACATGCAAGCCTCTCTGTGGCCTGAGGGAGACAGAGCAGAAGCAGCACTGTGGCTTGTTTTCGCCTAAGGAGGCTGTGAATTGGATGCCTTACTGCGCAAGACTCTAAAATCCACTTGTCACCGTCAGCGTTTCCTACTGGAGGAAGGGGACTTGCTGTTGATATATTTTGATGTTTCTCAAAGCATCAAGGCTGATCTGGGATAGAATTTAGGAGGAGTCACTCACTCATTGTCTCACGAATTGAGGACCTCACCTGTAGAAAGCAATCTGTCAATCAAGGGTGCTAAGCATGGCCCCTGTCCTGAGAAGCCGACTGCTTAGTGTAGGAGACAGCGACTTAACAACACAGGGAGTTGGCAGTTTTTGGTTGGACCATAATCTCACCAGGAGAAGGATGCTGTCATCTTCATCACAGTCGCCCCAGTATTGGTTGTGATGGGTATGGAATAGTTAATAAACACTGATAGAAATAAATATTGACTATTAAAAAGCAAAGCGTTACAGGATGTGTCCCAGTGAACTACCTGGGAGGGGCTGCCGTGGAGCTCCCTGGAAAGAGTTGCTTGGGTGACAGTGTGGGTGACATTTCAGACTGAAAGGATGCCAGAAGACAAGGGGCAGACAGCAGGTGGAGAGCTGGAGTGGCGGCAGCTAGAGAAAAAGACAGGGCAAGTAATGGAGATGGCTCTTTGTCGTAAAAGTCACCACAGGGCATCTGACATGTGACACTCGTGACAAACAACCCGGACACGTCAGTGACTTTCTACACCAAGGACTTGGTTTCTTTGCTCACTTACTTCTGTGGCTTCATGTCTTATGTTGCGGTTTCTTTTGGATGTCCATTCAGGTTTGTTTTGCACTCTAGGCTGCAGACACTGGGTAACTTGCCCAGAGCAGACCCTAGGTGGGTGCCCTTAGGACAAGGGACAGAGAAACACGAACACACTGACAGCCCAAGTGGTGTATAATTCTTCTACAGGAGAGTGACCAATGGAGCTACCCTCACCACTGAGAGTTTCCAGCAGACAGACTGCTGCCACTTTAAAAGACAACACAGACATGGGCGAAGTAAAAGAACCAAAGCCCTTAGGGATTCCATGTGCCTGCCGCAGGAAGCCTGGAATTCACAGCGGCTAGATAGCACTGTTGTTGTAAGCAGAGCAGGCGATCATGACACAAAATCAGCACCAGCGTAGTCAGAAGCGCTGTTCCTCCCTGTGCAGGAACGCAGAAGTGGTTATTTTAGTCAAAGAGCATGCCAAGCCACAACCCCAACTCTGAGGTGGGGTCCTTAGTCTTGATGCAATGCCTGATGCAATGCCCGGTTTGGAGAAAACTGGGCCTTTGCAGGACTTCCAGCCAAGTACACAGCCATCATTTTGCAGAACCGGTTGGAAAGAAAAAAAAATTCCTTCCCTAGGGAAATAACACAAAGCCCCCACCATTCTACAGCCCTGCTTATTAACTAAGCCCTTCGCACTGGTGTTTGGAGACTGACCTACACCCCTTAAGCAACTGAACACGTGGGAATGAGAAGAGGTCAGAGAACTTATCCACGGCAGGTGCAGCACACAGGTGTTCCACACATGCAGACTTGTGAGTTCAAATTACAGACTGAGCTCAGAGAGTGGGCCCTGTGATAGCGGCATGGTCCTGGATGAGGCCCTGAGGCCATTCTGCTCCTAAGTTTCTTCACTGTTGAGGTTGTAACTAAGTAGTGAGGGTTTCTCACAGCTACTTCCTGGTGACTTTAACTGAGCTCTTTCATGTCATTGCCCCTCATAAACAACTAATCTTCTTGTTGGTTCCTGTGGTTCTGAGCTGTATAAGAAAGCAGGTTAAGCAAGAGCCTGGGAGCAAGTTCTTTATATGACCCAATAAGCAGCATCTTTGGATGAAATTTTTCTTTTGCCTTGAATTCCTGGCCTGATATCCCTCAATAACCGAATGTGACCTTGAAGTGTAAGCCAAATAAACCCTTTCTCCTTTAAGTTGCTTTGGTCAGAATGTTTTATTAGCAACAGGAAGCAGACTGGAACAGTCTCCATGCTTGAACATCAAGCCTAGACTGTCAGCCTTAACACGACCATCTTTTCATGTATATATTTTCTTCAGTCCTTTATAACATCTAAGGTAATATATCTTTCTGAGGGCCGTTGAAATAAGACTTTGCAGTGCATATTAAACGGTTAGCACTGCAAGAGATGAACTCAAGAGTCTTAATGTGCTGGGAGGTCTGAAGGTCATGGGCAACTGTAGGGTGTGCTATCAGTGGGGTCAAGCTTTCTGCCTGCTGAGCTGTTCAGCTGATTACATTTAAGTTCCTCCCCTCTTGCTGGAACTTGGCTTAGAACACCAACTTCCTTACTGAGTGCACTTCAAGGAATAACCTCTAGGGCCTTGAGGAAGCCCCTTTCAGATTTTGAAACCTGCGTGGGGCAGAGAAGATTTATATAACCAGAGGGATAAAAATAACTAATTTATAAATCTTTTCAGTAAATGGTCTAAGGAAAGGGACAGAGCTGGAGACAGGAACAAAATGTAACCACAAGAAAGTGTGGTCAAGCTGTGGTATGCACGCTTGATGTTAAATGAGGCTGAACTCAGTTCAACTTCACAGGTTGGTTGGGAAATACCAAAGTACATTATAAATTAATAGAATTAGCTCAGTTTCTTCCTTGCCGAAAAATATAGAAAAATGTTGGCTTCCCTCCTGAAAAGATAGTTTCGCATCTGTCAAAAGAAGGTTAGCCATGTGTGGTGGTACATACCCATAATCCCACCATTTCAGAGGCAGAGGAAGGAGAACTTTGAGTTCAAGATCAGCCTTGGCTACATAGTGAGATTCTGGGTCACAAATGAAGGACTGGAGATTTAACTCAGTAGTAGAGTATTTGTTTCGCATGTGCAAAACTCTAGGCATAAGCCCATATGCTTGATTAATTTTCCTGAGTATGATAAAGTAATTGAATCAGTGGTGGTTGTTCAAAGGCCCTGAATAAATCAGAAGAGGTTAGGTAATGCCTCAGAAACAAATACAACCCAAATGGCCATGATTTAATATAGCACATGTTCCTTTTTTTTTTTGGGTCCTTCAAAGTCTTTAGCAGGTCTTGTTGATTTTTCAGGCAGCCCCTTCATTTTAATCATTTTATATTTAGAAATTTCACTCATATATTCTCTGTAATGGGAAAGGTACGCAGAGAATCATGTGCAAAGAACTATATCCATAGGAGGTGTTTATATAGCCCTATCTGTTGGGATGAAGGAAGAGGCAGGATAGTTCATGCAGGGAGAAAAAAAATACTAGAGATACTGGTGAGGAATATCTGTTCCCCATAGGGCTGCTTTTGGTAAGGACTTGGGCAGAAATAAATCAGCAAGAAATGAGTTACTTTCCATGCTTGCTCTCTTGGGTGGAGGGATCAATAGAAATGAATGGGAAAAGGAAATAAGTCTGAGCTCTGCTTACCAGCAAAAGTTGTTTGCCACCTAAGTTACAGCCATAGAGTTAGGTCCTTCAAAGACAGTCCTGCTTGTTCAGAGAGCAAGTTCTCTTTGCATGAGAACTAAGCAACCATAGGTGTTGGCTCTGCCCCAAGCCATGCCCAGGCTCTGACCCCAAGCCATGCCATGCCCAGCCCACCTGGCAGGTGTGGAGACCTGTAGGCCAGGAACCAGGGACTTGGAAGGAGTATTTCTAACATAATTTATCTTTTCTTCACACTGACCACAAAGCCAATAGGTTGGCTTTGTTGTATATAGGCTTGATATTGAAGAGAGTTGTATTCAATTTAACCTCACAGATTGTCCAGGAAACACCAAAACATGTTGTGAATTCTTAGGATGAGGTCATAAAGTCAGCCTTGGCCCCTGTCCTGTTTAGGTTATAAAGAGTTACTAACATGTAAATTTTACCTTTCAGGGACACCTCTAGCACTGAGATGTGTTTTTACTTGTTCTGTTATTGATGGTGAACGAGGGCAAGCTTTGAAGAAAGAGTATGGGATCACAATGGAGGCCAGAGGCTGGCACTCAGAATGCACAAGTCCTGAAACTGGGAGATTAGTACACCGTGCTGAGTGGGGAGGAAAGACTGGGTTACTGGCCTTGGTGAAGGGCATGGAAGTTGAGTCAGGGCAGACTCTGTAGCAGTGAGTACAGAGTCTGAGTATTGATGGCAAAGTAGGATTTTTGACACAGAGGCCCAAGCACCACACTGGACTACACCAATAAACCATATTTCTCCCAAGTATCAGAACTAAGATTTAATTTACTGTTCTCTCCCAGAACTAATGAAGCTAAGTACTGAGCAGGCTCCTTTCTTAGTTTCTGCTACAAGGGGCTGCAGATAGATGTTTGGGGTTCACCCGAAATGACTCTACATGCTTCTGTGGAATGTGTCCTTGCCTCTGATTTAAAGCATTTTCCCACATCTCTGTCTTCAACAATATACTGTGGTGTATTATTCTATAAGTTACATCCAAACACCTAAGCAAGAGACAAAAGAAAGAACACAGCATGTCTGAGGATCTAAATGACTTCTTCTTTAGAAAGGAGGAGGGAAGGTGAAGGAAACAGCTCCTATCGGTCATTGGCATCACAGGAGGATGGGTTTGGGAAGGTCAGGCTGCATCTTGGGAAGCACTTAGGATGCCTTTAACATGTGAAGTAAAGGAAGACATATAAGAAGACAGTATCTCTGACCCTAAGAAGGAAAGGACAGCCAGATTTAGAGGTAGTTTATAGACATGCCCTGTCAGGACAGCCTGGGTATGAAGAATGACTTTCAGGTGCATGGCTTAAGTCACTGGACAAGTATAAGCAGTCTACACACTGTTGTAGGGAGAAATTGCTAAGGTGGAGATATTCACACTGTTGGAGGGAAAGGTATGGGCAAGTGAAGGTAGTCACACTATTGGTGTGGATAGGTATGGACAAGTGAAGGTAATCACATTGTTGGTATGGATAAGTGTGGACAGGTAAAGGTAGTCACACTGTTGGTGAGGACAGGTGGGTACAGGTGAATGTAGTCACACTGTTGGTAGGGACAGGTATGGGCAGGTGAAGGTAGTCACACTATTGGTGTGGTAGGTGTGGAACAAATGGAAACATGTAAAGGTAGCCACACTGTTGGTGGGAACATGTGGGGACAGGTGAAGGTAGTCACACTGTTGTTAGGGACAGGTATGGGCAGGTGAAGGTAGTCACACTATTGGTGTGGTCGGTGTGGAAAGGTGAAGGTAGTTACACTGTTGATGCCAATACATGGGCACAGGTGAAGGTAGTTACACTGTTGGTGGGAACAGGTGTGGACAGGTGAAGGTAGTCACAATGTTGGGGGAACAAGTGGGCACAGGTGAAGGTAGTCACACTGTTGGGGGAACAGGTAGGTGCAGGTGAAGGTAGCCACATTGTTGGTGAGAACAGGTGGGGACAGGTGAAGGTAGCCACACTGTTGGTGGGAACAGGTGAAGATAGTCACACTGTTGGTAGGAGAAAATGTGGTGAAGGTGAAGTTAGCTTATAGGCTATTCACAGGGAGGTGCGGCCAGGTGATGAAACTGTACACCTGTGTAGGAGCTGTGTGGGCGGGTGAAGGTAGTCTACAGGCTGTCCCAGGGAGAGGTGTGGGCAGGAGAAGTTCATTGCATTCAGATAGGAGGAGATCTCACAGCTGTGTGACAGCCCTGACATCTGAAATTAGAAGTATAGAAAGCGGTTTTTTGTTTTCTTTTTTGTTTTATGTTTTTTCTTCTGATTTAGAGGTCCAGAAAGTAAATAGCACTGGAACTTTCCAGGTGAAGCGGAGGTGACAGTGTTTCTCAAGGCTGGCATAGCAGAGGAGAGGAGTACAGGAACTGTGGGGGGCATGGGCAACTCCGACTGACTGGAGTCCCCATGTGGACTGACTCCTCACAGTTGATTTACGGTGGCTTTGAAGATGCTTCCGTGTCCAGTCGTGTCCCCAGCTGGTGTTGCTGCTATGTAGTCCCAAGAATTATAGTCATGTTCCCGGAAATTGATGATACATCCGCATAAACACAAAATGATTTTTTTTGTTTTTGTTTTTGTTTTTGTTTTGAGACAGGGTTTCTCTGTAGTTTTTGAAGCCTGTCCTGGAACAAGCTCTTGTAGACCAGACTGGTCTCGAACTCACAGAGATCTGCCTGCTTCTGCTTCTCAAGTGCTGGAATTAAAGGTGTGTGCCACCATTGCCAGGCTTACAACATGTCAATACAAAATGTAGCTTTAGGGTAAGACTATTAAAACTGACACACAGATATGAGGTGATAGAGTTAAGAACTCCACTCTAGTGTTATAAAAATGCAAGGTTTGGGTGTGTTTGGGGGATCCTCTGATGCACCCAAAGTCTTCACTGACTGCTCATGTGGCGAATTAAGATGGGTGACCACCCATTCACAGCCTGGTCCAAGACAGACATGTTGATGGGAACTTCAGCAAAGCTCTCCAAGAACTGATGTTGAAATGTCCGGGAATTCTCAAGAAATAGGAGCTGTGAGGGTTGTCGACAGGGTGAGCAGCATTTATACAGGTGTCTGCCGGACAGACCAAGAAGTCTGCTGGTAGAAGGAGAATTAAACAGTTATGTGATTAGGACTCATCTTTATAACACTCTATTAAAGGATAAGGTAGACATGTATTCAATTGCACAGAAGCATAGTATTTTGTTTTAAAATATCACAGAAGAACATTCTATATAAAATCCAAATGTTATTCATATTATACCTGTCGTGCATGCAAGGGAAGAATTCATATATATGTATGTATATATATATATATGAGATATAGATTCAGCTTCTTCATGTATTAAAATTTTTGTGTATGTGTGTAGAAGTAAACAGTATTTCTCTTTTCATCATTGTCTTCCTGTTTTATCTATACAAAATAACAAACACATATTACCAGTTTGACTGAATGTTAGAAAAAGGAAATAGAACCTTGATGGGGAACTTATTCTTGCTCTGAATCCGTGAAAGTCCTTTCAGGAAGAGCAGAGGTTTGTTTTCCCTGGGAGAGTCCAACCAGCCAGCTTTCTGCTTCTGCCATCTCAGACACCTGTCTCTAGTGTCTCCTAGTCAACTTCTGGAGTTGTTGACTCTGACAGTGGAGAATTCCCTGTTGACAGCTGTCTTTAAAATACTCTAGGCCACAATGTCAGCTGATCTTTGAAGGCCATGGGCAGCTTCCTGTGACCTTGTACAAGAATAACTTTAAGTTAGTACTTTCTTTTTTCTGTTCTGGTTTGAGTCTTGGGGATTATTCTCCAGGCCAGCATTTGTAGGAAAAGCTGTTGCCATTTGTGAATGCTGCTAATTAGAATAACATTTGCTTTTAAATATTCAATATTTGGCATGATTATCAAACCTAAAGGTTATGTTGTTCCTTCAGATAAGCTGGGCTCCAAGGATGTCTGTTGTCTCCCCATACTGTGCTGACTAAATATAGGATTCTGAGGTAGATATGTAATAACTGGCTCAGGTACTGAATCTTCTCATTATCATGAAGAAACTCAAGTCTTCCTTGGCATTATTGATGCATGGATTTCCTCTGTAGATGACTGACTTGCTATTCAAAAAATTTCTTAGAACTCATAGGAGGCAAAGGTCATTTCCATGAGTAAATTGGGAGCTCTATCTGGTCAAGATAGTCTCATTCAAGTAGAGCTAATCCAATTGGTTTAGGTAAGGACTATTTGATTTCTCTCGGGGGTTGGCATGTAGTCTCAAGTGGCTGGCAGGCTGAGCCAATTAGAAGACACATTCTGCACAGACATCGCCAGCCCCTGCCCTGCTCACAAGTCGCTCAGCCTGCATCACTGAACTGCTCAAAGTAACTGGCCTATGCTCAGAATAACTTTGCTTTTTAAGGACCTTCGGGAGAAACGAACAGCTTGCTGAGGCATGGTGACCATGCCTCCCAGGGACCTGGTGTGGGATGCTATTCATTTATTCTTTAATATCATCATCTGCTTTGGAGAGAAGAAAAAGAATCATAAGTGCTTGATAGAAAGAAAGGAGGCAGGAGAGGAGTTTGGGGGTAATTCTTCCAACTCAGGCTGCATTTTAGTTATCCCCCCCAAAAAAAGACTAATCTGTATCCTCAATTTAAGCCACAGTTTATAGGTTGCCATGGGAAACGAGAGATGTGTGAAGAGCATTCATGTCTACACTCCCGAGGGCTCAGGCACATGACTTGGGTTTTGGAGGAAACCCGGTTGCTTTGGTGTTTCAAGCAGTTTACTCTGGGGAAAGCCTTGCTGTGCTCTTTAGCCTCTACCTCAACCTTGAGCATAAATAAACTCACAAATTCAGCTTCATGCCTTTTTATCCTGGCTCACCACTTTCTGGGGGCTGAGGGAATGTGTAAAAGCCAATTGCTTACTGATGGAACACTTGCCTGCAGTCCCTTGGATGGATGTCACCATTTCTGAGGCCAAAGAGCCAGACTTTGATGCTCTTGAACACAGACATCGAGACACTTGCTCATTTGTGATTCTATTCTGTGCTGTGGGGACACTCTCTAAAGATTGAAAATGGGAAGGTCAATAGCTGTGTTCATTCATGAAATTCTATTTAAATGTTCTGCCCTATAGATCTTTCAGAGTTACCCAAATTTAGTGTTCTCTCCCAAGGAAATTGTAAGCGGGCTGGAATTAGGCCTTAAACCCCAGTCTGTCATATTCATTTTGTTGTATGAGGGAGAGCACACCCCAGATGCAACCACACACAAGAGGAGGATGGCCAAGGGCTGCATGCCCAGAGCTCAGTGTGTTGGAGGCACCATGGTGATTGTAACTGCACTCGCATGGACGCTACAGAGTCCTGATGCTAGGCCACCAGTGACTTGTAGGCACTTGCCTCTCAGGCGACAGTGTGCCTCAACTCCACCAGAGGACTCTCCTCCTGCTGTTTTCCGGGAGGTTGTCAATTAGGCTCTGGGAGGCTCTGGCCACAAGCCAATGTAGTCTTTCCCTAACACAGATTCCTAACTTAGGGTTCTTGGTACCCAATATTCAGCATCTCCTAAGCCTGTAGTCTCCATGAAGTTGCCACTGACTAAGCAGGTGTTGTGGCCTGGGGATGCAGAGGTATTTGGCTGCCATAGAAGTTTCCATGACAGTTGTAGACATTGCCGTTGAGTTGTTTTGCTTTGGAGCAGAAAGCCTGGTACAAGCGAGAATGCTATAATGGGGGCTTTTCTCCTCTCAGGGCAGTGTTTCTGAACCATGGGCAAATGTTGCTGAGTTAGTGTTACAGCAGCTCACCTGGAGCTGAAATGGCGGTCAGACCTGCAGCGGCTCTCCGGTGTGTTCCTTCCCATGGCGTTCACCAGAAGCAGCGATCTGCACTCCTGCTGAGGGCTTTACCTCTTTCCCACACCAAAGTGGGAATGAGAGAAACTGAGATTACAATGAAAACAGCTACTCCAATTCAGAGTTTGTCTGCTATTTCCCATAATCAAATTCAAAGCTATTTTCTTACAAAAAGAGATAACAACTATATCTGTCTTCTCACACACGCTAGTATGCCTGCCCCTCCTTGGACAAACACTCGATGAGGGTCCACATCAAGAGAAGTTCTTTGCTACATCCTGGGAGTCATGAAGACAGCCACTGCAGCCCCTTCCTAATGCCCTCATCGTTTAAAATGTATGTGAGAATAAGCTACAAGTTTACAAACTTTTTAAGGTGCTGGGGACGAAACTGAAGGTGGGAACAAGATTTGGGGTCCTGGTGGAGATGATGGAGGTGGAAAAAGGGAACAGAAAATCATAGCAGAAAGGACAAGAAGAAGGGCCGTGCAGGGCGGAGGGCATGCACTCATGTTGGGCTGTAGCGTGGGAAGGAACAGGGTACTCAGAACTCATCTCTCAGAGCTAGTGAGTGAGAAAAGTGGTCTTAGGGAGTATGAGAGAGGACGGCAGAGGTCACTCATGTAAGGTTTAGAAGGCACAGAAGAGAGGTATAATGTAATCCTGATGGCAATGGAAATGAACACGAGGAATTTTAGGGCATACAACTTACAGAAGTGTGTGTGTGTTGAAGTTTACTCACGCTACCAAGAGATGCCTGAGCCAGAAAACCTTTGCTGGGAGTCCGAATCATGCTAGTCAGAATGACCATCATCAAAAAATGGTGGACTAGGGAGATGACTCAGGAGTTAAGAGCACGTGTTTTTTTCCCAGGTTCCTAGGTTCAATTTCCAGCACCCACATGGCAGCTCCAGTTTGGGCAGATCTGATGTCCTCCATAGAAACCAGGCACACGCATGGTACATGCACTGATATACATGCAAAAAAAACCCAAACCCTTGCAAACTCATAAAATACAAATGATAAATCAGTTTTATAAAAAGAAAATAAGCAGATGCTGGCGAGGATGTAGGGACAGAGAAGTCCTTCTGTGCTGCTGATGGAGTCTAAGCTCGTTCAGCCACTGTAGACATCAGAGAACAAGTGACTGTGGGGTGCCCATTGGCAATCAATACATCCGGAGCTCTACTCCTACACCTGCGGCTCAAGGAACATCACAGAAGAGAAGGGAAGATCGCAAGAGTCAGAGATGTGGGGTATCTGCTACAAGACCTCTATATATGAGTTGGAAACTAGAGGAAACCAGTGACTGGCAAGAGAGGGAGAATCAGACTTCCTCGGGTGGGAACGCATAACTTGTTATGCAATAGCATCTGGTCAGTTCTAAACCAAGTGTGTACAAGCAACACTGAAAGAACTGAGCCGGTTGTAGTAAGTATTTCTAAAGCCTATCAATTTATGTAACAACAATTAAAGTGAAAAGAGAGAGAGGCACACAGAAGGATTTGCGGGGAGGGAAGGGAGGAAAGAAATGAGGTCAGTACAATACTCATACATGAAATGGTCAAAAATTTAACTATGTTTTTAGTAAGCAAATATGTGATGATGAGATTATGATGATGAGAGAGGAGGAAGATGAGGAAGAGGAGGAAGAGGGGGAGAAGAAGAGGTGTCATCATCAAGGCTCTAAATTTAACCTCTGTAAGAAAATAGTAGAAACCTGGCCTGACATTTCTGAATGTTTGTTGATCCCCAGTTTGATCCCAGAAGCTAGTTCACATGACTGGGTATACCATGCAAGGCTCATACCTGTGCTCTGAGTGTTCTTGCCTAAACTAGAGACTGTGGCCATCGTGTCTGTACTAGTAATGGACTTCCAGTGTCATGTGAGAGTTATTAAAATAAGAAATTGCCACATGTTTAGAGAAAAAAATGTTTTAAGTACTCAATTTTTGAACTTAAGAACAAACTCACAGGAAGACAGAGTAAAGATCAAGAAAATGTAGGCATTTCAATTTTCCTATTCATAGTCCATTTTAAATAGCCAAAGGGCTTTAAATTCCATTTTTTTAAATAAATGTCTGGACAGAGCCATATAGTGTAATACATTTCACTGCCAGGTAACTTCTTGTTCTTCATTATTAATCCATGAAAAGAATGTGAAACATAATTGGAAATCTATCACATCAGATTTTGCTCTTATCAATTATTAACAGAAGCAAGGCTGGAGGAGTTAAGTACTGAGCAGGGACATTCCTGGCTTTTCAAAATACCCAGGGCTAATGGGAGCTAACGACAGTGGGTGTTGTTTCCCTTGATTTTCAAGGATTCTATGGACCAACAAGTCCTTCAGTAAAGATGTCTGGTGGCAATCTGTAGGTTGAGAGCTGTTGACTTAGCTCAACAGTCCTACATCTGTGAGGGTGCTGGGGTCAAAGGCAGCTCAGATAAAGCCATTCCCAGCCTCTGATCCTCTTCAGGTACAGCTTCTGGGCATCCTGGAATATCATCTGGAATATTGCACCATATTCTCTTCTCAAGTTCAAGCATTTCATTCTCTGCCACAAGGGATGCATTCTAGCGAATGCTTCCACGGGAAAGCGACAACTGAAACAAATAGTGTAAATATCACCTGTTGAGTGCAAACATTAGTTGGCGATTTCACGCTGATCATTACAGGGACGGTATCAGGGTTTGCTCTGGAACTGTAGCCAAACCCTTTACTGCGCCGACAGACTTCATAACATCCTCAGAAAAGCACGTTGATATCTGAGAGAGACTTCATAGCATCCTCAGAAAAGAGAGTTTGTGTCCGAGAAGCCAAGACTGAAAGCCAAGTCACAGGACACTGAAGGCTATGTTCCTGGACCACTGCTGGAGGGTGGGTGGTCTGAAGGGAAAGGAAGCCTTTGTGGAATGGAGAGTGTAACTGTTGGAATTCATGCCAAGAGGTGGTATTTCAGCCCCGGTACAGACGGGTGTGCTGCAATTCCTTGGGAGATGGTAGACTCAGCATTTAAAATCACAGCACAGAGGCAGCTGCTATATATGCTGAAATATAATTTTGGAAACAAACATATGAAGGGAGAATTTAAGCGTAATCATTTTTCTTCTCCTTCCCCACACCGTTCTCTCCGTAGCTCCATCGTCTATCTCGGGGCTCCACAGGGCTTGAGATGTTCGCACCTTCTCACTCAAACGATACTTCTTCTTTAAATATATATATATATATATATATATATATATATATATATATATAAACTGAACTAGTTGTAAAGCTTTAGAAACATACTCTTTAGATCTAGTTTCTTAAGAAAAATTGGAACATCTACCAAAACTGAGTTTGCAATTTTCTCATGCCAACAAGACACGATGAAGAAACCGTGGCTGGCATTCTTCATCTCTGCCCTACAGGATTTCACTACACCTGGCCACCTCTGCAGGTAAGCGGATCCCTGATGCAGCCCTGCTGATGAGTCTTGTGTGAGCCTGGTCCTTAGAAACTGTTGGCAAGCAAGGATGTCTTACCCATCTGCTCCGTGCTGGAGGGCCTTCACTGAGTGCCTAGGCAGAGCAATGATTCTCGGAGGGCAGAGAGTCCTGTTGACATGTGAAGTGAACATTACCTTCTGTTGTGGTATTTTTTTTCCTCTGGAATGTTCTGTGTTATTATAGTAGATCTTTGAAGATGACTGGGCACTGTCACCAATTCCTGTTGTATCTGGGAACCAAGGGCCATTCTGTCCCCAGCAGATGCTTGCATATCTGCTTGTCTGTGTGCTTTTCACAGATGGCTGGAATCACCTCTGACTCACACTTTGGAATCCACAGAAAGCGAATGTGTCGGACTGAAAAACAGTCTGGTGGTTGTTTGTTGTTGGTGTATTTTTTTTTTCCTTTCTGGTCTTTTCCCACCATGTGTAGCTCTTTTCCCCATATGTTCTGTTTCTTGTCTTTCTAATGATCACTTTGAAGCTATGTTTCCTTATCCTGTGTCATTCTTCAAACACATTGGGGTATACTTTCATATCTTTCCTCACACAGCTTGGGTAAAGGGAGAAAGGGGAAAAGGGCATGACGCCGTAAGAAAAGTAAGTCAGATGCGGGATGAGCTTCCAGCCCAACACAGACGTCTGTGTAACCAGAATCCTTGATACAGATGTCCCACACTGAAAGGAGCTGCAAGCATTCTCTTCTCAAGATGGCTTTTTAAGCCTCATCACATTTAATAAGAAATTTTAAAAAATAATCAGAGAAGCACAGATTGTATTGGTTAACAGCTTCATTTAACTTGAGTGCTTAATGAGTCAAAGACACGAGTGACCAGCGCAGAAGACTAACTCTGCTTCCTGCTATTCTTTTAAGCTAGAAGAATTTTTGTAGCTGTTTCTGATTAACAATATTCTTCCAGGCAAAATCATCCTTGTTCTAGAACATATGGGGAGCAAACTGCAAATGTGCGTTAAAATGTTGAGGGCTGGAGGCAGTTCTTTATCGAGCTCCAACCTTGTACTGGGTTCCACATAAGTCATAACATTGTCGTCCATCAAAGTAACTTTGATTTCTACTTAATTATAAAGGTGTGTGTTCTTATAAGAAAACTCATTATTTAAACATTGAATTTTATGAAGGAAAAACTTTGGGTAGTGATTATTCCCCTTGACAAATGATTCTGACCACAAAACACTTCCTATAAAATTTACATTTTTCTGTGTAGGTCTTCAGCCATTTGGCTAAGGAGTAGGATGTGGCAGAGGCTTGGAATTCAAACCATTAGTAGTTCAAAATGTAGATAAAGAATCTGAAACCCTAGAATGAGTTCCTATGGTTTATAACTCTAAAAGCCATTCCCCTTCCCCACAGGATTTTAGATAGGACACCTAGGGAAGGCAAAGTGTAACTTGAATTCAGTGTAAGAAATCACTTACCGGGGTGCTGACTGCCAGAGGACAGCAGAGGTATGACACCATCCCGAGTTTTCTCTCTGTAGTGCCATGCCAGCTCTTGCTGAGGAGGCGTCGCAGCCACTTTTAGCACCATGCACTAACATTTCAGGACATCGTCAGCTCAATTTTACTCCTGGTAGAAAAAGGCTCAGGCTGTCCACACCCTTTTTTTCCCCTGCAGCCTCTCACTTTTTTCTTTTTGAAAATTAAACAAGACACATTAGGGTACTGGTGTCCAGATAGGAAAAACCTGTATATTTGAGTTGGATGGCCTTGATTAAAGTGCCCTTATAGAAAGGTTCCAGTAATAAGAACTTAGGGAGAGGAAGATGGTGGGGGTGATTGGTTTGTTGCCTTTTGTACAGTGAAACATTACTTGAAGAAATGACAAACGGTGTCTGAGCAAGGCCTACCTCCGCCCCCTCATGTGACATTAGGATCAACACTCTCCCAAGTTGGAAAGGAAGGACTGTGGGGGCTCAGAGAACTGGTGGTCCATCTGTCTCCAGCCTTGAATTAGTCAAACTACCTTAGTCTCTCCCCAACCCCAGCTGGAAGACCCATGTACCCTTTCTTTGCTCCTCCCTTCTCTCTTTTCTTCTCTCCTCACAAAACTCAGGCAAGAAATCTCATGACTCTCTGAGAATCAGTTCAAGTTCTCAGCTTTTGTTCCTCAGAGTCCTTGGTACTATGATCCAAAAAGATTAAAAAAAATGTAACTTATTCCCCAAGAGAGGACAATGGAATCTTCTAGGACATAGGAAGCAGTGCTGTGCTTGTGTGCTCACAATCAACAAAGCAATTGTTAGAGGGTGTCGCAAAGGTCTTTGTTGTTCTTTATGGGCAAATGCTTCATTTAATTTAGGAACATCGTATTGGGAGATTCTAACTGTACTCTAGCCAGAGTCCGTTGAAACCTTCTCATGCCATTTATTCTTGAGTCTCAGGATTATCAGCTATCTCTGCCTGTCACCTTCAGGCTTTAGATAAAGGATGACACTTAACAGCATATTTGAATTTTTACATGTTCTTGCTCTCATAAAAACACTCTACAGCATAGATCTGGTTTCAGAAGCATGGAATGGAAATTGTACTATCTTAATACTTGGAAAATAAATGCCTACCACCGGGACTGTATACAGATAGAAAGAGGTTCTGTCTAAGTCCATCCCAGGTATGCCAGGATGGAGCATGGATCTGTGTCCTCACTTATCTGCATCGTGGTCTTTCACTATAGGTAGAGTTGGGTGCATGCTTTAGCAACTGACCCATTGTCTATTGGTAGCAGGTTTTTAAAAAATAGTTTTGCACATTCATTTTAAGCCTTTTGCTGATCTTTTAAAATACAATATATAATAAAATAAATATAAGTGGCTCATGCCCTAATATTTACAATATCTAAAATCATTTCTAGCTTGCCATGGTGGTATTGTCATCTAGAAAGACCTCTTTTGAGACAGAAAGTTTAAGACTCTGTAGTTACCCACTCGTGTTGTTCTACAGGTTCTAACCAGGCCATATCTTCTATCTTGAAGACATATGAAGAGCTCACTCTTGGAGAGAAGTTATCCTATAGGCTTCATGTCCTTCAGACATTCTCAATGTGTCCCACACTTTTCTTCATAATAGGGAACTTGTGAACGTGCTTCAGATGGGGTATAGGACATGGATAACACTGAGGCAGAAAAACTTCCAGAATAATTTATTCTCCGCTTCCAATTTGACCTAGTTTAGTAAGATGAATCCATCAAAGACAGGGTTTACACTCTACCTAGCAATGCAACACATCTTTGCTATGCCTTTCATGTTCTTTGCTTTCGGGGTTTTGTGTCTGCTCTCTCTCTCTCTATGTTCCATAGTAATTAGTTCTTTTATGCAAAGACAGATTTTATGTTAGCCTATATTCTGTCTCCTGAAAAAACTATTTACTATTTCCAATCCCAGAGGTTGTTTCTGTGCCGTGCTATATGTTGAGCAGTTGATCTCAAGATAGAATGATCTCCTTGGGCTCTTTCCTGGGTCCATGTCCTTACACAGAGAAGGGGAGGCGAAGGAACCAGAGAGATGAAATTATGAGAGAAGTAAACAGTCATTCTTGCCTGTGGGGTTGGACAGGACCACCAGACAAATGAGGGTGGCACTATGACTCTTTCTTGAGCCTGCAGGGGAGAGCACAGATGGCCTCATGATTTCCCCCTTAAACTGCAGAGTGAGGCTCAGGCCTCGTGGACAGTTCTTTGAGCCTGTAGAGTGAAACATTGGCTTGCTCATCCTTGGCTTTGATCCCATGATAGTATGCTGGCTTTAGATCTCCGAAGCTGTCACGTGACACTGTGTCATTTTATAGCAATGAGCATGTGAGAGTTTGTTACTAAGGCAATAGGAAACCCATGAAGCTGTGAAATACCCCTTAAGACAATTCCACGCTGTCTTCTTTTCCGATTGCCATGGACACAGGATATGCTAGTCTCATGTCCACAGCCCCATTTCTTTGGAGTCAACCTCTTTACTTCTTGTTTTATGCCTTGGGAAATTAGTGGCCCAATGAGAAAGACACAACAGTGAAATACCAGCAAGGAAAATGCTTATAATCCACACCAGTGTGTGTGTGTGTGTGTGTGTGTGTGTGTGTGTGTATGTATGTGTGTGTACATCCATGGCTTACACACAAAAATTTTATCTACTTAAATTGGGTAAGAAGAATTTATAAAACTATCTGGGCAGTGGTGGCACATGCCTTTAATCCCAGCACTCGGAAGGCAGAGGCAGGTGGATCTCTGTGAGCTCATGACTAGCCTGGTCTACAAAGTGAGCTCCAGGAGAGGCTCCAAAGCTACAGAGAAACCTTATCTAAAAAAAAAGAAAGAAAGAAAAGAAAAGGAAAGGAAAGAAAAATTATAAAACTGCCTCTAAACAGAAAGGGCAAAAGGGCTGTCAAAAGCATTCTAGTCTAGAAACCAGCTCAGATAACCTGAGACTTGAAGGAAGGTTTCTGGAGATGGTAATGGAATGATGGGACTGCCTCATCTCTGGCTAGAAACTTCGAATTTACTGATGGAACACCCAAAGGAAATGTGAAATTCTCTTATTTAATAGATATTCTACCCTGGATAGCTATAGCTTTGTGGTCATGTGTGTGTGTGTGTGTGTGTGTGTGTGTGTGTGTGCACATATGGAGGCCAGAGGTTTGGTTGATATCATGTGTCTTCCTTAACTGTTCTATACATTATTATATTATTATCATCATCATCATAATCATCATAATTATTGGTGTTTTGAGATAGGGTTTCTCAGTGTAACAGCCCTAGCATCTCTTCTGTCTTGTAGACCAGACTAGCCTTAAACTCACAGAGATCCGCCTGCCTCTGCCTCCTGAGTGCTGGGATTAAAGGCGTGTGCTACCACCATCCAGCTACATTATTTTTTTAGACAGTCTCTCGTTGAACATAGAGCTCGCTGCCTTGGTTGACCTGTCCTGGAAAGCTCCTGAGATCTGCCTGTCTCCCAGCTTGCCATCTTGCTCTCCATTGCTGGAATTATAAAGGCATGCCACCATACCAAGGCTTCCCCCTGTGGGTGCTTGCAATCTTAACTCGGGTCTTTGTGTTTGCATAGTAAGCACTTCAATCACAGAGATGCTTCCTCAACTCTGAGCCTTGAATTTAAATGAATTTCTAGAACATGCCAGATGCTAGCAATAACGTTTGCCCCAGGGGATTGTGGGAAGATAGCACTTCATTCTTGCATAAGTTTCCTGGTGACATTTGTAACAATGTCCTCACAGATTTAGGAAATGCTAAAGAGAATATATCATCTTTTTTAAGCACTGTGTTTCTTGATGACTTTGCCCATGAGTTTAGGGACTGTTGCTTTTGATTTATTCAGATTTTATTATACAGATGATAATTACTTCTCAGATTTGTAAATCTGATATGATATATATATATATATATATATATATATATATATATATATGTTTCCTTAAGTGCTTGGATTTTCCTTGCTGGTGTTTTCCTACCAGGTATTTGGTGGAACCAAACATATTAATCTCTAAGAGTGGTTTTGAAATATTTATGGGAACCCATTCAACCAAGTGCCTAGGTAGATTAATGGTTCCCAAACAGGATCTCTTAAAATCTTAGTATCTAAAACTTATAAATACATTGATCACTAATAAAAAGGGAAATCAATTTTATTCTTACATCAATCTACTAGACATTCAAAAGATTGGTGATGTTTAACTCAAGAGAGGTTAAAGTCTAAAAAGAAAATATGTTCTGAAATTTATTGCACTTCTGGGTCAGTTGTGTATGGAAAATAAGCTAATGGCAAGTAGGCTTTTTCCTTTTAGTTGCTATACACAGCTAAAAGCTTTGTCATTATGACACAAAAAACATATTTTAACATGCTTTGAATACTCCACCTTCATAGGATCCATGCGTTGAGTGTGTTTGGCCCATAGTAGATGCTGATACACAGGCTCAGAGCAGTGCTGGAGTACAGGTGAGGTCAGTACGCTGCTAGTGGAGGCCATTATTGTGTCCTTATGCCTAATGTGAGTTCATACATGTGTCTGAATATATTCCCATATCCCTGGTCATTGCTCTTTTGTATCAATTTAATCAGGAGAGAAAGGGAAAGAAAAGAAATAGGAGAACTAGTACAGCCTTAAGACAGTGGCTACTTTGCAGTAGACCCGTGTTTGAGTAGACACACACAGCTCTGGGCCAACCTAGGAATGCTCACATTTTGACCATCTCTTCAGTGGGAAGTGTAAAACACATTCTGTCTAAACACAAGATCTGGCTTTGCCTCCTAACTGCTGGGATCATGGACACAAAACACCGTACGTAACTTCTTTGTTTAATTGTTTGAGAATTTCATATATGCACATATAACATGTTTTAATCATATGCACGTCTACATCCCCTCCCTTCCAACTTACCCCGAATCCTGCAAACCTGTTACCACCAGTTTTATGTGTGCTTAAACCCACTGAGTCCATTTTAGTACTTCCTGTGTGTATAGGCACATGGAATTATCTACCTGAGTGTTTACTTTCAGAGTCTATATCCCTGAATAAAACTGCATTCCTCCCCTAGACCATCAAATCACTACTAACTGTTCTGGTACGAGTGAGACTTCTGATCCATGCTGGGAGTCTGGCCAGAATGACCTTAGACAGGTCTTTTGTATGAAGTCCCAGCAACATTGAGTTCATATGTATAATGGCATTGTCACACTTAGCAAATATTTTGCTGCAAGTGACTATTCCCCATCTGCTACAATCTTTCTGTCCTCTCTTCTGCAATAATCACCGAAACTTGAAGTTAGAGGCTATGACATAAATATCCCACTTAGAGCAGAGCACTCCGTTGACTTTGGTTCTCTGCACACTGGCCAGTTGTAGGTCTCTGCTAATGCAAAAGGATGCTCCTCTGATGAGGTCTGAAAGATGGTACCCATCTATAGATATAAAGATAAGAACTGAGAGGGCAGCTAATTGCTATGTCCATTCAGCAGAACATTAGTACTAGGTTTCCCCTAGGTTCCATGATGGCCTAGCCCAGTTTTGTGTCCAGTTAATGGTGCCAAACATGAGGTTTATCTTGTGGGGTGGAATTCTAATCCAATTTTTAAAAAAGTGGTAGCTTGCTTCTGCAAAATTTCTGCTGATATTGCACCAATGGGCATGTGTTGCTAGGCTAGTGATTGAGCTTGCAGAGTTCACAGGTAAGTAAGAGTGATGATTATTTTTCTCCAGTAGTAGCTTGTATCCACTTTCTAGCACGATGAAAGCTAGCTAGTAGAAGCGAAGCTCCCGGGTGGGTACCAGCTTGATTTCTCCATGTCCTGTAACTAAAGCAGGTGGTTATCGTGTCTTACCATCATGTAATGAATGACCTCTCACTTTAGGGCAACTCCATTGACATGTGCACGCATACACATGCATACATGTTAGGAAGCTTTGACAAAAGTAAGTTTCCACGTGATGTTTTCAGAGGTCTTTAGTGTTAGCTATTTCTCCCTGAAGTCTCTCCTTTACTCTGCCCTCCCAACTTCCCACTCCATGTAGCCATTCCAGTTTATCTCCACCATGTATTCTTCATACCACCTGGGTCCTACTCTTCTGACCTTGAAATACCCCTCCCATGACCCTAGTAAGGTTTCCTGTGTTCTGTGGGTATTTCAGTTAAACATATACAAAAGACTCAATGCTAGAACCCACATCTTTCAGAAGATATGCAGTTTTGGTCTTTCTGTGTCTGGGTTACCTCATTCATAATTATTTCAGTATTATTTGAAACTCCATTCATTTACATGTAAATTCTCAAACTTCCCTATTCCTTAGAGCTGAATAATATTCCTCTGTGTGTCTGTACAATAATCTCATTACATATTTCTCTTTTGAGGGAATTTCCATTTCCTGACTATTGTGCACTGAACAACAAATGTGGATAAACTCATGATCTTGTATGATATAGAACCTTTGGAGAATATGCCTAGGAATGGTATAGCTGGATCATATTGTGACTCTCTATGTAGGTCTTAGAGGAATTTCCTCATGGGTTTCCATGGTGACTGAACGGTGACTAAGTATCCCCTTTTCTTCATTTTGTATTGTAATTTTAAAATTTTTTTGCATTTTGTTTCTTTTGTATATGTGTGTGCTTGAGTGTTTATGTGTGCATCATGTGTGTGCATCATGTGTGTGCATCATGTGTGTGCAT
>JABTXL010008037.1:5134850-5153893 GCA_025134845.1 Neodon shergylaensis | reverse complement strand
GTGTGCATCATGTGTGTGCATCATGTGTGTGCATCATGTGTGTGCATGAGCCTTCTACAGGGGTCAGAATAGGATTTTGATACCCTAGAATTCAAGTTACAGGTAGTTGTGAGCTTCTGTATGGGAACCAGACCCAGATCTTCTCTATGAGCAGTGAGTGCTGTTAGCTGCTGAGTCATTCTCCACCCCCTGTCTTTTTGTGTTTTTTTTTGTTTGTTTGTTTGTTTGTTAGTCATTTAGATGGCAGTGAGATAAAATCTTAAAGTAGTTTTAATTTGCACTTTCATGATGATTGAAAAATGCTGCATATGCTTTTAAATATTTCTTGGCCATTTGTATTTCTTCCTTAGAGAACACCTTAGCTCCATATTCCAATTTTTACTGGAATTGTTTGTTGGTACTTAGGTGGGTTTTTTTGAGTTTTCTTTATATTCAAGACACCAACCCTCTGTCAGATGAACAGCTGGTTGTTGTTGTAGCATAGAATACTTGAATAACTATATAAAGACATGTTGTATTTGTTTATGCTGCATTTGTTTGACTATGCCTGTTTCACTGTATCTGTTTCACCTTTCCTGCTGAGATACCTGATTGGTTTGATAAAAAGCTGAATAGCAATAGCCAGGCAGAGGCAGGATAGGCAGGGCTGATGGACAGAGAGAAAAGGGGAGCCAACCTTGGGGGAGGCAGCCCAGAGGGGGCCAGTTAGACAGACACAGGAATCAGGAAAACAGGGTGGCCAGTAGGGAGATGAGGTAAACGAGCCCCAGAGCAGCACAGAGATGAATGGAAATGGATTAATTTAAATAAAGAAAGCTAGCTAGAAACAAGCCCAAGCTAAGGCTGAGCATTCATAATTAATAATAAATATCCATTATCATGGTTTGGAGGCTGATGGTCTGAGAAAGTCTTCTACAACTGTTAATTTTTCCTGTTTTGTGGGCTGCCTTTTCATTCAAGTCCTAGTGTCATTTGTTGTATATTCTTTTATGAGGCCCATTATTATTATTAATTGTGGGCCTTAATGTGTTCATTAGCTATTGGAGCCCTATTTATAAATTCCTTTCCTGTACTTATAAGTTGCAATGCATTCCCTACTTTGCCCTCTATCAGATTCAAGGTACCATGTCTTATGTTGAGTTCCTGATCCACTTTGAGTTGAGTTTTATGCAGCTGAGAGATGAGGATCTAGTTTCATTTCTACATCCAGTTTGTCTAGAGTAACTTCTTGAAAGTGTTGTTTTTTATCTAATGTGTATATTTTATTTCTCTAAAAAATTAGATGGCTATAGGAGCATAGGCTTATATGTTTATCTTCAGTTACTCTCTAGTGATCTAGAGAGTTATAAAAAGTAAATGGTTTAAAGAAATAAAGACAATAAAATAAATATTAAAAATAGAGTAAAAACAAATAAGCCATATAAAGATAAAATATATGTATATTATTGTATTTTCTTTGAATTTTTTGACTGTAAAGGAGCTAAGTAACCAACATACATACTTTAAAGGTATCTTATCAGAATTTGAGTTTAAGGATAAATTGCTTTGGAAAAGAAGTTCTTCTTTTGTTTCCACAAAGGATAAGGACTTTTGGAATTTTTCCAGACTAATGTGATTTGATGGACCAAGACCACCTGAGAGGTCACTGTGAACACCCCCAAAAATACTTCACCCAACAAAAAGCAGAAAGCAGTTTGGGGAGAACTATGCCCATATTCCCAAATATTGTTTATGAATGTTTATTTACATTTAAAGGGGAATATGATATAAATATGAATAATTTACATTGGTATGGATCTTGGTTTATTGGTACAAATTTAAGGTCAATTTTGTTATATGTATATTTCTGCTCTTAAGGTATTGTGTTTGTGCAACTTATTTAGGAATAAAATTTATAATTGAGAAGTTAATAGATAATCATTTATAATAGTCAAGCTTGTAGTCATGTGATGTGGGAGTGTCATATATCAATCTGTAGATTTCATTGGTTAAGTAATAAAGGAACTGCTTGGCCCTCATAGGTTAAAACATAGGTGGGAGGAATAAACAGAATAGCATACTGGGAGGAAGAGGAAGTGAGGTCAGACTCGACAAGCTCTGCTCTCTGGAGCAGAGAAGCCATGCTCCAGTCTCCTGGACAGACGTGAGCGATGAAGCTCCAATCCAAGATGGACGTAGGCTAGAATCTTCCTGGTAAGCGCACCTTGGGGTGCTACGCAGATGATTAGAAATGGGCTAAATTAATATGTGAGAGTTAGCCGAGAAGAGGCTAGATAGAAATGGGCCAAGCAGTATTTAAATGAATACAGTTTGTGTGTTGTTATTTCGGGGCATAAGCTAGCCGAGCGGGCGGCCGAGTGGCGGAAAGTAGCCAGCCGCCCATATTTCAACAGTCATGTTAGTTAAATAATTAATAGATTAATAGATAATCATCTTTAATAGTCAAGCTTGTAATCATGTTAGTTAAATTTTCTAGATGTACTAAGATGTATTTCAGATGGATAGGCATTCTTCAAACCTTTCAAAGGCTACAGAAATGGCATTTAAAATTTTTTAAGAACTTAGGAATTTTCATGACATGAAACACATCTGCACCTGACAGTGCCAATTACTTCAAGAGAATGATGAGCATCGAAGAGGATCTTTATGGAGTTGGTTAACCATTTGGAACAGGAAAGTATTCTTACCTGTACTACTTGATATTATGCTGTGTGAGCTGAAGATGCAGGACCCACAGAGAAATGGCTGCTAAATTTGCCTAAGGGTGAGATCATATTTTGGGGTCCCTGCTTCATAAAAGAGTCTGCTAGACATTCTGCAGGACACAAAAGAAAGTGACTGACAAACTGCCAATATAGGCAGAACTGTCTTTGAAATTTCCTGTTTTATGGAAATGTCAGCTGAATATTATAGGTCTGTAGGCTGAAGATGGATACTTCAATGATACAGAAGAACTTTGAGTGACTGTCCAAGCAGCGAGATGTCTCTATCAATTCTAGAGTTTTGGAAGTTGCTTACAATGCACTTTCTGTTTACTTAGGTAATATTATATCCTTCTGGAGTCTTTGATGGAGTTGAAAAATAGTTATAGTTTTCCTTAGATATGATAAAAGATAAAGTAGATATAAATATTATAACTGTAATTCTTGCTTGATATATGTTTTGTTGTATGTATTCTTTCTACATTAAAGTTAAAACCTTCCTTCTTTTTTAAAAAGAAAAGTGGAGGTGATGTGGGAGTGCCTTCAGTATGCTATGAATAAAGAAACTGTCTTAGGCCTGTGATAGGGTAGAATAGAGCTTGGCGGGAAAAATCAAACTGAATGCTGGGAGAAAGAAAGCAGAGTAAGGGAAAAGCCATGGAGCCGCCATCAGAGGCAGACATGCCAAAACTTTGCTGGTAAGCCAGTGCCACATGGCAATAAACAGATTAATGGAGATGGATTAAATTAATATGTAAGAGTTAGCCAATAAGAAGCTAGAGCTAATGAGCCAAGTGGTGATTTAATTAATAAAGTTTCTGTGTGACTATTTTGGGAGTCTGGGTAGCCGGGAAACAAACAAATGGCCTCCTACTACAGTGATCAATATGCAAGTTTTAATGTCAGTACCATGTTGTTTTAATGACTATAGCTGTGCATGCTGTTTTAGTGACTATAGCTCTGCAGTATAACTTTATTTTGGGGATGGTGATTCCCCCAGTAGTACTTTCACTATTCAGAATTTTCTCATTATCCTGAGTCTTGTGATTCCAAATGAAATTTGAGATCACTTCTCCAAAGTCTGTGATGAATTACATTATAGTTTTGGTCAGGATTTGTATTGAATATGTGATGCTTGCTTTTGATAGGATGGCCATTTTCCCACAATATTCATCCTATCAATCATTAAGCATGGGAAGCCTTTTCTTTTCTTTTCATTTTATTTTATTATTTTATTTATTTTTATTTTTATTTATTTATTAAAGATTTCTGCCTTCTCCCCTCCACTGCCTCCCATATCCCTCCCCCTCCCCCAATCAAGTACCCCTCCCTCATCAGCCTGAAGAGCAGTCCGGGTTTCCTGCCTTGTGGGAAGTTCAAGGACCTCCCACCTCCTTTCAGGTCTAGTAAGGTGAGCATCCAAACTGCCTAGGCTCCTACAAAGCCAGTACGTGCAGTAGGATCAAAACCCAGTGTCATTGATCTTGACTTCTCAGCGGTCATTGTTCGCTATGTTCAGTGAGTCTGGTTTTATCCCATGCTTTTTCAGACCCAGTCCAGCTGGCCTTGTTGAGTTCCCGATAGATCATCCCCAATGTCTCAGTATGTGGGTGCACCCCTCGCGGTCCTGAGTTCCTTGCTCATGTTCTCTCTCCTTCTGCTCCTGATTTGGACCTTGGGATTTCAGTCCGGTGTTCCAATTTGGGTCTCTGTTTCTGTCTGCTTTCATCGCCCGATGAAAGTTAATCTCCAGAAGGATGACTATATGTCTTTCTTTGGGTTCACCTTCTTATTTAGCTTCTCTAGGATCATGAATTATAGGCTCAATGTCCTTTATTTATGGCTAGAAACCAAATATGACTGAGTACATCCATGGGAAGTTTTTTCATCTTCAAGTGTTTTCTTCATTTTCTTTCTTCAGTGTCTTCAGGTTTGCATCTTGTTTGAGGCTGTGGTAAATGGGATTGTTTTCCTGATTTCATTTTTGGTATGTTTATTGTTAATATATAGGAGGACTGCTAACTATTTGTGTTAATTATGTATGCTGATGTTTGTTTAATGTGTTTATTGACTGTAGAAACTTTCTGGTGGAGTCTTTAGCATATTTTATGTATAGACTCATCCCATCTGCAAATAAGAATGCTCACACTTGTTCATTTCCTATTTGTATCTCCTTGACCTCCTTCAGTTGTCTTGTTGTTTTAATGAAAATTTCAAGCACTATATTGAACAAGAGTGGGAAGAGAGGACATTTTTGTTTTGGTACTAACTTTTTTGGAAATATTTGAAGTTTTTTTTTTATTTAGAATGTTATTGACTGTGAGCTTGGTATATATTACCTTTACTATGTGGAGATATGTTCCCTGTATCCCTTGATGTCCAGAAATTTTGTCATTAAGGAATGTTGGATTGTGTCAAATCTTTTCCTTTGCATCTAATGAGATGATCATATATTTTATTGCTTTTTATTCTATTTATATAGTTGATTACACTTGTTTGATTTACATGTGTTGAACCATACTTGAATCTCTGGATAAAGTTTACTTGAGTAGTTGATGATGATCTTTTCAATGTTTTTGAATTTGATTTGCAAGAATTTTATTGAGAATTCTTACATCTATGTTCATTTAGGAGATTGGTTCATAATTCTTTGCTTCTTCTTGTTGTTGTATGGTTTTTATTTGGTTTTGGTATCTGACTTTCATAAAAAGAATTTAGAAGTGTTTTTTTTTTTCCTTTTCTATTTTTCAGAACTACAGAGTGCTGGTGTTAATTCCTTGAAGGTCTGTCTGGTAGAATTCTGCATTCAATCCATCTGCTGTTCTGGTCTTTTAGTAGTTGGGAGATTTTAAAATTACTGTTTCTATCTCATTTGTTATGTGTCTATTTGGATAATTTACTTCATTTTGATTTAACATTGGTAAGTCATTTGCATATAGGAAGCAGGAACTCTGAGAGAATGTGTGACTTGCTTAAGACTCCTCAACACCTTTCCCAGAAGTGAGTTTTCTGCCTCATTTTTGAGCTGGATTCAAGTTGTGATAACTCCTCCAGGCTGTGTATGAGTGGAACCAAACTGACTTCCATTTGTGATGAGGCAGGACCTTTCTCACAGTGTGCCCTTCTCATCTGGTTTCCACATGGTGAAGGTCAGGTTCTGACTGCCTGAATTCCAAACCAGTATTGACTCTAATGTGAGAATCCTGTTAGGACACTACTATCAGATCAGTAGACACTTTTCATTCCAGCGATTGTTTCTGTCCCGAACAGTGTAATCTGTGTCCTGTTGAAGTGACCTTTGGGTTTTGTGAAACAAGTCACTTCCGATAACTGTCTCTTTCTTTACTGCCTCTCTCCCAGCATCTGACCAGGTCCAGGGAGCAAATGCGGAGGAATCAGACCTGCTAACTCTTGTGCTCATCGGTCCCTAATCAGTTGAAGCCTGAGCATCCCTTTGTGCTTAGCCTAGCTCTGTCTTTTTGTTAGCCTTCTTGGACTCTATTGAAATATCCACTCAGTAGTCTTTCTGAATATAAGGAATATGTAAGTTCCTTCTATTCGTGACCCAACTGCAAGATTATCAAGTTCAGGTTGAGGACCCTATTCGCACACCTCTAGTTTCTTTTCATTAAACATTATCTACACTTAGGAAAATTTCCAACTCTGCCTTTGTTTGTGATGAATCCATCCACATCCCTCTGAACCTAATGGGAGCCAGAGCAGAAGACAATGGTCCCGCACCCGAGACCCCATGCTCAGAAGCACCTTCGTTATTTCTATGTAAGCCACTTTTTATGCATTCTTGGGAACCACTTTGAGAGCTTTCCAGATCATTCTTTCACCCCTGTAATTTCGGCTCAGCTTGTCAGACTTCTGCACAGAATGTGTGAAGGTGAATCCACGCCTTTCGCTTTCTTTTCTTTCCACAGTGCATCCTGCCTCTGCTGAAACAATTGTCATTCACTGCGGGATTGGAGCGGTTATAGAAGCCTTTCTTACCTTTCCTTCACTTTGGCATTCCCTTAGCTTTGCATGGCACAGGCTATCATTCATTGCCTTTGCTTTTCTTGTCCTTGATCCTGGCAAAATATAGATGCCAGCCCCCTCATGCCTATCTCTTTCTCCAGGTTGCCATAACTTCTAATCCTATTGGAAGATCTCTGGGAAGAAGAACCAAGGGGTAGTCTGCTGCCTTCAAACTGCAACTCTCTTCTGCCCCAACTGTATAAACTCTGGTTTAAAACTCTGCCCATCCGTTTTTATAAAGACAGACCTCCTTGTGCTTAGCTCAGAAAACAAAAGGATACTATTCCCTATAACCTTCTTTACAATAACTAGTGTATTTGCAGTAAGGATGTAGAGCTGAGTGCTGTGGTCTTCCAACTACAGTGCATGTAGATTCATTTTCCTAAAGAATATATGTTGGCACACGGTGACCTTGGCTTCACCACCCAGTGCTGGGAAGCCAGATGTGTCTTGTTGTGTCCACAGGCTGAAAGCCATGCTTTTCTAAGGAAAAGTTGGCCACAGCCAGGCAGGCTCTAAAGGAGAGTGCTTCTCACTCCTGTAAAGATCGCTCAGCCCAGTGACATGAGAGGGAAGGGAAGAATGAGATGGAAGACTCTGGGAAGGGCTCGTGAGGAGTCCTGTGGTGAGACGCTGAGTAGAGAAGAGAACCAGTCCCAGTAAAAACTCCTCTTTCTCCACTTACCCCTGCTTTAGAAAAGCGCTCGCTAACTATCGATGGAGCAGAGCTGGCAAAGGTGATCTTTGCAGGCAGAAGCCTCACGATCTATGCAAATTAGAATTGTAAAAATCGGCTTTGAAAGAACAAGGAGCTGACATGGAGTGAACTGGGGAAGTGGGGAAAAAAATCTCTCCTAGCAAAAGAATAGTCAGAAAAAAATGGTAATAGCCTATCGTGGGGCAGGCACTGCTGTGAAGTATGCCCAGGTCCTGCTGGGACCATGGGAAGAGTTTGTGAGAAACACTGAGGCAGGAAAAATCTCCCAACTCTGCTAAGGGATTAGTATAAAGCTGGTGTAGGGAAGCTCCTATTAGAAGTGACCCTCTTTGAGAGTTCCTACTGGCGCACAGAGCGACGAGTTACACATGATTCCACCTCCAAATAGTTCACACTTATCAATGTGTGCTAAGCTGCTTCCCCTCACTGGGAGCTGCGCCACCTCCACGCAGCTCTTTTCGTCCAGTGAAAAATACTGGCACTCAAAGAGGCCACGTGACGCCCTGGTGGTCATACTCGATGTGCAGCAGTAGTTTCCTTCCAGACCTAAGCCCAGACTCCTCATCCACTGAGTTTGTGGCTTACTTTCTTGGGTGCAAAGTTACTGTTCTCTAGTGTCAGCCCTGGCAAATGTACAGATCCCTGTGACTGATGCCGTCTAGAACTTCTATTGACCAGCATCTAAAGACTCCGTCCGAGGACCGGAGAGATAGCCTAGTGATGAAGAGTGGTTGTTGTTTGTAGTAGTAGGAGAGGTGGGGCTGCATCCCCAGCACCCCGGCCGTCTACTAGCTTATGCCCCGAAATAATTACATGGACACTGTATTCTTTTAAACACTGCTTGGCCCATTATATCTAGCCTCTTCTCGGCTAACTCTCGCACCTGGACTAGCCCATTTCTAATAATGTTTGTAGCACCCCAAGGTACGCTTACCGGGAAGATTCTAGCCTACGTCTGGGTCGGAGTTCATTGCGTCTGCCCGGGAGAGGGAAGCATGGCCTCTGCTCCAGAGAGCAGAGCTGTCGAGTCTGAGCTCACTTCCTCTTCCTCCCAGCATTCTGTTCTGTTTACTCCACCCACCTATGTTCTAACCACTAAAATGGGCCAAGGCAGTTTCTTTATTAGCCAATGACCTTCCTCCATCAGTTGTTCTTTCCCACGCCTCAATTTTCACTCCTAACACCATCACTTGGGTCACAGCTGCCTGTAACACCTTCTCCAGGGATCGGAAGCTTTTCACTCCCTGTGGGTACCTGATCTCACATGATGCATGCACACATGTGCGCACACACGCAAACACACACACTCTCTCCCTCTCTCACACATACACATTCATACATACACATGCACACATACATTTATACACACACACATACACACACACATGCACACATACACTAAAATCTTAAAATAAAAACTCTTGAAAGAATATGACTGAATGGTCTACTTTGTGTTGCTGTAACCAGATACCACAAATGAAACAAGAAAGAATTCTGTTTCTCAGTTTTCCAAATTTAATCTTCAGGATGCTGCAGGCTAATGAGCCTAGCCTCAGAGTGCAGCCTTCCTTGTTGCATCACCCCGTGACAGAAGGCTGGAGGGTGCGACATGGGAGATGGAGAGGAGGGGACTCACTGCACAGCTGCATTGAGAGGATGTCTTTTACTGTTCCACCCTCCCTGCCCCAGGTCATGGGAGAATAGGCTCCTGGGACATGTTTTTTGTCAGGGACATATCCAAGCAATAACAGATGTCAAATGTTGCATTTATAGAATTAATAGAATCTGGAATGCAGCCTAAGAAATACCCTATTATTTGATGGTTATGAACTTTGAAATAATATCCTTCTGATGTATTCCTTTTTTTGCTGGGTATTTTAAGGACACAGCAGAAGCACCACTTGGCCTGCTACTGTGGGAACCTGTGTAGGCTCTCACTGTGGGATTTCATCTTCCTACACTGCCCACACTGGAGAGAATTATGAACACAATAACTGAGGGTGATTTTATGCTCAGATCTGGTTTTTTGCTAACACCCAAATTTTATCATTTTGAAGCCCTTAAGCACCGGTGTATTGATCATTTTAACTTAGACACACAACCTACCTCCTTGGAGACAATGACTACTTCATTGTTTTATTTTCTTTAATGGCATCTGCCTAGAGACCATTAGTCTAGACAGCTCTCTGTGACAGGCTTAGAGACGAGCCCTAACTTAGAACATTCAGATGAAAACAGTCTGTTCCTCTACGGACTCTGTCGATCTCTGTTGGCAGCAACAGCTCTTTCTTCTCAACTGTTAAAAAACAACACAGGGCAGCTTCGGACCTCCTTGACTTAACAAACTGCTGGTTAACCTGTAACTTCTCATCATGTGTGTTACTCAGAACATAAGCAGGCAGAAACTCCACATCGGTCTATCTCCTGTGCCCTCTGCCTCAAATTTTCACGTCTGTGTTCTTGTTCAAAAGTTTTCTCCCGGCCCCATGCTCACCTGTCCGGAGCGTGAATGTGCCTGTGCCTTCTCTCCCAGCTGAAATCTTATCTGGGAATCTTCAAGTCAGCCTTCGTTACACAAAGAATTCCTGTCTGAAGAATATGCTGTAACAAAGCTAAGGACACTCAGTATGCTCACTCGCAGGGCTTTGCCAAGGCTTCTGATAAACGTGTGGACTGTTAAGGGGGATATTTCAGAAACTGTTTGTGTGCCGCTGTTGAGAATGTTCAAGGAAAGACATAATCTCCATGTTTTAATGTAGGAAGGGTCTGAGATACTGTAACTGAGACTTCAAGCACTAAGCAAATAAATCAAACTTCCTTGGTTTCTTAAATTTAAGAACCAGCCTGAAAGAGTTTTGTTTGTTTATATACATATATATGTTTGTTTCATATATATATGAAAATTTTCTAATACAGTGCAAACATTAAATTTAGAAATATAATAGGCAGGAGAAATAGAAATGGCCACAAATTAGTGCTTCATAAAAGAAACATTTAGAACTATAAAGAGTGGGTGGAAAAGGTAGGTTTTTGATGGCTCATTTTTCTTATATATGCACGTATATTTAAATACAGTGTATACACAGATGGTGAGCTGCCTAAGAGAGATGGAGAGACGCAGCTGGAGAAGATGCAGGCCATCAGGTAAGGGGAAGGGTAAGAACACAAAGAGAAACGGCCTGCCAGGAGCAATACTCACATCAGTATATGTCATGGGCATCTTGCCAGCCTTGCCTGAGATTATGCAGGGTACCCATGTGGTTGCTTTTCTTTGGTTATTACAGTTAAAAAGTCAGACTGATGAGCCTTGATGGTTACAGTCTCTGGTACCCAGTAGAGCTGCCCCCACCCCGACTCAGACATTAAAAGTCTGCCTACGGAACAGCTTACCGTGATGTACTGCTTGGCTTTACCACCGTCTGTTTTCCTGCAGGTGCCAAACACATAAAGTGCTCTAAACGCCCAGGCAATCCAAATGCCAGTTTCGAATATTTCCATCTCTACTGAGTTTTGTTTCCCTTTTCCAATTATCTTTCTCTAATGGGAACAAAACGGAGTTGAAGGAAGGTGAAAACAGTAGACACGAGAGCTGGAGTTAGAACAGAAACACACTTTGTTTTTAGGATTTATTGTGGTTGGGACTCAGGTTAGGGAGCCATTTCAAGTTCACTGTCTGCTTCCTGCTCGCTGCTCAAGATGTGAGTGCACAGCTTGTCACTCTGGCCACTGTGTCTGCTACGTGCCCCCATGCTTCCTTACCGTGACAGATTCTTACTCAGCTGAAGCCACTAGTCAAATAAACCTTCCTTCTGTAAGTTGTAATATGTATGCAGAGGGCCAAGGCTGGTCCCTTGCAGGTTCCCTGGCTGTCGGTTCAATCTCTGTGAGCTCCTGTGAGCCACAATAGTTGAGTCTGTGGGTTTTCCTGCGTGCCTTTGACATCACTGGGTCCTACAATCCTTCTTCCTCCTCATCCACAGGACTTGCCAAGGTCTGCCTAATGTTTGGCTGTGGTCTGCATCTGTTTCCACCAGTTTCTGAGACTCTCTGATAACAGTTGGAGTAGACACCAATCTATGATGGTAGCAGAATATCATTAGGAATATCAAAAGTCATTACATTGACTTTTTTTTTTGCCATTCCTGTCTGATTCTACCTTAGGTCTCTGGGGTCTCCCACCTCTGGGCCCTCACCCTCAGCAGGGAGCACTTTCTCAGGGTATGGGTCTCCAGCTGGGCCAGTCATTAGTTGGTCATTCCCACCCACAGTTTCTGCACCATCTTTACCCCAGCACATCTTGTAGGAAGGACAAATTGTAGGTCGAAGGGTTTGTGACCAGGCTGGTGTCCCAGTCCCTCCACTGGAAGTGTTGACTGCTTCTAGGATACAGCTGGTTCTGGTTCTGCATCTCCTGTTGCTAAGAGTCTTAACTAGAGTTGTCCTTTTAGATTCATGCGAGTTTTGGTTGCTCTGTGTCTAGCTTATCCAGGAGATGCTCCAGTTGTTTCTCCCAGTACTCTCTCCCTTCATCCTCCCCTCACTTATCCCTCCTATTCTCATTCTCATTCTCCTTTCCAGGTCCTTGCCCACACCCACTAATAATGTCCATTCAATTTTCCTTCTCAGCGATATTTATGCATCCATTTCCCCCCCCCTTGAGAGGAGCTCCTTGTTTCTTAGTTTCTCTGGGTCCCTGGGGAAAGTAACTAATACAGGCATCTGGAGCTGAGGGAAAGGAAATCCAGGGATGACTCCCTCACCCTCCAGCACTTAGGTAGATACCCCTAGCATATCGAGGGGCATATTCAAGATGGCATGACCCCAGTACCAATAGGCTTTAAATAGAACACATTGAGAATGCAACAGAACAGAGTGAATTGCACATCAGGTGTTGTGTGGGCACTTGGACACAAACCCAAGCACACTCACTTGGCTGTGTCCACATTGTTTGGAGCCAGTGTTTACCCACCCCCCCTTTAAGTAATAAAATTCCATTCAGAGACTTCCATGATATATGACGGGGACAAATTGGGAGTAGAAGGAAATAGTTGTCAGCTGCCATCTGTATTTCTGAAAGCCAAGCTTGGGAAGCCACCAGGTTCATGGTGACCATGCAGTGGGTTGACATTGGAAAAGCAAATCATTTCTCAACTGCTTTCTTTATCTCCTCCTACAGCAAGAGCCAAGCACATACCATAGCACACACGGGTTGAGTTAATGTTGGACTTAACCCAGTGTGGAGTTTTCTGAGTCCTCTGGAAGCTGGCAGGCTTTTGCTCAAAATACAGATGCTAACAGCTGTCGGCAACTGCAAAAGATCCAAGACCTCCAGCTGACAAAGCTAGGAAGTGCCAGGGCCTACCGACCCCCTCAGAACTGACAAATACTTTAACAAGAAAAGCACCCGAGGAGACAGACTGTGGGATTGAATGTGACTGTTCCCAACTTTTGGGGATCTTGTGGTTCTTCTCCTCCTGCACGGTTGACTGCTTTTCTTTGATTGGTCCCTTTTCTCACCCTATTTGCATCCTTGTAGTCAAGCTTCTGAGACTCCACCCACCTTACCTGTAGACCAGAACAGTCCACAGGCCTCCAAAAGTCAAGACCGACTGCCACGTCAGAGATGTAGTTCTCCAGTTGTCTGCCAGAGCTGTGGCACTCCTCAGACCTGCAGGCATGCTCTGTCAAGGGCCACAGTTGACGAGCATCCCCAAGCTTCAGAGAGCTATGGCCTGCGGCACTTCCCAGAGGCGTCTGTTTTCAGTTGCCTCATGCCATCTAGGGTTGTCAATCCTAAACTGACAAGCAGGCACCTCCTGTTTGTACCCCTCATCGTGTGCTCACCCTGTTATTAAAGGAGGGTGGAACAAGAACTTCACTGAGGACGGGCGTTGGTCTCTGACTGCCTAATACCTGTATTTTCTACAAGTTGGTCAGAACTTGATGATATCAAATGCTAACCATCTTTTCATGAGGATACTTTTTTTCCAGGCAGTTGTCAATGTCTTAAGGGTGGCCTGCTGAACTAATAAACCGTTGGATGTCTTGGGTCTTACATATCTAATCTACACTGAACGTGGTGTTCATGGATAAGCTGATTGGCTATTGTGTCTATGACAAAAGACTCTCCAAGTTTGGTAGAGCTATGTCTGCAGGGTGCATATTTATATATACTAATATACATATATATTATATATAATATATATGTGTGTACTTTTGTGTATGTAATAAAGAGCACTATAAGCCTTTAATCATATAATAAATACATCATATTATGTTTTCTATGATATACTTTTTTGTCATATCTCATAGAAATATGCTTTTATTAATATAGCAAACACATAATTCATTTTGTTTGATAGCACTTGGTGTGAAAGTAAACATTTTATGTATTATTTTATATAATGATACTTATTCTATTCATAAATATTTTGCATTCCTGTTAAAAGGTATTTGATAGTAAACAACTCGTGTTCATTGTGTGCCCGTTCAAAGCAATTCTGCCCATCAAGGCTCACGTTGAAGTCAATGCCAGGAAGCAGAATATTGGTGTTCAGCTCACTTTATCTTATTGGTGTGTGTGTGTTCAAGGACATGCATGAATACATGTATGTGTGCGTGTGTTCTGTTGTTTTTGATATGTATGTGTAGTATGTGTGTTTGCTATGTTGTGTGTGAATGTGGTGTAGTGTATGTATTGTGCTGTATGTGTATATAGTGTGGTATATGTGGGATGCACAATGAATGTGTGTGTATGATGTGTGTGTGTGTTGTGTTTTATATGGATTTGGTGTGGTGTGTGTGTGTTGTGTGTGGTGTGGTTTATGTGGTATGGATGGTGTATGTGGTGTGTTACGTGTCTCTATGGTATGTGGTTTATGTGTTGTGATGTGTGGATATATGGTATAGTATATGTGTGAGGTGTGTGTGTGTGGTATGAGAGGTGTGTGTGTATGGTGTGTGCTGTGTCTGTGGTATGATATATATATATATATATATATATATATATATATATATGGTGTTGTTCATGTGGAATGGTGTGTGTCGTTTTCATGATGTGTCTGTAGTGTGTGTGTAGTGTATGTATGCAGTGTGTATATGTATGTGTTATGTGTGTCCATGAAGGGGGTAAAGTTTCATTTTTATTTAGGCTTTGGTACCACCTGTTTTTTTTTTTAAGTTTTTTCGAGACAGGGTTTCTCTGTAGCTTTGGAGCCTGTCCTGGCACTAGCTCTTGTAGACCAGGCTGGCCTCGAACTCCCAGAAATCTGCCTGCCTCTGCCTCCCGAGTGCTGGGATTAAAGGCGTGCGCCACCACCGCCCGGCTGGTACCACCTGTTGAGATGTGTCAATCTTCTCTCCTCTGCTCAACCTCTCTGGAAATATCCTTCATAAGGGTCTTTCTTAGGTGACTCCAAATTTAGTCAGTTTGATAATGAAGCTTAAACCATCACATTTATTTAGCTGGTTTTTGGTTGCATAGTACATGTTGGCTCACATTCTCGTATTCTAAAGTGTGAACACTTCTTGAGAGCATCTATTTAAAGTAGAATTGCTTGGATGGAGAATAAGATTCTTAGTCTTAGGAGATTCAGGCAAATTGTCCTCTAGAACAGTTGTGGCAGTGTATGCTCCTGGGCAGTGCGACAGGAGAGAGATCATTTTCTGTCAGCTCAGCAGGACTTGATAGCAAATGCTAGCCATGCTTTCACGAGGACACATTTTTCCAGACAGTCATCAATGTCTTCAAGGTGGCCTGCTGAACTTAAATACTGTTGAATGTCTTGGGTATTACACGTGTCTAATCTACACTGACCAAGAGTTCATGTATTCACTGGTTGTCTATTGTGTCTACTGACAAAAGGCTCTCTCTCCATGGTGTGCTGAACTATGTCTGCACTACCCATATTTCTCTGAATGGAGTTGCTCAGTTCATCTTAGAACATCTTACGAAACAACCAAGGAAAAAAACCTTACAGAGTAGGTTTTTTTCATTACTTGCTTTAGAACCAGAAATGAGATAAGGCATAATCGATTTTAGCCAAATTAAGCACATTTAATCATCAGAACTAATTAGTCAAAAGTTGAGCTCATAGATACTGGGCACTTCTTCATGAAGATCAGATGCAACTTATGGTACTAAAATAGAGGAAGACTTTTTGCTTCTGAGCCACCCCACCCACCAGGGTGCTATCAATTTTTATGTGTACATTAATTATATAGAATAATGGGTTTCATTATGACACTTTCATAATGTATGAAATATAATGTATTTTTGTAATCTGCATATTCCATTAGCCTCTCTTGCCCTTCTCATATGTTTGAGGATCTCCTTCCTTTCCCCAACCAACCCTTTGTCTACTTTTTTACCTAAATTAATGCAGAGTTTAATTAAGAGTGCTTTCATGAACATGGATGAAGGATTACTTAAAGGATCATGGGAAATTTACCACTGCTACATTGCTGAAAAATGTATCTCCCTTTCCTCCACAATCATTTTCCGCCAATAGGTCTGTGGGTAAGTGTAGGGTGTCAAGAGCCTCTCCCCCATCTACCAGGTTTTTAATAATAGACATTAATTCTGTCTTGGTGGAGAGGACCTAAAATCTATCAGAAAGTGGTTGGTCACCCGTTAACGGCAATGCCACTGTACACCAAAGTGGGCTAGCTTACCTGGCAGGTAAGTGAAACGACAGAGCAGTGTCTTTTCACAAAGCCACTTACGTTATACCTGCTCGCATTGTGAACACTAGGCAGCAGGCAGGAGCTTGCAGTTCAGTTTTATCATGTTTGCTCTATGTCCTCCATGTAGTGTCTCCAGTTATTTCTGAAGGGGAACCAAGAGTAGGGGCAGTGTTCTGTGTTGTTTTGGGGTCCCGAAGATCCCAGATCAGTAACTCATATGGCTACCCTGACCCAGTACTGGGATTTTCATTAATATGGTATGAAAAAAAGGTTCTAAGAGCAACTTTATCTACCTATGCTGGGTAACTCTGTTCAAACGCCTTTTTTTTTAACGGTGCTTTTTTTTTCTTTTTTTTCTTTTTTTTATTGAAAAATCCCTACTTCCCCTAGCCTCCCATTTCCCTCGCCCTCCTCCCGCCCCTCTCCCCCTCCCCCCACTCCTCTCCCCCTCCCTCTCCAGTCTGAAGAGCAGTCAGGGTTCCCTGCCCTGTGGAAAGTCCAGGGTCTTCTCCCCTCCATCCAGGTCTAGGAAGGTGAACATCCAAACTGGCTAGGCTCCCACAAAGCCAGAACATGAAGTAGGAACAAAACCCCATGCCATTGTCCTTGGCTTCTCATCAGCCCTTATTGTCCACTGTGTTCGGAGAGTCAGGTTTTATCCCATGCTTTTTCAGTCACAGTCCAGCTGGCCTTGGTTAGCTCCCAATAGATCAGCCCCACTGTCTCGGTGGATGGGCGCACCTCTCGTGGTCCTGACTTCCATGCTCATGTTCTCCTTCTTTTCTGCTCCACATTGGGACTTTGGGAGCTCAGTCCGATGCTCCAGTGTGGGTCTCTGTCTCTATCTCCATCCATCGCTAGATGAAGGTTCTATGGTGATATGCAAGATATACATCAGAATGACTATAGGATAGGGTCATTTCAGGTTCCCTATCCTCAGCTGCCCAAGTAACTAACTGGGGACATTGCCCTCGGCACCTGGGCGCCACTCTAGGTTCATGTCTCTTACCAACTCCAAGGTGGTTCCCTTAATTAAGTTATGTGATTCCCTGCTCCTCTATCCAACCTTGTTTTATCCCCAATCATCCCGTTTCCCCAAGTTCCCCCCATCCTCCCCTTCTCACTTTTCTCTCCCCCTCTCCCCTTACCCCTATCCCACCCCACCCCCAAGGTCCCAAATTTTTGCCCAGCAATCTTGTCTATTTCCCATAGCAGGGATAATAACTATATGTTTTTCTTTGGATTCACCTTCTTATTTAGCTTCTTTAGGATCACAAATTATAGACTCAGTGATCTATATTTATGGCTAGAAACCTATTATGAGTGAGTACATCCCATGATCCTCTTTTTGGGTCTGGGTTACCTCACTCAGGATAGTGTTTTCTATTTCCATCCATTTACATGCAAAATTCAAACAACATATTCAAACTTATGGGACACAATGAAAGCAGTCCTAAGAGGAAAGTTCATAGCACTAAGTGCCCACTTAAAGAAAACAGAGAAAGCACACATTGGAGACTTAACAGCCCACTTGAAAGCTCTAGAAAAAAAAGAAGCAGACTCACCTAGGAGGAGTAGAAGACTGGAAATAATCAAACTGAGGGCTGAAATCAACAAAATAGAAACACAGAAAACAATCCAAAGAATCAATGAAACAAAAAGCTGGTTCCTGGAGAAAATCAACAAGATTGATAAACCCCTATCCAAACTAATCAAACGGCAGAAAGAGAATTTGCAAATTAATAAGATCAGAAATGAAAAGGGGGACATAACCACAGACACAGAGGAAATTCAGAGAATCATTAGATCTTACTACAAAAGCCTGTATGCCACAAAACTAGAAAATCTAAAAGAAATGGACACTTTTTTAGATAAATACCATATACCAAAGTTAAACCAGGAACAGGTGAACAATCTAAATAGACCTGTTAGTCGCGAAGAATTAGAAGCGGTTATCAAAAACCTCCCTACCAAAAAAAGCCCAGGACCAGATGGTTTCAATGCGGAATTCTACCAGAACTTCCAAGAAGACCTAATACCTATACTCCTTAATGTATTTCACAACATAGAAACAGAAGAATCATTGCCAAATTCCTTTTATGAAGCTACAGTTACTCTGATACCAAAACCGCATAAAGACTCAACCAAGAAAGAGAATTATAGGCCAATCTCACTCATGAACATCGATGCAAAAATCCTCAACAAAATACTGGCAAACCGAATCCAAGAACACATTAGAAAAATTATCCATTATGATCAAGTAGGCTTCATCCCAGAGATGCAGGGCTGGTTCAACATACGAAAATCTATCGATGTAATCCATCATATAAATAAACTGAACGAAAAAAACCATATGATCGTTTCATTAGATGCTGAAAAAGCATTTGACAAAATTCAACATCCCTTTATGATAAAAGTCTTGGAGAGATTAGGGATATAAGGGTCATACCTAAATATAATAAAAGCTATTTACAGCAAGCTGACAGCTAACATCAAATTAAACCGAGAGAAACTCAAAGCCATCCCACTAAAATCAGGAACACGACAAGGCTGTCCACTCTCTCCATACCTCTTCAATATTGTGCTTGAAGTTTTAGCAATAGCAATAAGACAACATAAGGGGATCAAGGGGATTCGAATTGGAAAGGAAGAAGTTAAACTTTCGTTATTTGCAGATGATATGATAGTATACATAAGCGACCCCAAAAACTCCACCAAAGAACTCCTACAGCTGATAAACTCCTTTTTTAAAATTTTATTTTGAATTAAGTTATGTATTAACATGTATCAGGTTTCCTTGTGGCTTTTTAATGCATCCTGAGTTTTAGGTGATCTCCCCGCACCCCATGTTCCTGCAAACCAGTGTCAATCCCTTTTCTAGTTGTTCTTTTTCTTTTTTTTGCTTGTTCAAG
>JABTXL010008037.1:5086883-5126695 GCA_025134845.1 Neodon shergylaensis | reverse complement strand
ATCTATCTATCTATCTATCTATCTATCTATCTATCTATCTATCTATCATCTCTCTAGTTACCTACATATCTTCAAAATAAGGGGAGTTATTTATACTACATGCTAAGAGTAGTGATTTCAAGGTAATGTAAATGAGTTGCTTTCATATTAATTATTTTATACATTCTACTTTGTACACAGTGAAGATGCACTATGTCTATAAAATGAATAAAATAACCTTTTAAAACATTGGCTTATTTTTTTTTCATATAGAAGCAGTCAACTTTTTTTTTTTGAGAAAGGGTTTCTCTGTGTAACAATCCTAGCTGTCCTAGAACTTTCTCTGTAGTCCAGACTGATCTTGAACTCATAGAAATCTACCTCCCTCTGTCTCCTAAGTATTGGAATTAAAGGCATGCACCACCACACCTGGCTCAGTCAACTATGTTAAGCATCTCTGGATAATTCCAGATGAGAGTTTTCATTTTGACTAGAAAACACATTATAGGACGTTCTGCTCTTATCTCTTTCAAAGAGGAGAGTTGTGACAACTTATCAAGTTGAACAGATATATAAAATTGGAGTATAATTAAGTAATATAAACATTATATAAATATAAGAAGTCCATTTCAGACAACAAAGGGTCAAGTTGGGTAAGCTCTTATTTTTCAGTCCTCTGTGAATGATGCTTTAATGGGCTGTTAGTAGAGCTGACTAGTCTTGTGAGACAGAAAAGTGTCTATGTCAAAACCTACCTCTATGTTGGCTTAGCTTTTTCTTTACTGGTCACTGAACTGATAAACAAACCCATCCATTAAATAAACCGGTTAAGCCATGTGTGATGTAACTAAGCATGCCATCAACCCTGCAGCTAAAATGCAGACAGTCTAACTACAGTAATGAGACAGAACACATTCTTCTCATTTCCACAGGTTTCAAACCTGTGGTCAAATGTGGCTACACTGACTTTTACTGACCCTTGAGGAGCTCCATGCCGGTGACCGCTCACATGGGTTTAAAAAGTTTTCTTCACTCTCACAAAGTGTTGAAAGGGCAGAGAGTGTTTGATCAGTCAGAACGTTGGCATGAGGAGTTTAAAGGAAGCTTTTTTAGAACAGATCCAGCACGTGGTGCCAACTTTCAGTGCCTCTTGGAGAAAGATGCTAAAAGCAGACACTCCAACAAAGGCTTCCTTCCTTGGCCCCTGGCTTGGTTGAGCAAGACTCATGGAATAGATTACCAAACAGTTTTGATGCTCACACACTTCATCTTGAGAAAAATTTGATGAATTAAACATTTTTGGAGAAAAGAACTGAGAAACAAGATGCCTGGTAATATTATGCTTCAGTTCTGATGAGTGGAAATGGGATTCTTCCAAAAGACAGATGAAATCCCCTTAGTGATTCCGATGAAACACGGGCTGGATTTCAGAGGGTTTTTCCCCTCTGATTGCTCTCAGCATTATTAAGATTTCACTCAAAATAACATGATTATTATCAAGTCAATGTTTTCCTAACGGCTGATGTTTGCTACCATTTTATGTTTGTCTTAAGAAATAGAAAACTAGTAAATACCATCATTTCCCTGCCCATAGATGTTTGCCTTTTGATATTTTGTTTTAATTTATATTTCTACTTATAACATCTGCAATACCATTTTTATACATTAAGATCAATGTATCATTAATTATACATTAAGATTAAGATTTTAACTACTTCTTGGTCCCCAGAATTTCTCCCTTTGAACCTTTAAATGTTCAGAACATACCATGAACAATTCCTTGACAGGAAAAATTCTATGCTGTATTTAGTATTTATCTAGACCCCCTATTCTATAATATGTGAAGAGGGAGTGGTGGTCTACATGTCATGAAGACACAATGATCAACAAAACCTAAGCTCTAACTTCAGTCATGTATTTCAGCATCAAGCAGTAGACGGCTGTGAAGGGCAAACAGAAACAAACATGTTTCTTGGACAAGAGGGATCCCGCTATATCCACAAAGGGTCAAGGGATCAAAGTCCTATTGTTGTGATGTTTTGCTCTTTTGGCTTTTTTTTTTTGGAGGAGGTATCACTCAGCTCCCAAATAAATCACACAGAGAGGCTTATTCTCATGAATACCCAGCCCTAGATTGACTTGTTCTTTACCCACCTTTATTAACTTATATTATCCAGACTACCTTTTCCCTCCGGGTTTTTAGCTTTCCTATTTATGTATATATTGCTTTCACCCTTACTCCATGGCTGGCTGTGTAGCTGGGTGGCTGAGCCCTGAGGTTCTCCTCTCCTTGTTTTCTTGCTTATCTTCTTCCTTGTTTTCTCCTTCTATTTATCCTCTCTGCCTGCCTGCCTATCCTTGCTCCTGCCTCGCTATGGGCCGTTCATGTCTTTATTAGGACCATCAGGCGTTTTAGACAGGCACAGTAACACAGCTTCCAGAGTTAAGCAAATGTACTGTCACACACCTGAAAAGAATATTCCCCAATGCCCTATGACAAAGGGGACCAGGAGCTATGATGAAACGTCATGTAATCTCAGCATGCTTCTCACCTCATGATAATGGCAATCAGGTTCAAACCACTAACTGCCTGGAATTTCGCCCTGTTCTATTGTAAGCTCCCAATATGTCCCTCCTCCTGTTATTCCTACTCGAGAAATTGCAAGCAAAGGAAAGCATAAAGAGAATTCAGGTCTGGTGTTTGAACTGTCTCCGCAACTTAAATGCAGTAGATCCAACATTTGTTAGGAACTTGAGACTAAGCTACTCACTCAGTCCATAGAGCATAGGGTTTCAAGCTTTCTTCTACTCATCAACCCCAGGTAACATTTTCTTTCCAGTTACCAGTCTTATGTGATTATCTAAGAAACCACACATGTGTTGATGAGAATAATTATGTCCATAAAATTGCCCCCTGGTACTCTATACTGGTTTACCAATGGCATTTCCTTGCCTTTGGAATCACTTACAGTGGGCCTTTAAACCACTGACACTTCCTTCCTTTTGCTATCATCCCTGGTGTGTTAATGTGTGTTCACCTTATTTTAGTCTCTGTGGCCCTGGAACAAATGCTTATTAATCATAGGCCATTTAAAAGCGGATGTGCCTGCTCTGATGAAGAGAGGTGGGAAACACCAGGCGCCAAGCACTTGCAGATTCTTTTCATCTTCATCAAAGGCTGCTTTGTATTGCGGCTCCTTTCCTGCAATGTTATGTGGAGGTATTAAAATTAGATTCGACTAGGTTAGGGTAATTATAGGCACAACCGAAGCTTCACGAGAGTCTTGTTTTAGAAGCTCTTCTCGGCTGCAGATGACAAGTTAATACACTGGGAGATGGGTCTCACTAGAGTGGAAGCAAACCGAGGCACGGAGACACCACGAACTCTTTCGAACTCTTTTTCAACAATGGGGACTAAGGGCGCTGGCGGCATCATTTGCAAAAAAAAAAAAAAAAAAAAAAAACCAACAACAAAAAAAAAACCCACCCTCTTTAGATGTGGATTCTCTTTTCTTTTACTGTCCTGACGGCTGTGATGCACCTGAAGACATGCTGACTTATGATCCAATATAAGCTGAACGCTGATGGCTGCTACCCATATAGCACGAGGCACGGTGTCTGCACTGGGAGCTCTCCTGATCTTATTTCCTGGAAAGAAATGAGAACAGAACAGTCTGACTATGAGATTTACAGGAGTTCTCTGCTGGAGACTCCCAGAACTGCACTCCTGCATTCCTTTAGCTGGGGTTTCTTTAAGCTATCCAGAACACACTGGGTTTCTGTGGGGCCCACAGAATGGGTGTTTAGTAGAGATCCCGGAAATCACACACTACGTAAGTCTTAATGCCACGTATCAATCCACCCCTGGGTCACACAAGCACGCGCACGCCTGTGCATGTGCACTGCAGTGTTTTGGGCTGCTCCACGCTCTTTTTTGCTGGAGCGTGTTAGCCTGATACCGAGTAGCTTAGAGGGAGCAAGCCAAAGGCTCATACAGACCCGTAGCATAAATCTTGTGTTCCATCTTCTCCCTAGAGGAGAGCAGCTATCCGCTGTCCCTAGCTCGTATTTTACAGAAGCTATCCAGAAAGAAGTGACTGGCCCTAAGAGGTGCAATGTCTGTGTGTGAGCTAGGGAGGAACATCAATTGTATCATCTCTGGCCCAATGTTCTGTCTATTCCATTACTCTGATTTAAAACCAAAGACAAAGGTGCCCAGATCAGATCTCATAACTTAATCAAGGGGGCCATCTTAGGGTTGGCAAGAGACTTGAACCTAGAGGGGCTCCCAGGTGCCCAGGGCGATGTCCCCAGTTAGCTCCTTGGGCAGCTGAGGATAGGGAAACTGAAATGACTCTATCCTATAGCCATACTGATGAATATCTTGCATATCACCATAGAACCTTCATCTGGCGATTGATGGATATAGAGACAGAGACCCACACTGGAGCATCGGACTGAGCTCCCAAGGTCCCAATGAAGAGCAGAAGGAGGGAGAACATGAGCAAGGAAGTCAGGACCACGAAGGGTGCACCCACCCACTGAGACAGTGGGGCTGATCTATTGGGAGCTCACCAAGGCCAGCTGGACTGAGACTGAATAAGCATGGGATAAAACCGGACTCTCTGAATATGGCGGACAATGAGGGCTGATGAGAAGCCAAGGACAATGGCACTGGGTTTTGTTTTTTGTTTTTTTTGTTGTTGTTGTTGTTGTTTTGTTTTTTATTTCGAGACAGGGTTTCTTTGTGGCTTTGGCACTGGGTTTTGATCCTACTTCAAGTTCTGGCTTTGTGGGAGCCTAGCCAGTATGGATGTTCACCTTCCTAGACCTGGATGGAGGGGGGAGGACCTTGGACTTTCCACAGGGCAGGGAACCCTGACTGCTCTTCGGACTGGAGAGGGAGGGGGAGAGGAGTGGGGGGAGGAGGAGAAGAGTGGGAGGAGGGGGGGGAAATGGGAGGCTGGGAGGAGGCGGGAATTTCTTTTTTTTCTTTCAATAAAAAAATGTTCTATATTAAAAAAAAGGTTTAATAACCTATTCATTGAAATTTAGATTTACAAGGGTGGATGCCATGCATTTTTCTCAACAAGTAAATGACAGGTGGGAACTTGTAAGATACAATGGTCATTAAAAATTTAAAAAAATAATAAAAAAGATACAATAGTCATTTAAAAAAAAAAAAGCCAAAGACAATCATTCAACATAGATGCCTTTGAAAATGACATCTTTCTCTTTTGAACAGCTCTTGTTTGTTACAATAGGGATGCTCTCCTACAAGGATGGATTTAAAATTTTGTTTTAAAATAGGCTGGATAGAAAGGGAAGGGCAGAATGGCCACAGGAAAATCAGGGGTCTGTTCTGTTGGAACAGCCCACACAGCCAATAAGAGAGAGAGACAGATCAGGCCAGAGATGATACAGGTACAGGATGGGCAGAATGTGAGGTGAGGCTGCTCCTGGCTGGCTTTGCTTTAAAGATTTGTGTTACTGGCCCTGGGAGATGGCTCAGCGGTTAAGAGCACTGGCTGTTCTTCCAGAGGTTCTGAGTTCAATTTCCAGCAACCGCATGGTGGTTCACAACCATCTGTAATAGGATCTGATGTCCTCTTCTGGCCTGCTGGGCCTGCTGGTACACATGCAGGGCACTCATACATGAAATATAAATAATTTTAAAAAAGATTTGTGTTACTTTTGATAATATGTCTTTCTGAGATGCGCGTATGAGCTCAGTACATATGGCTCCATTATATTGCACATAAATTGATGACGAGACCTGACACCTGTTTGCACATCATGTGTCTTCTCCCAGTTAGGTAGGACGCAGTATGGTGGAGGCCCCGCTGAGACAGCAACACTATCCGAAAACCTTTGCCAGAATAGACTTGGGCTTGGAGCATTAAAATAGAAGGAAGTGGCTTTCAATAAAGTTCTGAATCATAGCAACACATTCTCTTCTCGTATCTTATCAAATCCCAGGCACCTGCCCCTGAAATTGGCAGCGGAAAAATGCTCTGTGCTGCCAATTACAAGTTTTCCGTCATCTTGCCAACTCGCTTTGTCTCCACACCCTGACAAGCTATAGCTATTGGCAGGAAAGTGAATATTTGAAAATGATTACAGTATATAGGGATTTCTGTTTCCTAATGTTTAATTAAGTAATTTAAATAGTATTTTAGCAACAAGGATAGACTGGCTCAGTATTTTATAATAACTGCAGGCATTATAATTAAAGCCGTTTGATGAGCAATTTTTCTGAAGACAAAATAGAATGGGGTCTTTGCTGAACATTTCCCATGACAGGAACCATTTAGCAAAATATTAATGATGCTGTATGAGTAATTCCATAGCTGTAACCAGAGCTCTCCAGTTGCCTGCTGCCCTGGATGACTGGGAACAGAGACATGAGATCGCTGCATCAGGAATCCATAGAGAAAACCACAGCTTCAGAAAGAAAGAGTTAACTTTTAGATCAAAATATCTCTCAGAAAGACAATTTTCTTCCAATTCAGACTCTCTTTGGAGTGAGAAAACACTCTGAATGTCTGAATATTTCTAGACTCGGGGCTTCTTTCTTGCCTCCTTGTAGCAGCTGGGTTACTTGGCTTGTGCACGGTGAGCGACTAGTGCCTGCACGAGGTGTGAAACCCAAATCCAATATTCCATTTGCAAAAAGTTACAAAGGAATCGAAGGATGCGAGGAAGAAGGGTGGAGGGTAGGAAACACAAGAAGCCCAAAGAGGAATGGATTGGTTGTTATACAAAGAAGCATCTAGAACAGGCCATTTGGGAATGGATTTTTTGTGTAAATTTATTATATGTAGTTATTTATAGGCTTCACAGACACAATGTTCCACCCGAGTGTCACATTCTTTGAGCAAATCAACCCACCACAGCTTCCCCTTTCACTCCCCTCCCCGTGCCTGCTAGTCCTCAGTGACCCGGATTGACTTCCATTTTCATGGTGTGTGTGTGTGCGCGCGTGTGTGTGTACATAAAATATGGAACCCGCGTAAGAGAAGACATCTGATATTTGACTTTATGAGCCTACCTTATTTAGCTTAACTCAATGTCCCCCCAGTTCTATCCATTTTACTGAAAGTGGCACAATTTCATTCTTTCCTGTGGTTGAGTAAAATTCTATTGTTTATACATTGTATACATGTATACACGTATACAATAACTTTTTATGCATTGACTTTTTAAAATCTATACATTGTTTCATGGGCATCTAGGCTGATTCTACAACTTGGCTGCTATGAATAATGTAACAAACAATAAATATAGGTGTGTACAAAGCCTTGTCCTTCAGGTATATGCAGAGAAGTAGTACAGCTGAGTCATCTGATAGTTTCCTTGTTTAGGCTAACAGCCTCTACACTCTATTGGTTTTTGTAGAGGCTGTATAAGTTCACATTCCCACTGTGACGGCTAATACTGATTAGAGTCACCTAGGAGACAGGCCACTGGGGATATTTGTGAGAAACTATCTTGATTTGGTTAGTTGAGCTGGGACTATATATCCTAAAAGTGGGTGGCATCATTTTCGGGGCTTGGTCTCCAGCCTACAAAAGAAAGAGGAAGCCAGGTGAGCATAGACTTGCATCTCTCTGCTTCTTGACTGCAGGTGCAATGTGACGACCTGCCCCAAGCTGTGCCTTCACGCCTTTCCTGTCGTGATGGACTGCACCTCATACTGCAGCCAAAAGAAGCCCTTCGCTCTTACAGCCTCTTTGGTCATGCAGCTAAGCACGCTCTGGCCAGCATTTGTTGTTTATATTTTAATGATTCCATCTGAGTGGGGAGAAATGGAATGTCATTATCGTTTTAATGTGCAATCCTTGATGGCTAAGATTGTTAGACTTTTTTTTCTTTTCACGTGTTGATTGGGTATTTGCACTTCAAGCTTTGAGAACACTGGCCTATTTTTTTAAATATTTGTATTCATTCTTTTACAATTTCTTATGCTTCTAATGCATTCTGATCCGATTTATTCCAGCCCTCTGTCTTAGCCCTTTTCTAACCCCCACACTTTCTAGACTTTTTCTTCTTTCCTCTTCCCCCCACTCCTACTTTCACGTCCTATTTCCATCAATACCTGAGTTTTATTAATTGAGCGGGCTGGACTCTTTTGTGTTTACTTTGCTACGTGTTTTATATATTCTTCAGATTACTCCTTTTGCAGTTACCAAGTGAACAGTTGCCAAGAATTTTCTCCCGTTCCGAAGGCTTTCTCTTGAGGCAGCTATTCCCTTTGCTCTGCCAAGCTTTTTAACTTCATGCAGTTCCTTTTGGAAGTTTGTGGTCTGATTTCCCAAGTCATGAGAGTCTTTTACAGAATGTCCTTGGTCTGTATCTTAAAGTATTTCCCTCTAAGAGTTTCAGGTCTAAAATTAAGGTCTTGGAAACACTTTGAATTTGGTTTTGGATGAGCTAGGAGACAGTACCCCAATTTCATCACTCTGTATGTTGGCCCCCTGTTTCCGAACATCATTTTCTGAAGACGCTGTACTTTCTTCTATGTGGATTTATGATCTCTGTCAGAATGGTGTGTCTATTGCTGTGCATGTTTCTTTCTTATTCTTCTACTCTATTTCATTGGTCTACATGTCTGTTTCTGTCCTTGAGTCATGCTGGTTTTGTTACTGTGGCTCTGTAGTATAGCTTGAAGTCAGAGACGCTGATTGCCCCAGCACAGCTGCTTCTGCTCAAGACTGATTTGGCTATTTGTAGCCTTTTGTTCTTCTATTTCAGGATTATTTCTCTAGGTCTGTGAATAATGAAATTAGAATTTAAATGGAAGATTGCATTTAGCTTGTGTCTGGTAATATAGCGATTTTCATAATATCGATTCTATTCATTAATGCAGGAAGTCCTCACATCCTCTTGGACCATCTGTAATTTCTTTCCTCAGCGTTTTACAATTTTTACTAGAGGTCTTCTGCTTCCTTGGCTAGGAATATGCTCAGGGTTTCATTTAAGTTATTACAAATGCTATGTTTTATTTTATTTTTCCCAGTTTTTTTCTCAGCATATTTATTATTGATGTGAAGGGACTTTTGCACGTTGATTTGTACCCTATCACTGTTCTGACTGCATCCAACTGTTCTAAGTGTTTCCTAGTGGGGTCTTCAGGGCCTCTCGGGTGTGGAATCAAACCATCCTCAAGTAACAATAATTTTGTTTCTTTTCCTTTTTGCATATCTTTTGTTTCGTTTCCATGCCTTATTGCTCTAGCTAAGACTTAAGCACAATATTGGTGAAGAGTGGAGAGAGTGAACAACCTTGTTTCATTCCTGATTTTAACAGGAACATTTTGACACACACACATCCATTTATTGTAATACTGGCTGTGGGTTTACTGTATATAGTCTTTAACGTGGTACGCTTCTTCAATTTCTAGTTTATTTTGGACTTTTATCACAACAGTATGTTGGACTTCGTCAAAGGCCTTTTCTGCATCTACTAAAATGACTGTGTGATTGAAAACCCTGTGGTTTTAGAGAGTCCAGAGCACAATGATGTCACACAGCTCTAATTATCTATATAGGGCATATCAGAATAAACCTGAAGCAGTGAATTTTCATTTCTGCCAAACCAGGCTCTGTCTGGTGACACTGTACATCAAAGGCTGACAGCAGCTTCAGGAGGAGCATCAGCTGAACCTAGGAAAACTTTTAAAATACACATCGTTGGGCCATACTCCAAACTTAGGGACTCTAAGTCTAGATTCTGAGGGCTGAGCTCATTAACCCATGTGTTCAGTCTTCCTTTTTGTTACACACCAAAGAGAAAGACCACTGCTTTGGGGTTTGAGTTTAGATTTTAAACTCTTTCTCAGACCCTGGAGGGTGACAATAAAGAGGATAAGTGAAGTCAAGTGATACCGTGTGGAGCCTGCTGAAATGGGAGGGAGGCAGAGACTCCAGGAAGAAGCTCTGAGTCTAGGCCTGAATGATGTCAGAGGCATATATAATACTAACAAGAACAAGGAGCAGCTGAGGCTATCAGGACTCACATAAAACCTTAGCCAAAACCTCTCAGCCGTGAAACTGAATACGGTACAGAAGATAGGACATAGGCCATGCCTCAAGCAAGCTCGCAGAGACAGATCAACTCATCAGAGACACCTAAAGAAGCAAATGACACACAGCAATCCCAGAACCACTCGCTCTTCAACGCCAAGTCCTACTAGTGTTGCTTCTACTGTCCCACTCCAAGCCACAAATGCTACGTGGAAATGGAAGGAAACAGACACTAAAAAGCATCCCAATAGGAGAGCCATAATCTGCGCAAAGGGGGTCAACATCTCAGAAAGGATTCAGCATTTAATGCACACGTATCAAGGAGAAATCAGACAAAATCATCGCTAACCTCGTTAACCACTCATTCATGTCCTTACCATTACTAGTAGGATGGAACCATGGGGCATCTAGGGCAGTGTTAGAAATAAATAAGCCAGGGCTGTAGGGGTGTTTTAATGAGGAAAGCACTTGCAGTGAAAGTGGTAGGACCTGAGTTCAGGACCCAGAACGGGTGAAAAACCACACATCTCCATAGAGAAAGGGTAAAATGAAAGAATTATAATTCAAAACTATGAGAGCTTTACAATTTTAGATTTCTTTTGTGCTTTGGCAATTCTATGCATGTACAATGTATCTTGATCATATTTACCACCCCCCACTACCCTGGGATTTCCGCAGGACTTTCTCCTTCTACATCGATGTCATCATCCTTATTTTTTATTTAAGCCTCACTGAATTCAATCAGAGCTTCCCCCCTGAAACATGAGCAGTCTCAAGCAGCCTTCAGTCGCCAAGTCTGGAATTTTGAACAGATTGACCTTGGTAATTTTGCAGATAACCGTAGCTGCTGTGGGTTTGGTACAAGGTTACGTCCTGTCCAGAAGAGAGCATTTCACAACACTCTGTAATCACTTATTCTAGGCACTTTGGCCAGTTAAGAGTTTCTATGTTGACTGTTGTGACTGCTCCATAAAGAGCCTTTTCTGACCGAGGTTGAGAGCAGCAATAATCTAGGGGTGCAAATATAAATATTTAGGAACCAGTTTGACAAAATGTCCATGTAACACCAGAGTAGCATTAGGTTCTCTTCTAGATCTGTGGATTCCCCAGCCATTGAATTCTGACAAGGTTCACTGTGCCAGGCATGAGTTCTCTCCTGTGGAGCAGCACTCAAATGTAAAGTCAAAGCCCTTGGTGACCTCCACAGCAATCACACATTATCTTACCAGTCGGTTGCCTAACAGGTCAGCATTATAGCAGGTAGTGACCACTAGGGAAGTTTATGAATAAATTTCTTCCAGAGTGGCCTACATAGCACTGTCCAGACATACGAAAGCTACCTAGTGCTGAAGAAATTCCCAGGTCATCAGTTCCAGCCAGGTTTCTCTATCTTCCCACCAAAGCGTTGTAACTTCAGAAGCTGGTGTCTTGGCATCTAGCAACGGTAGGTAACCAGGAGCAGCAAGAGCAATGGCAAGAGCTTTTGTTTCGGTTGTCTCTGGAGCTTTCTTGATCAGTGAATGATAGGCAGGTATCCCACACTCAGAACTGAGATTTTTATCTAATAACCTCAGCCAAGTTATCTCTGCTTAAACTCCTTTAGCACTGGTTTGTAAGTGTGTGTGGGGGGAGAGATGGGGAGGGAGGGAAGGAGGGAGGGAGAGGGAAAGACAGAGCCAGAGAGAGACAGAATTAGCTTGCAAACTTTTTATAGTTTCTTAGTTTTGGTTAACCCATACCCTTCTCCCCCTCCCTTGAAATGCCTCGTTCTTATCCTAAGACATTGCACCTTCCCCTCTATTCTCCCTCACAGATGAAGTCTGAGACCGTTCTAACAAAAGCTGGAGAGCCCCGGGTGGAGGAGGTCAGAGTCATGAGGACGGCAGACAGATTGAGAAGCACTGGGCAGGTGCTTCATGCCAAGTGACTAATTTTGGCAGAATGGAAACGGTGTGTCTAAAATAAAGGAATGTAGAGCAAGAGACAGGACCCGGCAATGACAGATTTCTTGTTAAGATTCATCTTTCACAGGACTTTCAATTAGCTCAATGTCAAGCTCTTGGTCTTGGAGATGTCACACCCTTGTACCTCAACTGGAAGGTATTAAAAGCCCTTTGGAAATGTCCCCAGGGAGTGCTTTTCAATATTTATGAGCCATTTCTATAAATGACTGCTGGACAGTTGTAATAATTAAGTGTGTGCAGGTGACGTGGTCTGCTTCTCATTGCCTGGGCGTGTGTGGTGTGTTCGGTCCTCACCACAGAGCTCCTCAGCTTGCTGGGGTGACCTCATTCTTTGCTTCCTGGAAAGACTGCCTTGTTATTTTTAGTTCTTCTAAAATAACTTCATAATTAAGGAAAAAGTAAAAATTTAAAAAAATCTATGCATGAGACTCAGACAATTTTTTTTCATGTGTGTGTATCCATATAATTGCACTCAAATCATTATGAAATGTTTAGCAGGCCACCTAAAGCTATTATTGTTCCATTCCTAAACCAATAATGATTCTGACTTTCAGTACATCTTCATGTTTAATAGAAACAAAATCGCTAGTGATGTTTTTATGACTGATTTCTTTCACTCAGATTTACAGCTCTGATGGGATTTTGTATAGTTTGGTCTTTTATATTAATTGCTGTGCAATATGCCACAATTCTGTTTTGATGGGCATCTAGGTTGTTTCCTGTTCTTGATTGGTATAAACTCCCATACAACACCATGTTGACTTCCTCATATAGGCAAGTACTCATTTCCATTGGGTAATCCAGGCACAGAGGCTGGGGATGTGGGTGGGGGACTCTGGGCACAATTCTATTTAGCTTTAGAACACATCGTCAGATCTCCATTGGCTGCACCAGTTTCTAATGCATGTCCAAAGCCTGGCCTTTTGAGTAGGAAAAAAGCATTGTGTTTCTCAAGTTAGCCCTTCTGTGCTCTAGCTACCCGTAGACGGGTGTTCATAGCTGTTGGGCAGAGCACCCGGGCTCTAGACTGGGTGATTCTCACTATCGCCATCTTTTTCAAACTCAGCAGCATGGATTCCCACCTAGAAATATGGCTGTCTGGGAAAGAGGTTCAGTTGCTCCAGACCTAGCAACATGATTATGAACATCTGAGTTGCTGGGGAGCCTTTTTTTATACCAAAATTTATGCTCACCAGCTCATCCTAGAGTTTCTCTGGTACGAGGAGAGATGTTGTTTTAACCTTCATCTTCAGTTCATGTTGAAGCATATGCACATGTGTATAGACTCATTGTAGAAATGTCAGAAAACACAGGAAAACATATGGAAGAAGACTTTAACTCAGTCTGGATGGGAGAAGGTCGGTTACAGGTTTACACACGGAGGAGTGTTCCTATTTGAAAATAATCTCCTTCCAAAGCTTTCCATGACTTGATTTTTGCTCTTTGTCTTCTCTTACCCCTGACTCTTTATCAGACACACCTTTCCAGATGGATTATGTGCCATTGTGTTTAGTGTGCACTCGCAGTCGGTCTCCTTGTGCGTACATGAGTCAATTATTCTCCTTTTGACAGGTGTTTATTTTTAGTGTTGTGTTACTCTTTTCGCTCCAAGCAAGAAGAAATTTCCTTAAATGTATACCACTTGAATATGTACGGGTATTTCCTTTAGGACAAACTAGAGAAGCTGAATCTCTTGAGTGAAAGGAGGCGTATCTTTCAGTTTCATCGGATATTAACAAAATGCCTCCCCACAAGCTGGGCGGATCTATTTCACACCAGTAGAGAAGCGTGTGTAACTCCGCCCTCCCCACAGCTCCAGCAGCCCAATGTCCAAGCCGGCACCCAATGGCTGCTTGTGGGTATCATCTGGTTCGGCTGCTCTGGGGTAAGGTCTTTCTACAGTTTAGTTGAGTGCCGGCAGCTGCTAAGTATCACTCGCTTTCCCTGTTAGCCGGCATGTCTTCTGCCATCTAGAAGATTTGTTTGTACAAAATCAATTACTATTTCATCTGCTCTAGTTTTTAAAAATATTTCCCCTTCAGGGTTAGCACATCAGTTTAGCCAAGTCTTATATTATTTAGTAGAAGATTAGTGCTTTTTTTTTATAATCCTCACAATTATTGGTAAATTCGGTTTTCCATATTTTGAATCAATGTTGCTAAATTATTTTACTGCATTATATCATGTACTATATTATATGCTGATTATTAAAATACTATTGATTACTAGAATATATAAAGTCTGTTTAGTCAGTGTTGTGATAATAAATGTTGTTACTCTTGTTTATTTAGCCAGATAATCAAATAATATACAAATAATTATAATAATATCTTATTTTAAAAATTTGTAACTTTCCTTTACCTTACCTAATTAAGAGACATTTCTTAGATAATGGTAAATATTGATAGTGAAAAGTGATACTTTTATCTATTTTTATGTATTTCAGTATTAATTTTAATGAAAGAATTAGGTTTGAGTTGATATCTTTAAAAGTAATGTTAAGGAAATACCTTTTCTCTTCCAGCATTTCTGTAAAGACTTTTGCCAGGCATAACTAATTATTTTAAATTATGTGTTCAAAGCCATATTAGCATGCTTTCTGACGATGCTTTGAGTGAAGGGAAGACTAATCTCTGAAAATGCAGCTCCTGTCACTGATGACATCGCTGGCTGAAGTCTGAAGGTTGTCCCAGATCTTTCAACAGGAGACAGCATTTTAATATCACCTTACTAGAAGAGCATCTATGTCAGGTACCAGGTTGCACGTGGGATCCCTTCATTCCTAACTCAGGCTGGGAACTCTGTGGACTGCATTACAGAAGAGCTGAGTTTCTTCAGACTTTCCAGCAGTCTCCTGGCCCCGTTTAGGATCAGAGAAAGGGCTATGTATAGTATAGACCACCTGTCCCATTCCTCCCACCTCAGTGGGTACCATCGAATCTATTCTTTCTGTGTTATTCACATTGTCTTAGGAAGCAATTCGTCTTAAGGAGGTTAACGTTATCTTAATCTCTGGTGACTATACCTGAGTCCCCAACTTATTGTTTTCAAGGTTTTTTTTTTGGTATGGTTTGTGTAATATTTGCTTTTAAAATCTGAAGCAAGGACTAAATTTCCCTTTTGTCATATAGCTGATAATGTCTCAATAAGGCGTGTGTACTCTGAGAGGAACTCCTAATAGCCGAAGAATATCTGCTTTACAAAGAGTAGAAAGTTCACTGTGCTCTGTGAATCCAGTGCCCTGGGACTCTAGTCCCCAGCAGATGACCTGAGAAGAAAGGTGATCATGGGGAGACTTGTGTTCTGAGTCTGCCTCAGGGCTGTGAACAGTAGCTGGGATGTAACAGGTTTCTATAATAACTGATTGAATTGAGCTCTCTCCTAGAAAACAGCTCTAAGACATACAATATTCTATTAAAATAGCAATGTAAATAGTGAAAAGAAAGTATTTTCCAAGAATGGAGGCCATCAGAAAAGTATCTGGGTCAGCTGGGATCTACCGAGAAGCACTTGAGGACCAACTTGCTCCCCTATGAGGCTGTTCCAGCCGCACTGCTGAGGATACTGAATGACTCTAAGGTGAGGTCAATGAACTAAGTGGCCTTCCCTTTGGTTTTCTAGGGGGAAATTGAAATAGTATAACCATGAACACAAGTGAATGATTCTTCATATCCTTGCTTAACTCGTGAATTTTTGTTTGTTGCTTGTTTTTCCCAAGGCCCTACGTGTAGTGAGTGCTTGTATGGGTAATTCTTACATTTTGTTTATGTTTTTATTTTTTAAGTTGAGACAAAGATCTTACTTCAGTGAATGCACTGCGTCCTGCTAGGCAGTAACATTATTCACTCGGAGAGATTTCATAGGAGTCTTTGCTTCTTTTCATGTGGCTAGAGATCAAACCCAGAGCCTTGCCCGTGAAATGTGGCGAGTCATACACAGCCCACGTCCATGTGTTCTGCTGTTAGTGGCAGACTGTGCCACTTGTCTTTGTGGTTCTTTTTCTTTTATGCTGCACCATCTTCACACTGGGGGTTGTATTTCTAAGGGCAACGACTAGCAACTTTCTTGCATGACTCCTAATAGCTTATTCATGGTCAGTGCTGCCTTTCCCAGTCTTCTACAGTGAATGACAAAGTACCAGCACCAGAGCTGAGACCTCAAACATTCCCTGAAAATCCCAGGGATGTATATGTCACCATGCTGAAGAAAGTCAGGACCAATAGAGCCTTGCACACGGTATTGGATTATGAAGGATAATGGTTCTCACTTTAGCTTTTCAATATGGAAGCGTCACTGTGCAGTTTTTCTGAACTTGTTTCAGAATGAGTAACGTGTGAAGACTTCCTTCAGACACCCTGTCACCCCCTCTCCTGTGAAGAGTGTCTGCTGGGAAGGCACTTCAGTAGCGAAGCAAGTTTTCCATCTCATTGCCTGCTAAATGGAAGCTATTTAATAAAGAGCACACATGCCACCCACGGTGTGCACAAGCGCTCTGATGTCTGGCAGGAGGCAATCTTGAGGTTTTCAGATGCCAATAGTCTAAGTTAACTTTGCAAAGACCTGGGGTGATGATTATGTGTTCATCAGAATAGATGGGAGTGGACATTTCAGAAAGGGAGGTGGCAAGAGGCCATGTTCTCACAGTAGCAGCAGCATCAATAGAACACGTCCACCACAAGCCACCAAAGGGCACTATGACTATGGGATCTCATCTCCTTCACATTCGCCTCGGTGGGACAGAGCACTCAGAGATGCAGAGACAGGAGGACCACAAGTTGGAGACTAGCCTGGGCTACAGATCTAGTACTTTCCAGAGGAATTAAGGAGAGAACAGGACAGGATGGAGAAGGAAGGAAAGATAATCTTATCTGAAAATAGTTTTGCGTGTTTATAAATCGAGACAGATGTGTTTCTGTCATTCATAGGATATGCTGCCTGATTTGTTGAGACCGATCGTGCCTGACAGTGCTTGTCTGTTATTTTCAAATACCATCTACTTGGGTCCTCACGTTTCTGCCCTATGCCAGCACATTCCTGTCTTTCTTTCAGAGACTTGGCTCATCAGGTTGTACTGTTCATAGTACCTCAGTGAGAGAGAAATGCCCGGTTACTCAGGAAAGATTTCAGTAGGTGACAGGTAACGAAAGCCAAAAAATGACGACTGATGTCAGTTAGTGGTTTCAAGGCAGCAAATGTGAGATCACATAACTTCAGCTGGAAATATGACTATGTTGCCGGGTGGTGGTGGCGCACGCCTTTAATCCCAGCACTAGGGAGGCAGAGGCAGGCGGATCTCTGTGAGTTCGAGGCCAGCCCGGTCTACAAGAGCTAGTTCCAGAACAGGCCCCAAAGCTACAGAGAAACCCTGTCTCGAAAAACCACCCACACAAAAAAAGAAAATATGACTGTCATGACGTCTTTTCTGTTATTTTCTTTCCCTAATTTTGAAAGAGGTGTGACGTCAACAAAAAAATTACACACACAGATATATAGTAACTTGTGAGTTTCAGGTGCCAAGCTAACAAATCTTTCTTTGCTACTGTTCAGATGTAACCTAAGACAACCTGTCCTATGTAGTTCTCTGAACACTGGATTGGTAGAAGAAAGGGAAACTGTTCGTCATGGTGAAGATGTTAGGACATCTTAAGCATGCCATAGGCATTCTACAGTGCAGAATGGAAGGTTCCTGGCCTCTCTCTGAAGCATACCGCATCTGTAGAGGTTCTGCTCATACCAGTTTGCAGCTGTGTCATTTTGAGCACCCTGTTGTCACTCTTTGTACTTCTGCTCCAGCCTCTATAAAGTGGCCAATCCCACAGGGCTGTGGTGCTAGCACTGGACACGAGAGGGGGATGGCCAAACCGACTGCATGAGTGTTTATTAGGCATTGCTTTTCTCACGTGGTTTCTAATTACTAAGAGCAAACCAATTGTCAACAGAACATTCTAGGCTTTGCCAGTCACTCGAAGTCTTCTAACATCAACAGGGCCAGGGAGGGTCCAGTGTTTAATCACTGTTGGCAGTAAAATGGTTTTCCTTGTTCAATAACTTGGCAGTACAATAGCTAATTATTTATATGAGTAGCTCTTTGACAAGGGCAACAAGTATAGTTTTAAAAAGATATATTTCACAACTAAATGATAACTCATCATTGTTAAAAAGACATTCATGAATTTTAGGAAATGATACAACGTGGAAAAGAATGTTTCCATTAACTTCAGATCCTTGGTCTAAAACATTTCCTGCCCTCCAGATTTCTCTTCATTTACAGTTTATTTTTTTCTGATAATTACTTCTCTTCTGTAATAGAAGTTCTGAATCAATGTAAGGCTATTTTCCTCTTTGGTATTCACCACTCTGACTGACACACATACAAACACACACACACACCTTGTGCTAAATGTCAGAATGTCAGAGCTAGTGAGCCATGCAAGCAATTTGGTTGCTTAGAACAGAGGCAAAGGTATTGAAGAACTAGAGTTTGTCCTTGTCAGGAGTCCTGGTCCTGCCTGTCATGACAGTCATCACTAAGTGGAGTCAAAACTGTGGATGCTGTGCAGAATTGACGGTGAGCAGTACTTATGCATGCCGGTGAGCCGATGAAGGTAATTGGAAGCTGTTGGGTCTGCTCTCTTGTAGGAGATGTTAAGTGAATCCACAAGAGCCCAAATAAAAGGGTAACAAAGATTTATTAGGGAACACTTATGAATAACAGCAAGGTAGAGAGATACTGCCATCTTCCATTCTGTCCTGGGGTCACTAGATGCAGTGATTCCATCTCTGACCACCATACAAGAGAGCAAGCGAGCCCCCTCCTCTTTGTTATAAGAGATCACATCTGCACACAGAATTGGCAGAATGATTTCCCACATCACTCTCTGATGAGGACGTCCCGAAGACAGCCAGCCTCGCTACACTGAAGAAAAGGATTGTGGATCTTCACTGACTGTCTTACAACACAAGCTCTAGTGTTTATAGGGTGGTCAGAGTGCCCATCGAACTTGATTTTAGAAGGAATATTTTAAATTAATACTATCAGAGGTTGGGTAACTTGTCTTTGAATCACCATGGTTCCTAACATGGAAAAATACCATATACATATATGTATGAGCCCTTGTGTGGTGAATTCAGGGAACACATGGGTTCTTGCCTGAAACCAAAATCAAAGGAAGGACAATATTTACTTTGTTTTCTGATTTCTGAATCCCTTTAAAAGTAGGGGTCATTTAAGTGAGGATGTGGGAAGATACCCAGTCTCATCACAGACAGTAGCATTCTCATTCCTCTCTATTATTATTAATATTCCAGTTTCACATGAAACATCTGATTGCTTTCCCCTACAGAAAAGAAACACAGGGTGCTTCTAGAATGTGAGCAAAACCAGGGATCTTACAAAGAGGAAAATCAAAACAATTTGTCTGCAGCCATAAGTAATTCATATTTCTTTTCCTATACTTTTTGTTTCTGTTTTATTTTTCACAGAGTCGAGTTCATCCTAACAGACTCTAATTTACTATATACTAATCTGAGTATATTATCACTTAGCTCTTTAACATATACTTTTACAAATCTAGTAGCATGTATTATACGTATTTTAAGTGGTGTATAGCATACGGCACACATAGTTAATCAGTTGTTTACATTTTAAGTATTAGATGATTCGCTCCTCTTCCGTCTCCTTCTGTTTTGCCTTCGAGGATGTGTTGAAATAGACATCTGCGTGCATATGCTTTCTTCTGATTCTTGACTGTCTTCCTTTCAGACGGCTTTGGAATCTGCCTGGATCTGCAGAGAACTCGGGCTTCTGTCTGGAACTGTGTGTGACTGTGTTTTCTCTCTGGTTTTGCGGCCGGGCTAATACTTCAAAATTTAACATGGAAATAATTCAGCTCTTGAATAAATGTAATGGGAATGACATCATCAGATCCTCTTGGTCTTTATAACAGGAATGATAGTAAAGCCCTAAAAGCGAGGAGGCACATTAGGACAAACTATGGGGACTGGGTTTTAGGGCTAGTGTGGGGATGGGTGACAGGGGTACTTCGGTGAGAATCAAGAAAGGTATCCCTGGAAAGGAGCAAGAATATGTACAGTCATTGTCATATAGCTAGAAAACACTAGAACTAAGAATTATAAAAGCTGCAGCTGCAGATATGGCTCAGCAGTTACGAACACTTGCTGCTCTTGCAGAGGATCCAAGTTCTGTTCCCAGAATCCATATTAGGAGTCTCACAACCATCTGTAACACCAGCTCCCAGGATCCAAGACCTTATTTTGATCTCCACAAGTGTCTGCCCACACATGGAGCTTACAGACAAGCAGTCATACACCTAAGATAAAAATAAACAAATCTCTTTAAAAAGAATTATGGGAGGCAACGAAAGTGGTTGGTCACTCATGTCCAAAACCACCTTATCTCATTTGCCTTTTAGAGAATCAAATGGAAATTTCCTAAAATTCTAGAGGAATTAAATTTAGAAAATCTGATTTCAAAGATTCCCCCCAATTATCTTTGTTTTTTTGTTCCACCACAATTATCAGGATCACCATCTGATTTTTGTAATAAATATTTTTACTAATTTTTTGTTAAATTCATACACTGTATTTTGATCAGATCCTGTTTCCTGTTTCCTGTTTCCTCCTCCAAGCTTCACCACTTCCTCTGCACCCCCACAACATCATGTCTTTTCTCTTCTTTAAAAATAATAACCCATGCACTCAAGTCTGTGCCATCCATACACTTCTGGGTGGGTGACCACTCCCTGGAAGGTGGTTGACTTAACAAGAGCCTCACCCTTAGAAAATGGATGCTCTCTTCCCCAGAAGTTACCAGCTGCCCTTAGCTCCTCAGTTATGGGAGGTGGGGGGTGGATGGCCTCATGAATTCCTTCCCACTGCATGCTAGGATTTTGAAAGGGTAGCTCTTGTAAATAAACACACATGCTGTGAGTTCATAGTGCAGTGGTCCTGTCGTGTCTGAAGGACTCAGCTTCACTCTAGTCCTCTCCAACCTCTGGCTCTTCTGAGACCTCAGCTTCATCTTCTACCATGGTCCCCTAGTCTTGGAGGAGACATATATAGATATCCCATCTACGGCTAAGCCTCCACAGTCCCTTACTCTCTGCATTTTGACGTTGTGAGTTTTTGCATGAACCACCGCCCACTGCGTAAAGAAGCTTATCTGATAAGGTTTGAGAGCTTCATTAATCTATGGGCATATAGATATGAATTTATGAATTTAGAGGACAGTTTGATACTCTGTTCATTCAGCAGGATAATAGTAGGTTGACCCCTAAAGCCTGTGGGCTTTTCAAACATGGTTTTCTGGTCAGACTTGAAGAACCAGGGATGCATTTCCTCCTGTGAAACAGGCTTTAAATCCAATTGAAAAAGCGATTACCCACATAACACATGGACCACTATTCTAACCATGCATCTGTCTTGCCATGCTGGACCTTATTGCAGTTCATGGGTCACAGTTGGGTTAGACTGTTTTCTCCTCCAACCCAGCAATCACACCTTCCCGCTTTATGAGAGCAAGCTATCAGGGAGGAAATGTCTTAGCTTGTGCTAACTTGATTTTTCCAAATCCTGGGACCAACTGTATGGTGTCTTCAGCAATAGGATTTTACCATCAAACTTTGGAGGACAAGATCAGTGGCAATACCCTGACTCTCTAAGTCTCTAAACACCTCTGACCAACACTTTCTGGAGAGGGGACTGACACCTGGCTCTGAGCTACAGTTTTTGGCACTGAGATCATGTGCTCTCTGACTTCTGACATTCTTCCCCAGCTCCCCATTCCACACCCAGGTTCAGGATTTGTAGATACTTTTGGGGTGATCATCTTGGGGTGAGGTGTCACTCCCCCTGCAGTGGTAGCTCAGGTCCTCCGCTCCTTCACAGTGTAAGTGGCACATTTCTCGTGAGTCTTCCAAGTCCTGTCTCCATTCTTCCAGGATCCGCTACCTGACTAGTAAAACTACTACCCAGACGCCAAACACCTGAGAATGATTTTGCCCACTCTGAACTTTCTACGCAGCACACTCTGTCTGACCTCTGTTTTTCAACCTTTGTCTTTACTTGTGTGTTTGCATGTAAGAGGAGTCCGTCCATTCCATTTGCTGCTTCTATGGTCCCTGATAGTGACAAATTACAGATTTATACATTTGTTCTAATTATGTATATATAAATTATGCATACATTTTGTAATTGAGAGCATCCATTTAGTCCTACAAACTTTGGAATAACCCAAAAAATAATACTGTCACAATTATTGTTTATATCATTTGGTGAAGACACATACATTCTATGCATGCTTATCAGGGTCTTATCTCTGAAATAAGATTGCTTGATCAAATGACATACAAAAATTTAGCTTAATATTTACCAACAAAATGTCTAAAAGGCTGTTAAAATTACAATACCAAAAGTAATGGAAATCCAAGCTCTCGGCTCTGTTTTCAGCAGCGGTTGCTACTCTCCTTTATGTGTGTGTTCTGAGACTGTGATTTAATTTTTATTTTTCTAATAGTCAGGGAAAGGATTCACTATAATATATATGTCTATTGGCTATGTGGAGAGTCTTTCGTAATAAGACTGTTGAAATCTCTTGTTTGTTTTCATTAGGTTTCTGTCTTTGCCTAATTGATTTGTAGAAACTTTTAGATATGCTAGCATCAAGTCTTCTATCAGATGTGCATCTTAAAAGTTTCTTTGTAGACTAGATTTTGCTCTTTTATAATAAAAAGATTACTGTGATGAATAAAGTTAATAATTTTAATATGAAACAATATATCAGTCGACCTTCATAGTTGATATCCTTTTTGTCTCTTAAAAAACTTGTTTATGTCAAGATATTCATATTCTAAATGTCTCATTGTTTTATTTTGATGATTTAACTCATCAATTCTTTTGAATTGATGTAAAGTAAGGATCTTTATTCCTTTTTGCCTTGGTACTCTATAGGCCCCAAACCACTAACTGGCCTGCCTTTTTCATTTATTGCTCACACTGTGAGCCACATAACTCCAACTAAGGACAGCAAGGGAATGGAGAAAAAAAAGACACATAGACACATGTACAGAAAATCTGGGACCAGTGGAGGAGTGACCACTCTGATGGAGGGTGCCTGCTGCTGCCAACAACCCAGAACTTCAGTGTGCTTATTAAGTATAGCAGCACACGATGAGGAGGTCAGACAAAAGTAGGAGGTCTCTGGAAGTGAGCAGCCTCAGGCTGTAAGCCACTGAGAGGAGGCAGCTACAGTTGTCTAGTTTTGATGCACACTAACCAATCCATAAATACTCATACTCAGGCCTTAAGAAAATCTTTGCCATTCCCTTGAGCCTGATTCATATGGAGAAACATTTGCCAATTTCCCATGGGTCCAAGGACTTGGTCTCTTCAACATGGCCAAGCCCAGGCCAACCATACACATTCACTAAGAACTTAGCATAGGGCTTATTCCACTGCCTACAACCTACTGTACATATGGCCCATATACAGCTCATGGAAAGCTTGAGATTTAGGTAGCTCATCCGGGTACAGGATAGAAAGGATGATGCAAGCAAACGTACAGGAAGTAAGCCAGACAGGAGGTTCTGTATCAGGGCAGGTGAAGGGCAGCAGCTTGAGTTAAAGGTAGGGTATGACGGAAGGGCCATCTGAGAAGTCATTTGATTTCAAGGCAGATACACTATTATTCCATTCAGAATAAGACAGAGGAAAGAGAGACAGAGCGGGCATCAGTGATAAAGGACTTTCATATTTCTGCGAAGCATTGAGGGTGGAAAAGTTGGATTATTTCAATCAGTTTTCTAAGAAATTTCATCTTCTAGATGAAAAATTCATTCACCTCTACCAGTAGTTTATGTAGTAGTGACTCTTTTCTAGTGTGCTGAGGAAACTCAAGGGGGAGTTTAAATAGTCAGACAACAGACTACTAAATTCTCATTTGTTTTCAAAAAGGGCGAAATGAAAGGCAAAAATGGTTCCATGAAAGGAGTAACATCTTTAGGAGGTAGAGAAGGTAGGCTGCCTTAGCAAGCACTCGCTGAAGTGTGAACGTTACCTTCAGCACAACCCTGGACAACAAATTCCCTGCAGGACATCAATCTCAGCTTCACATTTCTGGAAAGAATGGAATTAAAACCAAAGCAATCCATCCTCTTCCGTGGCAGTTTGACTCTAGAGAACTGTCCTCTCAAGGGGCCTGCTACTCACCAAGGTCTTCAGAGGCTGTTGAATACATGTTGGACCAAGGACGTGACAGTAATTCATTTGACTGCTATGCCACAAGAGAAAAGTATGTGTGCATGGAAATGGAAGGTCTGGAGTCAAAATATTGATGCTACCCCACATTTTTACCATTCTCTTGATTCTGGCATCCCATGACTAAGCTGTCATATTAGATCAGCTAAGTGTCGAGCAGAAAACATTAATTCTTATTTGTATTTCCACACAAAGACAGGATTGGTGAAAACCTGAGATGTTGTCCATTTGCACTTGATCTGTAATGGGGTTTCTCAGCTATGCCGAGTCTGGATTCCTGGTGTATGGCTAGGAGTGATGTCTAGCAGTCCCAGGAACATACAGCTGTGACCTTGGGCTGATGATGATCATTGATACTGTTTGTCTACTTGACAGGTTCTAGAATCATCTAAAAGGCACTCTAGGCTAACTAAGGTGGGGAGCCCCACTTTAACTGTGAATGGTTGCATCCCATGAACTGTATAAAAACAGAGAAAAACCTTTGAGCAGCAGCACCCATTCCTCTGCTTCCTTATTATTAACCCTGTGACCAACTGCCTCCCACTCCTGCAGCCCTTTCTTCTCCACCATGACGGCCTTGCTCTCAAATTGTAAGGCAAAATGACACTCCCCCACCCTGAAATTGCTCCTGTAAGTAGCATTTTTATTGCAACAAAAAAGTGACGGATACTGTGATCACCTCCAATCCTGAGAGTCACTTGGGAGCCTGAGTGGTATCTGCAGGCAAAGCCCACAGATCGGTGGGCAATAAGAACACAATGCATCACGATAACAACCAGTTGTTTCGACAACAGAGGGTGGAGGACACCAAGGGCTTACCTGCTGTTAGCACAGCACATGCTGTCCCTGGATAAGGGCTGGGCCGCTGTGCAGTGAACTGAGGTGTGTGGCAGCTGCTGTCATTCAAAGGCCAGGAGAAGATGCTAGCCCATGAGCTGCAGAACTTGGGGAAAGGCTTCAACGGAGCCCAGCCCCAGGCCCCAGCATTATGTCTGTCCATCCTTGCTCGGTCGCTTTATTTTAGTGAACTGATCTCCAAGTGCAAGTTCCCTTCCATATGACCACTTTCACCATGCCCTACTGACAGCCTCAATATTTTCAGATGTTCAATACAAATGTTTTCTGTCAGAGTCTAAAGCCATTTGTTTTATTATGAATAAACATTGTATTTGGACTGAAAAGAATGAAGAGAGTTGCTTGGTTATTTTAATATAAAACCATTTATTGGCAACTTTGAATGATTGAACAGGCTTTAATTTCTGTATTATTTGCATATGTACACTAATTTTCTCTTCATAACTCCAAGAATTTGACAAGATTAATAATAAAGAATCTTGATAAAGATCTGCATGTTAGTCCTTTGTACCACAAAATATGATGTAAAAAATTTTTTAATTAATACAAATACTGTGGAGTGATTTTTTTTTCCATCAGGCAATGTGCTTATGTCTTTACCCTGAGAATCTATGAAGGCAACCTCGCTTGGAAACAGCATCTTTGCATGTGAAGTTAGGATTGGGTCATTCTGGAGTAGAATGGCCCAAATGCAATGACTAGTGGCCTTCCACACAGAGAGAGATTTGGAGAAACTGACGTGCCACAGGGATGATAGCATGTGTGGAGTGATGCTGCCACAAGCCAGGGAATGTCTTCAGTAGAGCTGTTGATAGCATGACATTGACTTTAGACTTTAGCATCTTAAACAAAATGAATATATATATATGTATATATATATATATATACACACACACACATATATATATATATATATATATATATATATATATATTCTTTTAGGCCATCCACTGTCTAGCATTTTGTTTCTGAAATTCTAAAGAGCTGGTATGGACATACTAAGAAGTTTCCATCACAATAAATCTTTAGTTTTAAAGTCTACCTAAGAGTTTTAGTTACTACCATGCTTAGTGTTTGGGTTTTTTTTTTTAATCACTCATTTTTCTTCCACAGTCAGAAAACTGTGATGAGTTTTTTCACCAAGATCCATATCAATTTATCCCCAATTATTTCTAACTTAATAGTGAATGTCAAATAATCATCATAATTTTTTGAATGTTCAAGATGTAAAAGCTGTTGAGAAACCTTTATAGGTATACTGCACAGACTTCTGCAGTGTTCTCCATGGCCATGGGTCCAGTGCAGCCCCATTATTACACAAGTTTATTCAAGTCTCTATTTCTTTGCTGATTTCCTGTGGGGTTGCTCTAGCAACTTAGCTGGACATTTTCTTATTTCTACTCTGAATCATATCAAATAGCTAAAGTTAGCTTAAAGAATTCAGTGTTAAACAAACATAATAAAATTTACCAAATGGGCTGGGTGGTGGCGCACGCCTTTAATCCCAGCACTCGGGAGGCAGAGGCAGGCGGATCTCTGAGAGTTCGAGGCCAGCCTGGTCTACAAGAGCTAGTTCCGGGACAGGCACCAAAGCTACAGAGAAACCTTGTCTCGAAAAACCAAAAAAAAAAATTTTTTTTTCAAAAAATAAAATAAAATTTGTTAAAATGATAATTCCATTTCCACAGTTATTGAAAACGAGTCTCACTAACAAGGGCTTTAGCTGAAGGTTTATACCTTTGCCTGTCTAAAGCATCCAAGAGCTATGTTCTATAATTATGTAATATGAAATTCAATTTCCAAAATGACTTATGTGGAATAAATAACATCAAAGTGATTTCTCCTGCTATGAGAGATGATCAGTTGCAGGTAAGGTAGAGATTCAAGAAAACATTGCAGTGTTGGCTGAGAAAGCAGATTTTGTGGGAGTAAATGGAGATTTTGCACACCCACTGATCCTCAGAGGAAATACACTTGTGTCTTTAGAGATAATTTCTTATTAGAGGATGCTGGAGTTGGAAACCAAGCATCCTAAATTAACTTCTTGTTTTGTCCCTCAAGATCCCCATATCTCCCTGTACTGTTCTATCTCAATCTTATTCTCAGGTATGTCTGCCAACTGAATCTTCTCCTAATTTGTCTGAACAGACAAGTAGTTCCCAGGTGCTCATGGTCTTTGATGCTCCAAATATCCCTCATTACTGTTACCTTGTCCCAGTGCCCACAAAGTCAATGCTACCAATACTCACTATTTTCATTTTATCAAATCTGTGTAATAACGGTGTAGATGGAGACTTTTCTTTGTCCCCCAGTCCTAGTGGTCTGATTTCTCTCCACCCATCAGGTCCCTGCAGTCACTTATGAAATAACCACTATGAGGCTTAATATCAGCTACAGTTGTTTGACCAATGGCTTAGACTTTTTATTGGCTAGCCCTCTCCTATAAATGAAACCATTTTTATTAGTGGGCTCGTGGATTGCTGCCTCACCTCTTGTTTCCCAGGCAGCTACGTGGCATCTCCTTGACTCCTCCTTCTCTCTCTCCCTATCTTTGTTTTGATTTCCTGCCTATATATAGTCTGCCTGGCCATTGACTGAAACAGCTTTATTCATCAACCAATAAGAGAAACACATAGTCACAGCATACAGAAGGACATTCTACATCACACTGGCTTTAAGTGGATGAGCTTTTAGGTTTCTTATTGCTTCATGGTTTCGTAAATGTTTTACTTTTTCTGATGCTTATTTCTGTTTCCTAACTGTATGCAGAATGACATTTCCTCACTCGGGACTTTAATCCAGAAATTATTGACTTTCATAACCTTTTTAAATTTTTAATTTCCCATTTTGAGGGTCACCTTTTAAGAAATAAATAACAAACATCTTTGCTTCAGTCTGTGCAAGTAACATATTCCTAACTGAAAGTTTCAGGATGCTGTCACCTGACACAATGCTGTGAAGTCACAGATAAAGTGTGCTTTGCTAGTGTGTGCAAGGCTTTGGGGTTAATCCTCTGCACCCGTGCACATGTACGCAAACACACACACACACACACACACACATATACACATACACAGAAAATCCCAGGATTCTGTTACTTTCATAGGCAGAAATTCTGTAAAACATGTAAATAAATATGCATTTACACAATTCTTTCTTTTTGGGCCTATCCCCTACTCAATCCATTCACCTTCTCTTCTTCTGAAGACCAAAGCTGATAGCTACCCTGGACAGGTACCCTACGGTAGGGAGATGAGGCTGGTAATGAAACTCATCACCCTCCCTGATTAGTGGCAAGTCTCACCCATCTGCTCATAGCAATATATTTTACTGTTATATAATATCCCAGGTATTTCCATCAATTTGTTTATCTCCAGCTAGAGAAATGCTACAAAGTTAAATGTTTTATTTTTCACCCAGAATACCTGCTGATATCACCCCATCATGTAATTCCAGCTTTTTAAGGCTAAGCCTAGCAGTAAGTATCTACATGTTGTGACATGACTCTTCAGGAAGAACTGTGAGCCTCACAGAAGCAGGCAGCTCTGTCATCATGGAAAATGATTTTAAAAAAATCATTTTCACTTGACACACAATAAATGACAATCATAGACACTGTCAAATTATTAATAGTTGAGAAGTCCGCAAACTAAGACCAACACCAACAGTGAGAAAAGAACTCACTGTTTGCCAAGCATGTGACTTGGAGCGACCCTTCTTATCCTCAGAAGGCTGCTCTGACCCCTTCATGAAAATGTCTCAGGGAGTCATTATCAGCCCTTTTCCCGATCCAAATGTGAACAAAGACAAGGCTTAGCTATAGACTAGAAGGATTTTTTAAGAATGGGTAAATATTCATTTGTGTCATCTTTGGTCAATAGTGAAAAATGTCAAGCCCAAAAGTCCCCTGGATGGAAGCAGTCACTCACTGAATGTTGAGTCTCTACCTGGGGAGGTGCTTCACTTGGGGCAGAAACTCCACATTTTTGGTTTTTCAGTATTAGGAAATGGCCTGGTTGTACAGAACCTGGTTGATGGCATTTTGCTTTACTAAGCCCTTTGTTCTTTCCTTTTTGATGGCCATTGTTCATGCATTCACTGTCTCCTTGTATTTCCTAACATGAAATTCAAGAACTAATTCAATAATTTACAATGCAAATGCCAAGCCATTTCATCTTCATCAGTAGCCACGGGTCCGATTTTCATTCCCGTTTCCACAGCCCCAGAAGAGCCATTGAACAAGCCCAGACAGAGTTACCTGCAGTTCTTAGACTGAGCAGATGGGTCCTGCAGCAAGATCAATTCTATGCAAGTGATGCCAAATTGGGCTGCCCTGGGCCCAGGCTTCTTCAGCATCAAGCTGTTCCCAGCGGATATATCTTCACGTCCTTTCTGAGTGATGTCAGTCTTCACACAGAAGGCAAACTAGCCAGTGTGGTTGTTTCTTCACCACTCCTCCATAGACATAGCTGCACCTGAGCAGTCAGCCTAGAGCTTTCTTTTGGTCATCTGAGCTGCCCCGCCCACCTAAGGATCAGGCTTCACTCTAATCCTGCCTCTCCAGCACTATCTTTGTCTTCCCCTTTGTTTTCAGCCATGCCCAGGTCTCCACACAATAGAAGTATGCACATCTCCTACACACATCTTCTCCATTCAATCTCTGTCTTTGATATAAATTATGACCATGCATGAGGGCTGTTGCTTTCGCTTCTCAGTACAAACCTCCCTCTGCCATTGCTGTAGAGACCCCCTCTAGAGGGCTGCCGGGATTCAATCTGTGAGTTGTCTGCTTACTCTGTCTTGTCTGCTGCATGATGTTAGACTCCATAGACCTTTGCTGCTATTATAGCAAGTGGAGTGACTGCAATAGCTTATGGTAGTTTGAACAAGAAGATTTGGATAAGAAAAGGTGATGGCTTCTCAGTGGGTACAATGGTTGAGCTCTTGGGTCTGACATGGTTAGGGATACCATGTATGCTTATTCTGCTCTGTACAGTAATATAATTCTATATGCTAGCCAATGGAGAAGGGAGAAAAACCCTCATCAAACCCACTGCAGAGCCCTCATTCCACATTAAAAGACCTCAACATTGAGCATTCTTCCCTGTCTAACCCACTGCATCCTCACTCTAAGGCCCCACCCATTTCCCAGAAGGTTTCTCTAGTGTATTTAACATCTTACAGCCATTTAGGACTAAGTTCCTTCCTGTTGTCACCTGCAGGATTGGGTTGACCAACAAACTAGGTGACAACAAAGTTTAAGACTCCAAGAAAATGAGACACGGAGGGTAGGTGTGCCCAGCTAACAGACAGAAGCACCCAGTTCCCTGCTGAACGCCCACTGCACTTCATACACAGATGCAGACACAGTAGCTGTAGACTGAGGAGCATTCTAGAACCCTTGGATCCAGATGACTAAGCATATGAGTTCCTTGTCATATGTCCCAAACTCTTTCTGGAATTTAAAAGAAATATTAAAATGTTAATTGATCATTAGTAGCATTAAGAAAAGAAGACATTATGAATAGCTAAGAAGCTTGTGGAACTGTTGGGACATAGACATAAACTGAGACACTGAACAGACAATATATATTGTAGTATCAATGTAAACAGTCCTTGCATAGACTGTAATAGTTCAGCACCAGAAGTCAGATACAAACTGGAACTGCTCGCAATATCACTGACTGAGGGACCGAAAAGCTGGCTCTCATGTATCCAGTTCAAAGTCAGCCCTGGTCCTCTCTCCATGTGATGGTAAATGAACTGGAGAGTTCGGGATCCAGAAGCCAGGGCTTTGCCCAGATGACATCTAGAAAATAGAGCTTCCATCCCCAACTAAATCCTGGATCAGTACAGTTAGGAGAGTTATTGGCGGTCCTTAAGGTATTGGAAATGATCCAATAAGAAACTTTGCAACTTAACTCAACACAAGTAGAGCCATTGGATTTGTCTATCACATTCTTTGGCCAAGTATAAAATCCCTGCTAGACCCCTCTAAACTTGTTGCATGGTCTCTTATGGGAGCGGGGTGATAGTGGCTCTAATGTTTCAGTGTCTCCTACAGCTAAGATCCTGACAACCATGGGCAAACAAGGCAACACTCCAGGTGTTAATGGCTAAGGAGCACACTAGATCAAAAGCTTCAAGGGAGGTGGTCCATGCTTGGCAAGCGCAAATACAGGAGGCCATTTAAAGCCCTAGTTCTCCTAAAAGTCTCCCCTTGCTTCTTACTTCTTGGGACCTTCTGGAGACCCAACCATTCAAGGACTGGTAGTCAAAGATGGGTACTAGCCTGTCTGGCAGGCCAAATTAAGACAGGCACAGGCCAAACTGCTGAGGGGGGTTGGTTCCTGGGGTCATAAAATTCCATAACTCGCACTAAGTTGCCCAATAAAAATAAAATAAAAAGGGTAAGGATGAGGCAGGGCAACAGCGTAAACAGAAGCAAACACATACAAACTCACAATGAGTAAGCAACATTGGCCAAGACAACCTGTCAGCGGGCCAAAAGCATAGTAACTAATGACACATGCTCCTAGCCAATCACAACACGCCAGCAGTGGCCACCAGTTTCAAAAGGACCAACCAGAAATGTTCCTATGGTGGCTTAATTTTCCTAACCCCATAAAACCCCCAATCTTTTTTCAATAAAGAGTTTCTGCTTTGGAATCCCCCAGAGTCTGTGCCATTTGCATCTTTGTACCTCCTGCCTCCCCCCACCCCCGTAAACAGGGACTGTCCACAGGCAACAACAGGCCTGCAAAAACTACACAGAGGGAGGGCTTGGTGGAACAATTTGGGAAGCTTTTGTTTTGTTTCATTTTAAAAGGTAATTGCTTTATTGATGCTTTGGGAATTTGGGAATTTCATATCATGCACCCTAATACTGCTCACCTCCCAGTCCCCCTGTATCCTCCCCTCATGCCTGCAGTGCCCCCCAAAAGTAAATTTTAAAAAATTAAACCAAACAAATAAACAGACAAATAAATAAAAATAAGAACAAAACAAACCAAAAAAATAAATAAAATAATAAATTCTGTTTGATTCTTTTTCTTTCCCAGCTCTCCAACGCCTCTTCATTCATTCTGGTAGAACTGGGAATGGTGTGTCATTTTTTTGTCTAATCATCTTTGCTAGCAAATGTTCATTACAATGAGTCACTGGTCTGGTTTAAAGTCTTTGGTTTCTGGTACAACATCATCACTGGATTTTCACTGGACCATGAGTCATGTAGATCTTGTGGGCATCTTTCCACAGGACCAGTTCCTTTATGAGCTCCAGAAGGTCCTTGATGGGGTAGATGTTAGGGTCGGCCAACCTAAGGCCTGGCTGTGGGTCTGGGTGGTAGATGAGCTGGTCAGTCCAGGCCAGTAGGACCTCCTGCCTCAAGCATAGAGGCAGAGCCAACTCCTTTATGCCTATGCCATCAAGGTCAATTGTCCCTCACCTGGTGAGGATTGAGGCCAACTCGCCAGTTACAGGGGTCAGCTCTCTTATGATGGTAGGGAGCCTGATCTCTTTCAACAGTGTCCAGTGAGGGGCACAGCCAGTTTTCCCTGGGCCAGCAAAGGGTGGGATGCCTTAGTGTGACACTCAGATTTTATCGTGCATGGTTCCTATGGCCCTCTAAGGTGACACAGGCCACAGACATCAACACAGACCTGAGTCACAACTGGACCATGGATCCAGTCATGGTCCTCTATTGTAGATGGAGGCTGCTTGTTCATTCCCAGCCTCCCAGACCCAAAATAATCACACAGACACTGCATTAATTAAAACAGTGCGTGGCCTATTAGCTTATGCATATTTCTAGCTAGCTCTTACTTTTTAAATTCACCCATCTCTATTAATCTGTGCATCATCATGAGGTTGTGGCCTACTGGTAAAGTTCCGGCAGACTCTAGCAGGAGTCTTTCTCCTTTGGCAGCTACATGACATCTTCCTGACTCTACCTACTCTCTCTCTCTCTCTACATCTCTGAATTTAGCACCTAGCTTTACTCTGTTAAGCCTTTGGCCAAAAGCAGTTTTTTTTTCTAATTAACCAATGGCAATAAAGCATATTCACAGCATACATCACCTCCCACATCACTTGGTAGCAGCTCAGCTCCAGACAACATCCTGGGTGGAAGCCCTGGCCACTCAGGTCAGGATGATTCTGCGAGCGGCATAGCTCCTGGACACCATCAAGACTTTGGGTTGCAGCCCCAATCCTGGGCATCTATGAGAGCCTCGGTGGCAATACAGGATTCAGACTTCGTCATGCAATGACACTTTTTAAAAGGAATTCTTTTTTTTTTCTTTTTGGTGCTTTGTGTGGATGTATGCCCGTGAATCAGATCTTGGAATTACAGATAGGTCACATGGGTGCTGGGAATTGAACCCAGGTCTTCTGAAAGAGCAGTCGGTACTCTTAACCATTGAGCCATCTCAACAGCCCCTAAAGGAATCTTCTTTTTTTTTATATCATGAGCATGTATGTCTTCACCACTGTCAGTTCCTCACACCATAACATTACATTTGCAAAACTCAGACAAAGTGGTAAGCAGACATAGATCACAATATGTAAATAATGATGCCAGCTGTCAACAGAACCACCAGCTATCTGCACATATCATTGTTTATGTATAATTAAGAGATTCTGGGCTTATCCAAGCCTTAGAAAAATTGTGCAAATGTTACCTTAAATGTCCATATTGGTATTTTCTAGGTTAAAATGTAAACACTGTGTAACTGCCCCTTACCACATTTTCCTTTCTGAAGAAGTTGAGAATGAAATTAGGGAAGTTTTCAAATGTCTTGTTTCTGCTCTGGCTTTCTTAAAAACTAGAGCTGTAATTCATTGTTTATCACTGGAGGGAAATTATGAATATTTCAAGACTTTCAACTATAAAGTGGTGAAATTATATCTCTCAAATCTTCTAATGTTTCAAAGACAAAACCCTGCTCTTCGGAGAAGGAGAAAAATCCTGTGAGAAAATAGATCATGGCAATTTGACAATCCATTTTTTCAGATTTAGTGTAAGAAAAACAAGTTATTTATTCCTGAGATTCTGAGACTAGACTATATCACTGCAGTTCAATTTATATCCTAGAGAATGTTCTCAGCAAACTGAAAAAGCTCAGCAATGACTGATAAAGAGAAACCATCACACAAAGGAAATAGTTTACAGGTAATGTAGATACAAGCCCCAAACTTCTTTGACTTTGCATCAAGGACATAAAACTCAATTCTCTGTCTCTGTCTCTTCTCTCTCTCTCTCTCTCTCTCTCTCTCTCTCTCTTTCTCTCTCTCTCTCTCTCTCTCTCTCTCTCTCTCTCTCTCTCTCTCTGTGTGTGTGTGTGTGTGTGTGTGTGTGTGTAATAGAGAAGGAGAGAGAGAGAGAAGGCGGGAGGGAGAGAGGAGACATATGGAAAGCTTGCTGGCTCATACTAAATGTAGACTTTTAAAGGGCTGTCTCTTGCTTTCTATTTCTTTGACATATGCAATGACACAGCAAGAATAGGAAGATAATTCTTAGCTTTCGTTGTCTAAATATTTCCTAAGCAGTGCTGTAGGAAAGGCAGAAATACACTTATTGCTCTTGATTTTCTCATCAATTGAAAAAACATACTTAAGAAACTGAGGGTGTGGCCTAGTGGCAGGGTCCTCCTGGAACACGAGTGTGGTTCTGAGTTAGGTTGTCAGTGCTTCAAAGAATAAAGAAGAGGAAGCAGGACAATTTGTCATATTAATTAAAAACAATAAGAGAAGAAACAAGTGAGAAAAGAACAAGAGAAGCATTAACAAAGTGTTAAGGAACTTGCATTGGTTCTTGGGTATATTACATATCAAATAGATTCGCTCTTGCATTCCAACAACAATGAGTTATTTGACTAACAAAAGAAAGTCAGATGATTAATGAAATAATTATACCTGTCATGGATGTGCAGAAATGAGGGAATGGCTCATCCATTGATGCTCACAGAATGGGCTGTGTATCACCCAAAGGCAATTGTCAGGTCCTGGACATGGCCTAGTTACCTGTATTGACATGTCCTGGGTGAGTCCCATGCTAAAGGTGAGACCCCTTTCTTAATGTCAGTTACTAAAAACCCAAATTTATATGCTAATTCCATGTTGTAATTTCTTATATTGCATAACAAAATTTTTCAATATATTTTCTACTTAAACATTCATTTCATTTTCCCTTCCCTTGCTTTACTAAACTCAAACTAAAGGCAATTTTCAAATGGAATACACTGTGTTTGAATTTAACAATGGTGCTTTGAAAGCGTGAAAGTGTAGAATTCTAGGCTATTGGGCATTTTATGTATTCAAAACTAAGGAAATGGTTAAAAGATTTTCCCGGGAGGGACAGAAATAACACAGGTTCAGCTAAGAGCACCGGGAGGAATGAATCAATAACAGAGGGTTTCCATCTGAAAGTGATTCTGCTAGCCAGGAGAATCCCCAGTTACCCATTGCTTGTGAAACTCATCACCCCGAAGTGGTTCAAACGCAGTCATTCTTCATGCCTGGGAGTCTCAGGAGCAGAAATTAAGCTGGTGCACTGCGGAGGTGGCCTCCCCCACTCCTGGATATGTGGGGAGGCTGGAGAAGCCAAGACTATTTCTATTTCTCTCTCTTTTTTTTCTTTTATTTTCTTTCTTTCTTTTTTTTTTCTTTTTTCTTTTTTGATTTTTTTTGAGACAGGGTTTCTCTGTGCAGCTTTGGTACCTGCCCTGGAACTAGCTCTTGTACTGTAGACCAGGCTGGCCTCACAGAGATCTGCCTCCCTCTGCCTCTTGAGTCCTGAGATTAAAGGCGTGCGCTACCACCATCTGGTGCTAAGACTAGTTCTATTCATATGTCTGGGCCCTCAGCCAGGAAGGCATGGAAAGCTGGGTGCTGGACCAGGGTTTAAATGGACCCCATCCCCACAACAGAGGACAACAGGATGTGCTAGGGTCACTATATGAAGAATCATCCAAACTGTCACTGCCAATTCCTCTTTCAAGCCAAGGACTGGGAAAAGCAATCGTTTCCCTTAACTGAGCACACAATGCAATTCCATCTGTTGAATAGATTTCCTGTATGTTTAAAATATAAAATGGAACCTACTGCTTTATTGTCATCATTAAATGTAATAGTCCCTTGACTATTTCAAAGAGTAATTGGGATATTCTCTTATTTGAGAAAAGAGGCCAACACAGACTTGGAAACAGAGGCAAGGCCACAGCGACACGGGGCATATTTAGAACATCCACAATTTTCGAATTTAAGTTGGGTGAGTGGAAGCTCTTTTTAAGTTGCCACCTTTCTGGTACCCCGACTGAGAGAGCAGGTGATGTGGGAGTGTCATATCAATCTGTTGATTTCATTGGTTAAATAATAAAGGAACTGCTTGGCCCTCATAGGTTAAAACATAGGTGGGAGGAGTAAACAGAATAGAATGTCAGTAGGAAGAGGAAGTGAGCTCAGAAACCATGCAGCTTCGCACACAGACATCACGCAGCTCCTCTCAGGGCAGACGCGAGGCATGAAGCTCAGACCCAGGATGGACGTAGGCTAGAATCTTCCTGGTAAGCGCACCTAGGGGTGCTACATACCTTATTAGAAATGGGCTAGTCCAGGTGCGAGAGTTAGCCGAGAAGAGGCTAGATATCATGGGCCAAGCAGTATTTAAATGAATACAGTTTGTGTGTTGTTATTTTGGGCATAAGCTAGCAGAGCAGGCGGCCGGGGTGTTTGGGGACGCAGCCCCGTCGCCCCCTATTTCAACAAGCAGGTACTGTTTGGGGTGAGGCAGGAGTTATGGAAGAGGGAAGGGGATGAAAATCTGAAAGCTCTTCAGGTTTTCGTCACGAATGGCACATGTCACTCTGCTATCTTGTCTCAGCCAGAGCAAGTCCATAACCAATTCTGGTGCAATGAGTGCATTGCACTGCTATCCCAGGGGGCAGAAAGGACTTCGTGAAGGTCATGCGCATAGCAGTCTCAGTCACAATAGATCACAGAGGCCTTCGGGATTCCTGAGTCGTCACAAGTTTGGAGAAACAGCATCCTCCGTTCCTATGCCTACAACCCAGAACACTACAGTTTACAGTTTACGACAGTTTCCTGTATACTTTATGAAGAGCTCAGAGACAGGAGTACAAAGATTCTCAACACAATGGAAATGCTAATTAGCCCAAGTAAACCATCTCATACTGTGTGCAGGTCTCGAATTATCACGCTGTGTCTCACAAATACGTGTGATAAAAAATAAAACTAAGGCAGGAAAAGTATATTAGGATTATTAGCATCTGATCTACATACAATGTACTAGATGCTAATCTCTAAAAGGAATTAACGGAATGTGGCAGGTATTTTTTTCTTCCTCTTTGAAAGAAGATTGACACAAGATGATCCCAGCAGAGTGAATCTGGTAAATAGGGAGGGTGCTAGACAGTGAAAAACCGCTGCAGTTTCCAACTAATGGAAAGCAACATCAGGCCCGCTGTGAGGAACTCTGACCTCTACCTGCTGAGGCTAACTCGGTTGGAAGAGATAGGCTGTGGCTAAAATAGTCAGGCAGCATGAACAAGGCGCTGGGTTCTAAGCTCCTTTATGAAATCGTGTTTGAAGAAGAACACAGAAGCCCCCAGAAGCTAAACTATGTGATAGCTGATTTTAAAATAAAAGCAAAGACTGCGTTTGAAGATTTGTATCTATAATCAATCTATCTATCTGCCTATTGTCTATCTACTTGCCTATTATCTCTCTTTATCTATCATCAGTCTATCTGCCTGTTGTCTGTCTATCTATCTGCCTATTATCTATTTAACTATCTACTTGCCTATTATCTATCTATCTATCTATCTATCTATCTATCTATCTATCATCTATCTATCTGCCTATTGTCTATCTTTTATCTATCTGTCTATTGTCTATCTATACCCATTTGTCTATCTATCTGCTGTTATCTATCTATCTCTCTTCATCAGCACATATCTATCATCCACAGGTTTGTAGAAGTTTTGGATTTACAGGCTTGAAAAAGATGCTTTCCAATTATTAAACTGAAGAAGGGCGTATTCCCTGGGAACCTGGCAGAGTGTGAGTAAGCTGTGCTCATTGCCAAAGGAATTCTCATTCTTTTTCATTTTCTCCCATTACTTCACAGGCCACTTCCACGCTGCTTTTAGACAGGAGCCCTGAAGCTGCTGGCTCATCAGATCCAGCTGTAAGTTGATCTTCAGATTAGCTCATAACTTAGCATTTTGTAGATCCATGTTTACGGCCTGGAATCCCAAGCACTCCCTTTATAATAGAGTCCTGCAAGAGATGGAGAAGTAGCACAAGCTAGTGCATCATCCCCATGGCAACTGTGTCATAGAGAGAAACAACCTGCTGGTGTGAAGGCAAGATACTTTCTCCAAGATGTGATGTTGTCTCTTCAGTGTCTGGGAACCAGGAAGCAACTCTGAAGAGATGGTTCTCTTTCCATCTCCCTCTCTTGTTCTCAGCAGCTCCCTCACCTCTGCATCCGGCTCTTCCACTCTTTTATATGGCCATGAATCGTTAATGGAATCCAGAAAATTCCCCCCAGCATCCTCCACATCTCTAAGCAAATAAATCCAACATGGTTTTTCCATAAGGCAGCTATCATGCCACGAGGGCTGCCTGAGACCGGTGAGGAGGTCCTCATGTGTGAGGTGAAGAGCTCCTGTCCACCCAGTGTCTCCTAACTAGACAGGAACATGAATGCTTGCTTAACAGTTTCTTGCCGTCATTTCCTCAAGTGAATCCTTCTGAGTCCAAAAGAAGAAAAGTTACTATTTAGACGGACGAGAAACAAAAACAGATTCATAAAGTATCTCCAGCCAGTCAAGTGTATCCAGAGAATAATCGGGGACAAAAAAAAAAAAAAAAAAAAAAGAACAACAACAACCTAATGTTTTTAGGCAAGTATTATTTTCTTTTATGATACAAAGTAAATTTATTGTCTCCTGAGTGAGTGATATTAAAAACGATTTTCATGTGGAAATCACATCACCATTTCCCTAAATCAAAGATGAGAAATGTGGGTGGGGCTGAAAGATGATACCTGTGTCGGCCTGACAACCTGACTCTAATCCCTTGGACACACGTGGTAAAGAGAGACATGACTTCTACAAGTGGTCCTCTGAGCTACACACACACATACACACATGCACACACACACATGCACGTGTACACACAAGAAATGAAGTATCATTAAATCGGTTTTAAACATGAAGCATCCTCTGAACTTGCCCTAACTCTCTGATTCTTCGATGAAGTCCCAGACAGCTGTTGCCTCTGCTGGTTTATTAGTTCACTTTCTTTCCCTGTGGTGCTGGGGTGGGGGGTGAACCCACGGCCTCGCAATTGCTAGGCATATGATCTTCCCCTGAGCTAACATCTTAACACTTCCCTCGTTGGGTTACGCTGTCATCAAACACATCCTGAAGTCGCGAGTGTTGCTGGCTATGTAAATACAAGTGGGCATGAAGCTGCATGCATCTGCACTTGGTTGGTAATGATGACCATAGAGCGGTTCCTTCTAATTGATAAACGCACAGCCGTTCAGACAATGATGCCAATTGACAGCCTTGTCAAGCACTGAATGTTGGGCCTGGCATTCCACACCAGTTGAATATGTGCTTGCACCTCTCTGTCTTCCTTGTGGGGCTCCCTAATTAGCTGTGGCTCTCTCAGAGTAGGAATTCTT
>JABTXL010008037.1:5072862-5085968 GCA_025134845.1 Neodon shergylaensis | reverse complement strand
GATAGATAGATAGATAGATAGATAGATAGATAGATAGATAGATAGATAGCTGTGTGTCAAAGAGAGTCATAAGGTAAGGACATCTGTGATTCTGCTTTTCCTTTTCCTCAGTTCAGACCCACTTCTTTTCGATGCTTTAACCTGACTTGCTGACATCTAAAGATGCTGCAATTTGTAGGTCTGTGTCTTATATCCAGATGAGCTTTAATTAAAGCAATGAACAGTATATATATATATATATATATATATATATATATATATATATATTTCCCAGGGGGAGTCCTACAAGTGTGTGAAGAGGCCAACCCTCAATGTGGGTGGCACCAGCTGTGTCCTGAACTGAGTAGAAAATGAGAGAAAGAGGAAGGTAAGATGATCACCAGGATTCCTCTCTCTGCTTCCTCACGCTCCTGCCTTTACCCCAAGCACTCTCTCGCTACATGTTCTATAACATGGAAGACTCATCCTTAAACTGAGAGCCAAAATAAACCATTTTGCTATCAATTAATCTTTTCATTTTATTTTTAGTAACGAATTTATTCAGTTCTTCTATATAAGTCAGGATTCTCTAGAGGAGCAGGGCTGACAGAACAAACCTATATACATTAAAAACATAATTTATTAGTGTGGCTTACAGGCTGTTGAATAGTTAGTCTAACAGTGGATGTCTCCTAATGGAAAGGCCAGGAATCCAGGAGTTGCTCAGTCCCTGAGGCCGATGTCTCAGCTGGTGTTCAGGACACACGGGAATCCTGAAGAAGTCAATTCTCAAAACTATGAGCAGCAGGATAGATGAACTCAACATTAAGAGTGAGAACAAGGGGCAAAAAGCAAAAGCTTCCTTTTCCCACGTTCTTTTAGGTGGGCTGCCAACAGAAAGCAGGACCTAGGTTTCAGGTGGGTCTTCAGACCTCAGATGACCCAGTCAAGGTGTGTCCTGCTGTTTGGGTTTTAGTTGATTCCAGATGTGGTCAAGTTGACAACCAAGATTAACCAACCCATTTTCCTATTGTTGGCTTTGTTGGGTATCTTTTCTCAGTTCAAGAAAGTTCACTAGCAAAGCTGACTGTCTAAAATCACGACACAGTTAACTGAAAGATAAAAATATACATCTCATTTGTACGGCACAAAAAGCACCAATAAAAAGCTACATAGACAAACAATGAGATTCATGCACCATATTGTTTGCAAAGGTTCTGGTGATGAATTCCAAGGGAGCCTGAAGTTTGAAGAAAATGTGTTTGGAGAGTTTGGGGTGCTTTCATTTTCTGGCTTGCCTTTTGTTCTTTGCTCTATGGTTTGTCTCCCAACAGCACTCGGCATCATACAGACTTGACTCAGCTTCTAAGGGAAGCACTTAGGATGCTCCTGAACAGTATCCAAAGTGCTTCATTGAACACTGAGAGCTCGCAGATGGGGAGGGGGGCTGTCCCCTTTTTATCTGTGGATTACATCTCCTAAACTGAGGCAGGCAAATCTATCCCTCCTGCAACTAACAACTGACCACATCTTCCCTGAAAGCTGCTTTGAATTTGTGTCCTGTATCTGTCTTCAGGCTGCTCCGATTAAAAGAGGGATAAAGGGATTTTATGTAATATTTTCCCAGAAAAAAAGTGAACATCAGTTTGATTGGTAAGCTGGCTGCTGGCTGCTTCAAACTACTCTCTCTTAATAAGAATTTGAATATTGGCAGATATTTAGAGAGGATGAGCTATTTCAGGCCAAGAAGCACAGAAAAGAAGTTAACTTTTGTAAATTCTGCTATAGAGGATGGTAACTCATGGTGGGTTTTCTAATATGTGTAAAGAGTGGAAACAGCTGGTTTTCATTTTGTGCCTGAATGTTTTCTGGGGAACTGGAATTGAACATCAGCCAATTTAAAAAGAAATCTAAACAATTTGGGGGTGGGGAAGTAAAAGTGGATTACTGCCTTTCCTAAGAAATGGAAATAAAATACAAGCTTAGTGGTATGGATTTTACAAGATAATGAAATTCAAATCTGAGGAGACGAAGTCTTAGGAATGACCTCCTCTGGTACTGAATAAAGCATGAAACCTTGATTATAAAAATCGCTGACACTGCGGTAATTATTTCCACACTACAGTGTTGCTAACGACGTTTCTTAAATTTAGCAAACAGGATGGTCACAAGGGCAGAGAAAGGAAAAAGATAACGGAATCCATCCACCACAGGCAGATAGGAGCTTCTCCAGGGAGAGGCCCCCAAGCCCCTCTCAGGTGATGCTCATTTTTCACGTGTACTGAAGAAAAGCTCGTTTCTACCCTTGAATTTTCCTAGCTTCCTCAGTTGTGTGGAGAAGCTGCCGACACAGACTTGTTAGTGCCCATTTATCAGGTGGTTCCTCTGATCTGGGCGAGTTCCTGCCGGGAATCAGCTGATGCGCCTGCTATGGAGCCAGGAATCGGGACAGCTTCCTGAGCCCCCAGTGCACTGCAGCCCCGATTCAGTTCAGGAGGCCTATGCTGTAGGCGAGCGAGCGAGAATAGCCTGGGCTTTCTTCATGGAGACTGGAAAGTCAGGAGTCTCGAAGGACACTCTCTGCCTAGAGACTCCATCACTGCCGCTGGTGTTTCTGAACATTTGTCTACCTGCAAAGGCGCCATTAGCAAAACAGAGTAGGTATTCCGCATTGGAAAGTGTGTTGGCTCCTAAACAATCCTGAAGGAGCATTTTCAGGGGGACGTACTTGAGCCCCTACTCAGATTTCTTATTGGAAAAGGGGATCGCTAGCCGGTCCATAACCAGGGGCACTGCAAATTGACCCTCATAATGCAAGATTTATATATCATCATTTTAACGCACCTCTCACCTCTCTCGTTTCCTTCTGTACTGTACAGAGATTGCACATACAAAGCCCCAGACAGAGTAAAGTAGCACTGGCTTAAGGCCCTGGTTATACCAAAGCACAGTTATTACTGTTTAGTTACTGACATGTTTAGATGAGCTCACATACTTAGCATTTCCTTTTTTTTTTCAAAAATCTTAATAATCGACGAACATAACACTAACTTCCAATAATTGATATCCTGTGTGTCAGAAACTGGGATTGACCTCAGAGAGCACAATTTATATCAGAAAATGTCAGGCTAGAGAATGACTGGGCATCGTTGGTTGGCAAATCTAAGACCTCACACATCTTGCTGAGCTATACACTGACTGTCACATGTCTGTCACTTCTTCTACATGGGGCCGCTTCCCCATGGAGCCCTCTGTCTACATGCCCTCACCTCTACTTGGCCCCTCCCTTTACTGGGTCCCTCTGCACAGTATAGTATGGTTCCCAGAGAGTAAAGCAGAGACTGACAACTCTCTCAAGACCTAAGCTGAATTTGAGTCAGCCTCCTTACACAGATGAATCCTCCTGGATAAAGGCAGAGAGTTGGGAGGGCAGGTTCAAGGTGGTGGGGGCAATGGTGATACAGGCCCAGCAAAGGATGATTACAGGAAGCCACCTTTGCAGACGATCCGCCAAAGCTTATTTGACACGAGAGGAAACTGAGGTCAAAATAAGTCTTCCAAGTGTTAATGGATGACAGATCCAGATTGAAGCCTCCACTCTTAGCACCTAAGTTCAAAGGCGGCAAAGAGACAATGGAGGGGATACCCCTTAGAGAAGAAATGGTTGACGGGAAGGAAGAAGTGGTCATCCCTAAGTAGACCAGATGTACTTATAACTTGACAGAAAAAAAAACCAACTCCCTTGTTTTAGTTGCTGGTGCTAGAAAGGAAAATGAGGAGAGAACGTTGCCCATCAGCCAGCACTTCAGTATGCACAACAGGCCAGCCAGTAGGGTTTGAAACCCCAAATTCCCTGGACTCCTGGATGCTTAATCAGTTTATACCATGAACAAGCTTGAACACTGCTGATGTCATTGAAGAGAATTTCATTTAAATAATTCATATTGTGGCTCACAGAGATGGGCAGTGGGGCTCTAGCAATCTGTATTCAGGAGAGCAAGCATTTCCTGCGGGTGCTCTGTATTCTAAGGGTGGTGGAGAATGAGCTTTAAAATGTGCTGAGCCTGGCAATGTCCCCAGAATGGTAGTTTTGTCGTGTACCCATTCCTGGCTTCCTATTTTATTCCAAACAAATGAATTATTCCCATAGGAAAAACAAATGACCAGAATAATGGGATGGTCTCCAGCTGATGGCTAGGAAGTTCAAAGTAGCATAAGATGCTACAGTTCACTTCTAGAACACCTTTAGTAAGTACCTCAAGATCCTTGCTGGTCATGCTGACTGCTGACCTGTCTGCTGAGGGGTCAAGTGTCATGAATTTGATAGATGGTTGACTGGTTATCAGGCTGACACACATATCTACTTGTGTCACTGTGGTTACCTCTATTTTGATCATAACCATGGCCTCCTTAAAGTGCCAGTGCCTGTACTAAGGTGGATATAGCAATGGTTCAATGCCTTTAATCTTAGGTTTTCTTTCCTCCTCTGAAGTCCTGATAAGGCAACCATGACCCCAGAATTTTTAAAACAGACCTGCTCTCATAGGGTGTGGGAGAACAAATGGACTGCTGTTTTCCCATTCGGTGTAACAGGTAGAGCACAAGACTCTTAATACCAGGGTCATGAGTTCAAGCCCAACATTGGGTACCAAAATGTTGTTTTACCTTCATTATGCTGTCTGTGATTTGAACTACCAGCAGCCCAACCACTAAGGCTGTAGCAGCCTGGGGAGAATTCTGCTCCCCTAGACAATAGCTCTGGTGCAGTGGCTAAAGGCAGTTCTAAATCTCTTTAGTTCCCCTAAAACTCAAGATTCAAAGGCTAGGGTGCTCAGAGTTAGAATACAACTGGCTAACTTTCTGTCTTTGTGGGTGTTCTAGAAGCCACTCCCTTCTACACCACCCTAACTGAAGAAAACCCACACTAAGCTCCTCCCTGCTACTTCCTGCCAACCAGTTGCTAACCCTGCCTCTCTGAGCCCAGGTTAACTTTATTTAATTAACACAAATGCAAAACATCTTCACATAGTTAACAAATGCAACATGAGCAGCTTTGCCTGGTTATACAGATATTCAACAACAGGACTATTGTTGTTCCCTTCTGTTCCCAGTCCCTTGCTCTGACCTGGGATACTCTAATATGACTTCTGTGAATGGATATGACTAAAATGGGGGGGTGGGGTGGAGACTCTCTCACACCAAGCTGGTGTGCCTGTGTAATCATGTTTATAAGAAAGATCAAGGGCAAGCTTCGATCTCGGGTCCCCAAACAAAGGGTGGGAAGTTGGCCACTGCAATGCAGCACACAACGGTCTTGTGTGGTGTCCAGCCCCTATCATTCATTTAAGAGCCCAATCAGCTCGAAGAGCACTCCATCAGAAGCTGGGGCTGGGTTCTCGCAGAATAAATGAACTCTTCTTCTCATTACTCCCTGAGATGAATGGCGGAACTACGGAACTGGTTTGCAATTCCTAGTTCACTTAATTACCGATTTAATTGTGTTGATCAGCAATGCATCCCTACACTTACGGTGTGTCTACAAATACAAATGGTGCCTTTTAATATTTAATATGTAAAATACTGCATGAAAATCCGTCTGCTTACTGCAGCTGTCTATTATTCTCTCTTTCCAGTTTGTCCAGAAGGTCAGTAAGTTTGTTGCTATTCTTTAAAGAACCCTTTACATGCACGCCACCCCAACTCCCTCCAGGGAAGGGGTGCTGAGGCCAGGGCTGGGGCTAGGTCTCAAGACATCCAGCATATCATGCAATGAGCTCGAAAGAGGAAATGCCTTTGCAGAGGACTTCTCCTGCTCAGTACTCCAATGGACACGCTACATGGGATTTCAGCTCAACCTCAGGACTACCAGCTGACGGGAGCAAATCAGGAAATTCATTTTACTAAGTATCTCTCACCCACTCCCCAGCCCTGTCTTCTTCCTTTAAAGCATGGATCTGAGTCCTCGAGAAATGAAGACAGGCCATTGAGCGGCCTATGAACTGGTGCTGAAGGAGCTAGCCCGAATGAGCAAATGGTCAGGTTGGAACCCTCGGCAGGAGAAGCAGGGATGCTCAACAAAACTGGCAGCAGGTTTCCTGCAGCAGTGCTGGAATGGAAGCTTACCTTTCTGGGAACTTGGGCAGCTGGGTATGGGCAAATCTTGAGGTCATCAGAACCCTTAAGAAAACTCAGACTGGATCACTTTCCCCGCAAAGCCTATGAGAGGACTGTGAGCCTGGTTTCTTTCTCTGAAGACTGGATTTGAAAGGTCAGATAAGTCAGACTCAGAAACAAATAGCATGCACACTCTCTCATACATGGATCCTAGATTTCATAGAGATATATGAAATCCCAATTGCACAAACAGGCACCGGAAGTCTCAAAAAAGAAAGGGACTCAAGAGGGAGGGAAAGTGAGAAAAATGAAGGTGGGGAGGGCAATATGGCCAAACTACAAGAGATATAAAATATTTAGATGAAAATATGCTTTGGAAACTCCTCACTGTGTATATACATGTGGGAGCCAGCCATGATAAACTAAGTATGAGCAGGTCACCCCCCAAAAAGCTCTTTACTTTCAGCCATTATCACCTGCCAGAGTAGAACTTGGCCATTGATAAGTTTAATAAGAAGCCTGAGTCTCAGTTGTTTACCCTGAGATGATGCCAGGCTGCAAGAGACACCACAAGCTGAGATTACCCCATCCCCACCCAAGAACAGACCATTGGAAGGAAATTCCTGTAGACAGAAACACCTGCCAGCGCACATACATTCACCAGGAAATCCTAGATGAATGTCAGCCAATCAGGGGTCTTAAAACCTCAGAAACCCCTCACCCCCACCTTTACTACTATAAAACCCTTTTCTAATTGAGCTTGGGGCTCTCCGTTTATTCCAATATGTTGCAAACTTGATTAAAATAAAGGCTCTTTACGTTTACATATGGGACTCAGTCTCCTTGTTGGCTTTTGCAGAATCTTCACGGATTTGGGCATGACAATACCCAAGAAAAAGACTGAGCAAAACCAATTTTCTCTGGTCTAAGCCAGAGTTCATCATTGCTTTTAAATGTCCATGTTTTATAAACTGTGAGAGAAAACACTTGCATACATGTTTTTCAGTAAAGATTTTGGCAAATATGAATTGTATTTATCAAGTATAACATGATATTCTGATCTACATAAATATAACATATTGTTGCTGTTGCTTTTATGAGACTTGGTACCATGACCTTACTACGCAGTGGTAACTCATGGTAATCTTCCCACCCTCATTTTTCCAGTACAGTTCTTGTTTAGATAAATAAATTTCATAACATGCAAAAAGAAATTATGAAATGAAAAACCAGTTGTCTTATTATTAGAGACCATGAATATGTTTATCTGGTGCTTATCATGCAGCAGACATTTTTCAGTCAACGCTTTCTCTTACACATTTATACTTTTGTATGATCTAAGCAGGCATCCACAGTATTGCTTCCAAGGGGGAGAGCTGAATCCTCCTGCTTATTAGTCTCCAGTGAGCAGGTAAACTGTACCTACCTGGCAGTGGACACATTTGCTGCAGTCCTGTGTCTCCAGCAGGAAGTGTTCTCTGACGGCATCAGTGGTCCTCAGTCAAACTCCCAGTGGGTAGAACTAGATATCACCTGCCAAGGGAACAGCCTGGCACTTGCCCCTTGATTAAATTTGTTTCTGGAGCATGTAGTGATGTCAATCACCAAGTGCACGAAATGCACGGGTATTTTGTTAAAATGCTGCCTCTGACTTGGCAGTTTTGGGGTAAAGACTAATCGTCTGTATTTCTAATGAGTTTCCAAGTGTAGATTTGTTGGCCACACATTGAGTAACAAGGATTGAGTTTTGCTTCTGCCTGTCTGTCCAGGCTGCTAAATGCTTTAGACCAAGAACTCATGAGCAGACATGGGGGTGTTATTCACAGTTCAAAGGCTATCAAGTTAAAGGTCAAGGCACTAGCACCTTCTGTGAGACTGAGGTCTTACAGCCATCTTCTCCCACTGATATGGGGGACATGGCCTCTCTTGTAGGATAAATCCCCCTTGTGGGTGTGAAGCACACCAATAACCACCACCCCCCCAAGGCATGAGGATGACAAGGACAGAATCCTTTGGGGTTCTATTCATTGAGAAAGGCAGAGTTTCCTTTCCCATTTTAGTCAAAGATCTAGGTACTGACTGACCTTGGCAGCCTGGTGCTCACATTAGAGTGTTGATCTCAGGCCTGGCCATTGTCTGGCCATTGTCTTATCGTCTGGCTGTTAAGTGCCATTATGAGGTTAGGAGTTTCCAGATGCATAGTTTACTGATAAACAAAGATTCTGAGTTATTATTTTAGCTTTACAGTTGAAAGAAGGTCAGGTGATTTCCATGAATGCTGGCAGCTCGCCAGCCCCTCAGTCGAGACTCGGCCTCCCCTGTGATACTGGATACAGCCGGTTGCTTTTTTATCTTTAATTGTGCATGGAAGTATAATTTTCCCAGTGGGTTACTCCCCTGTTGCACATTGATTTTGTATTTTTATACTGGTGTGCAATGGACAATGAATTTTTGCTTATTTTCTTCTTTCTGGTTATTTAATTGCATAACCCTGATCAATGTCACCTGTCTTTAGAATGAAGGAACTGTAAGGTCTAGCGACTGTGTCTCTCAGAGCTAGCCATACTTGGCACTTTCAGGATTGTCTGGAAAACATCTTCCCTCTGTAGTGTAACCGGCTCTTTCACCTTTCTGAACCTGTGCACTTATAGTTCGAGACCAGTGCTCATTTTACTTTACAGTGTGGTTCACTTGGGTATCTTGTTATAATTCAGGTGAGTATTTAGCAGGTCTGAGTTATGGGTTGGGATTCTCCATTTCTAACCAAGCTCCTGGGCACTGCCAACACTGTTGCTCATGTGCCCCAGCTGCCCAAAAAGGTCCCCCAGAGTCCTGATGCTTCTCCTGCCTGAAATTAAGAATTTATTTATCTAAGCAGGAAAATACACCTTCGGGAGACCTCTTACTTTAAAAAAGTCATATTTATCAGTGATACAAAAATTTATCAGAAGACATCTATCTACCTGTAACAACACACATTTTTTTTCAATTGCTTATCTGTTAGCTTGACTAAGCTGAAAGGAAGAAAAAGGCAACTCCATTGGCTGCAAAGTATTGGTAGGAATAGAAGCTCTCATTAGCTGTTGATGGGAACACACGATAGTATCACCACTTTGGGAGAATATCAGTCACACTCCTATGTGGCTGTTGATTTGGAAGTTTGGAAATGAGCAGGACTGAAGGAAAAGTGTATTTAGCTTGTGTTGTGGGAAAGTAGAAGTTAACAGAGCCTCAGGGAAGGCATAAAAACAAATATAATCAGTAGGAACAGAGGAAATCAAGGGAGGAGGTCCATACCTGAAAAACAACGAGAAAATGGAACTGAGTAACCCACAAAAGAGAGGTGGGTCTTTGGATCTAACCCACTTCACAGAAATTTTGCTACCTAGATCTCTCTTTACAGTTACCACAAAAACTTTCTTTGTGTGCAGACCCTGAGTCTAAAGTTTCCATCAATTTTTTGAAGCCATATAAGTTTACTGCAGAGCTAACTTGGAAGAATGGCTTGCCTGCATGTGGAGCTTACCACCTCCACTCTCTGCTGAGTGGGGTAATAGCCTCCTCAATACCAGTGCCCTTTGAACATGCGTAGACTTAGACACTGCTACTTTACTAGCTAGTAATTCTACCTGTTGGGTACTCAGGGGAACCAAGCTCCATCCCCTTTCTCTTGGGATAGATTTTTGGGTGGAGAGCAAATGGGGAGCATTCTTGGCTGTAGAGGTTGACCGTGCTACATTATCCTGGTGCAAAGAATCCTTGCTGGCAAATGTTCAATCATCAGGCTGGGGCAAACACTCTCTCCAAGCACAGACTTACAGTATATTGTGGCTCATCCTTGTAAGAAAGGATAAATGATTTTGAAAAACTAATATGCATGATTGGCCCCCAGCTCCCAATAATCCTTCCCAGCGTCTGTCTGGAAATGCTAATTCTTAATGAGAAATTTCAACCAAACAAATGAAACTGCTTGAGAGAGGCATCTTTCTTCTTTATGGCAGTGCACCGAGGCCCTTCATAGGCCAGCTCAAGGAAGCAGAAGTGGCTATCAGATGCTCGCACCCCTCTGAGACACTCTGTTATTTCTTTTTTGTCTTAATTTGCAGTGAATCTCAAGCTGATTCACAGATTTTGATTGTCTCTGACCTAAGATGAAGCTGAGGTGCACAGTACCTCTGCTTCAGCTTCCTGCCATTATCTGAAGACAGCATCCCTTCCTAGTTGGAAAGTGTGGTGATGTGGTTTTGTTGCTAATGACAGTGGCCTGCTGAGATTCCCTGAAGACAATGATGGTTTGAAGGAGTTGTAATTGTTAAGCTGTGATAATGCTCCTTGAAATCCTTGTTGTGCATGGCCATTACCAAAACCACCAACACCCAGATTGAGAATTAAACTAAAGCCTTCATGAGCCATCTGGTGTATATCAGTTTTAATGGAAAACTGAACACCTTTAGAACGGATCTGCAATGCAATTACAGTTTAACCCAAGGAGAAAAGAAATGGGAGTAGTAATTTAATTGAGAGCAAATATATTTCCAAATGTCTTTGCATCTAATACTTTCCTAGTAAAGACACAAGACTCTAGAAAAAAAAGTCTCTGGCCTAAGTGAGCTGAAAATCTAGTCAGAGAAGCAGACACTAACATAGAGACTGTACTCTGGTCAGAAAGTGACCCCAGCTGTGTCTAGGGGGAGAGGCTAGGAATGTAACTGACTACCTGGGGCGGGCTCATGCTCTAGGAGTAGGGGAAGAACAGAGAGGGAATCTGAGAGACAGCACTGAACCGGAGACCAAAGATGAAACTTTGGCTTCTGATGAAAAGGTCCAGGAAGAGGGTTCAAGATAAGCCAAGATGCAACAACCCAAAATGTGTCAGGACAGGGAAAGGCAGGGCACACCACAGGCTGACTAGTGCTGTTCAAGGTGTGTCCCATGATCTCACAGCACCTGAAGTGTGTGAGTGACAGTCGCTACAGCCAGTTCATCCCACCTGGGTAATAATTAGGAAGAAGGGCCCAGTAGCTTGGGCTCCTGACTCTAAGGGAACCCAACACAGCTTTGAGCATCACTGAGTGCAAACAGGAGCTAATAAAAGACACAAACTCCAGTGGGAAGGAGCAGGGCATATTCAAGAGGAGGCCAGGCATTCAGGAATCATTGTTATTGATTAACCATAATTAAGCCTACTGAAAGCGCGATGCGTGGGAATAAGTGATTGGTTTTTGGACTCACGGTGTGTCATCCTAAAGTAAACAGAGTCTTGGCCTCTGGCTGTCACGGTGATAAATGAAGAACAAGGAATTAACTAGATTTGTTTACCTTACAAGGACCAGAGCAGAGACAAGCCAAACTAAGTGTCAAAGAGCAAGACCATGAAGACGACTGACGTATCTATCTCAAAAAGCAGTAAAGAAAGAACTGTGGGTTGAAATAAGTCTAGAATTTACCCTGTGTGGATCAGATTATATCAACCATCCACTTCACTCAATTCATGCTAAACCCACTATGTCTGATGTGTAATGTCACACACTGGGGACAAGTCAATGAGACAGTGACTGGTTTCAAGGATTTATTTTGTTGTTGTTGTTGGGGGGGAGAGGGGGGGGTTAGCATTTGGTGAAAATTATCCCTAATCTTATGAAATACATACAATCTGCAAATCCTGTCAACCTCAGAAAGTTTTCCTTCTCCAAGCAATACTAAGTAGCTTGCCCTATTCTATCTGACTCCAGAGCTAGCATGCGTTCCTCTAATAATGCCAGGAGAGCATTATTAGTGTCAGGAATGATGCTTTAGACACCTCATTATCCGCAGGTGACTTCCTTCCTTTTTGGAGAATGTGTTACTGGTACCACTGCTAGGTCAGAGATCCAGCTGACTTAGGTGACAATTACTCCTGAAGGACTTTGAAACTTCTCTTTGCCTTCTCTGAGCTTGATGTCTTGCTTGCTCTTTTGGGTAACTGGCGTGCTTTCCTCTTGTTTTGTTTATTTTATTTTATTTACTTATTTTTGACATTGTTGGCTTTATTGTCATGAGTGTGCTAGGTGCCTGTCTGTATGGATGAATCTCCAGCTGTGGCATTTCCCACCCACAGCTCTGAAATCAGACACATTCTATTAAAGTCCGAAGAATCAAAGAATATAGAGTTCTTAATTCCTCAGGAAACCTTGGTTAAAAAAAGATTACAAACTATGTTCCCATGTCCTTCCATATTCTCTGGTTGCCTCCTAGAAATGGCCCTGTGTTTGCCATTGTCTCTGAATAGCCACGGTTCAAAGAGAGGGCATTGTCCTTGACAAGATGGATAAGCTGTAAACAGCCTTAAAAAAAGATGCTATTGAATTATCCACCCCTCCCGTGCCGGCCTTGTTCCTCCCGCTGTTACATGACAGAGGCAGAACAGTGTGTGGTATTACTATTCCAGCCTGACACTAACATAGATCTGTGAAGCTCTGGTGAGGGTGACTTGGGACACACTGGAAGGGCCAGCACAAAATGTCTGCTGTGGTCCTAAGCCCTGGGAAAGTCACAAGGCTCACAGGTTCCTATTTTCAGTAGAATTGACTTTCAGGATAGCTTTATGGTCACTACGGGCATAAGGAAAAGTGACAAATTCCCCAAACCCCTTCTTACCCACCTGCACAACCTCTCTCACTAGCAGGGAGCCTGCCTACACTGATTTACAGCTGTCAGCCAACACTGAGTTCACAGTAGGGTTCACTTTGGGTTATCGTCAGGGGTCCTTATGAATGCCTCATGGTGCACAGACCCTCACAGTAGGGTCTGCATGGATGCACAGTGGTGAGAAGTGGAATCTGGCTGGATGCATGGTGGTGTGAACTCACCCCTCATGTGGGGTCTGTGTGGGTGCATGGTGGTGTGAACTCACATGTGGGGTGTGTGCGTACATTTGGGGGTGCATTCTCTCCCATGTGGGATCTGTCTGGGAGCATGGTGGTATAGACTCACCCTCACAGTGAGGTCTGCACTGATGCATGGTGGTGTGAACT
>JABTXL010008037.1:5030567-5072852 GCA_025134845.1 Neodon shergylaensis | reverse complement strand
CAGTGAGGTCTGCACTGATGCATGGTGGTGTGAACTCACCCTTGCAGTGAGGTCTGTACTGACACATGGTGCTAGGAACTCACCCCCCAGTCCCTTCATGATCATTTCACTGTCCTCGTAATCCTGGATTCTGTCCAATTTTTTGGACTGTATTTATAAAATTTATGAATGTGGTTATTTAAAAATAGCCAGGCTTAGCCAAAATAAACCATTGTTTTAGTTAAAATATGATTTCCTGGCCACTGGAAAAAAAGTTATAGTTTATTTAAATAACAAAATACTATTCTATTTGAGAGAACTGTTGTTTTGTGAAATATAGAACATGGGTCCCAAAAGGTTTTCTGAAAACATTTTGCTTGAGGTGTGTGTGTGTGTGTGTGTACCCACCTAACTAAACTTAAGACTTCTTTCCTGCATCATTAGTTAGAGAAATCCTCTTTCAGGAGATTTTTTCTGGGACTGGAATATTGCTTGGAGTTGGGATTTCCTTGTTATCCAGCTACGTGTTTAGGGAAAGTGGCCTGACAGATGACAACTGCTCCATTTGTCCTTCATTTGACTTGTAGTGGTGAGAGTTGCTTGAGCTACAAATGTAAACTATTCTGGTGGCTGAGGTCCCCAAGGCTTCCTTGGAGAGCATAGTTGGATTGATTGCCTGTTGGCCTCTGGAGTTCCCTTGGGCAAGGTCCTTCAGCAATAGCAGTTTCCAGTGGGAGTTATGGCCTGTGGCACTGGAGTCCGTGGAGAAAGACCAGGATGAGAAAGGTGAACTGGCCTAGCAACTTGGTGTCCCACCTGCTACCAGTTAGGAGATTCACAAGCTTCAGAAAGAAGATTGAGAGCACAGAGACACAAAGGCAGCAGATGGTGCTTTATGTGGCCAGAGCTGGAGAACAGACTTGCCCTAAGCATCAGTTGCTTCCCTCTCAGAAGAAAGAACCTGTTCTCAGCTGGAGCATTCTCAAGTGCCTTCCCTGCAGCTCTGCCACCATGTGCAGACTCTCTTGCTTCTAGGTCTATGTCTGCAGTCTTGATTGAGGTGAACAAAAGGAGAAGCTGAAAGTAGAGGAAGGCAAGGACCACATCCTTTGCCTGGATCCCACTGTCAGACCCCAGATGATGCTCTGCTAGTGTCAAGACCTTAAGGGGCTGAGTGATTCTGTGAAGAGACTGCCATGATCCTCCTGAAGGCATCTGGCAACTGTTACACACACACACACACACACACACACACACACACACTGAAGTCCAGTTCATCAAGCTACTAAAGATAAACATTTTTGGTCCCTCCATGGTATACAACAGGGCATCTAGGATCAAGGCAATTTAATGATGCACACAAAGTCAAATAGCACCACATTCAAGAGCGAGCATCTTGTCTAATCTACCCTATGTGGTGCTAAATCAACAGTCTGCCTTCCCAAAAACCTCAGCACTCTGAAGTTTTCCAGCGACCATACATAGCTCAACACAGTCCTGCCTTTGATTGGAGCCTTATCGCCATGGCCTTCTGCTTGTGCCTGTGAGCTTGCATTGCCCTCTTCTTTCGCAGCCACTCCCTGCACCATACTAGGTTCTGACTGTAGTTTTTATCCTGTATCTCTATCCTCCCAGTGTGCCTAACTTCCACACGGTGCTGGATCATGTAGATGTGTTGACTCCCCTAAGCCTCTTGATGCCAGGGCCCATGCTTTATTCCTGTCTGCTGACAACAATAAGTGTCAATATGCACTAAATTAAAGGAGGTGGTCTGTGGCTTCCATGTCTTGTTGCAATCAGACATTCAAGAAGCAAGTGCAGGCAACAGTGAAGAGAGGCATTGTGCTTCCTACTCAAGGTTATGAAGTGTAGTGCCCATCTCTTCTTCCTAGATTTCTTGTTAAACTTCCTTAACTGCTTCTACCTCCCATTTAATTTTCACCCTGTCCACTAATAGAGCTTCTTTAACTAACTGCCACAATGAAAAGGTCGCAGTGGGAAAGCTGTTGGGCCCCTTTTGTTGTAATTTCTCTATGTAGGTCTCTGCGCACCTCTTCCCAATCTAAAACATTTAGACCTCCTCCCGTAATAAACCAGGGACTGGCCTGTTCTATAATTTTAATAAAAGCTTCTATGGTTTTTTCTTTTACCATTGTTCCTTGTTTCTCTAACAATCCTTTTCCTTTAAAATGCATTTCCCATGGGATTATCGGGTGATGGGGAGAGAAAAGTGAGAAGGGGAGGATGAGGGAATCTTGGGGAAACAGGATGATTGGGATAAAGGAAGGTTGGATAGGGGAGCACGGAAGCACAATTCTTAGTTAAGGGAGCCACCTTAGTGTCGGCAAGAGTCTTGAACCTAGAGTGGCTCCCAGGTGCCCAGGGCGAGGTCCCCAGTTAGTTCCTTGGGCAGCTGAGGATAGGGAACCTGAAAAGACCCTATCCTATTGCAATGCTGACGAATATCTTGCATATCACCATAGAATCTTCATCTGGGGATGGATGGAGATAGTCACAGAGACCCACACTGGAGCACCGGACTGAGCTCCCAAGTTCCCATTGAGGAGCGGAAGGAGGGAGAACATGAGCAAGGAAGTCAGGACCACGAGGGGTGCACCCAACCACTGAGACAGTGTGGCTGATCTATTGGGAGCTCACCAAGGCCAGATGGAATGAGACGGAAGAAGCATGGGATAAAACCGGACTCTCTGATCATGGCGAACAATGGGGGCTGATGAGAAGCCAAGGACAATGGCCCTGGGTTTTGATCCTACTTCAAGTTCGGGCTTTGTGGGAGCCTAGCCAGTTTGGATGTTCACCTTCCTAGACATGGACGGAGGGGGGAGCACCTTGGACTTTCCACAGGCAGGGAACCCTGACTGCTCCTTGGACTGGAGAGGGAAGGGGAGAGGAGTGGGGGGAGGGGGAGAAGGGTGGAAGGAGGGGGAGGGAAATGGGAGGCGGGGAGGAGGGGGAAACGTTTTTTTTCCTCAATAAAAAAAAAAGGAAAAAAAAAGAAAATCAATCAATGTAATAAACATAAAATAAATCTATCAATGTAATAAAATCTATCAATGTATAAATGTAATAAACTCAGGGAGCTGTAAAAAAAAAAATAAAATAAAATGCATTTCCCTTTTACTGCTAGCAGTTTCCATATTAATTCCCCAGGACGTCCCTGCCGATCCGGGACGAGCCTGTCTGCTTACCCCTCTTTCTCGTTCTAGGTGTGACCTTCACTTACCATGCCTGTACGGCCTGGAACTAAAACCTGAGCAAAGGACATCAGGATTAACACACACACTCCAATCTACCCTCACCATTTCCAAGGGCGATCTCTCAGCGTTCCCTAGTTCCCCATCTCAGTGGGAGCTCAATTGCAGCGCCCACCTATACTACGTACAGTACCAGTACGGCACTACTCCTGTATTGCAGCGCCTGCACTACAGGACCATTCCCGAGCCTCGGGGCAAGGGGGCGGAGATTGAAACACAGAAAAACACACAGAGACAGCACAGATAGAGACACACACCTCTAGTCGCTGGTAAAGAAGCCCTTTATTGAATAGTACCACGGAGGCTTATATACCCAACACAGTCAGGTGGGCTAGCAGGAAAAAACCTCATCTCCTGATCCTCAATCAAGGACAAGGCAACACGTGCTCAAGAAGCACAGCTGGACACAGCTTTCGGTAGCTCAAGTCAGAAGGCCAAGTAAAGGTTACTAGCAGGGGAGAGCAGCTGGAGGCCAGGACTCCAAAAAGTCCCAACAATGAAGGGAAACTCTGAGGACAGCATGATAGGAATGGTAATTTTACTGACAAGAGGTGGGGAAATTTGCAGGTGGAACTGGCAGGCAACAGTTTCAAAGGTCAGAAACTGGAAAAGATTTGAGAACGCAGCAACGTCAATATGCCTGGAAGACAGCACATCTTGCAGCAGTCCCAGATCACAGGGACCTCAGAATACTGTGCAGCAAGGTGGGGTTTATTGAAGGCAATAGACAGATGTTACACGCTTGCTTTTTAGATGAATATATGTATGTGTGTGTGTGTATATATATATATATATATGATTAGAGTAATATCTGGTACATATTAAGCCCACAAGAAAAGTTGAATATCCTATTAAGATTTTGTACAAAAAAATCAAAACACTGGGATTAAGTGAATGGTGAAACACAGGTGAGTTGAACAGCCATCAGCCAGAGTAGGTGTCAGTAAAGCCTAGCTGCTCCTGGGGCAGCCATGGTAGTGAGAAGCATGAGAAAAGTCTGGAATATTCCTAAGGAAGAGCACCACCAGCCAAGGGTTGCTGGGGATGAGGCCAGTGAGTATGGTAAGTCAAGGCAGCTCTGGGGACAGATATTCAACTAGAATTCAGGCCATGTGCCCAATGCACTGGGTGTGAAATGACCAGGCTGTAAGATTTAGATCGACATCCATAACATAAGCCACCTTGAAGTACAAAGTAACCTAATTATGTTAAAACTTGTCCAACAAATGCTTTTAAAAGTCGTGATTGTGTATTTTTTTTATTAGCAAATTATTCAACAAGACCTAGTAACGCATCTGATAATTACTATAATTTCAAAGTGCTGGCAAGTGTAAATAATATGTCTTATGTGAAAATGAATGTTTTTGATCACAGCAAAGTTGCATGCATTTCTAATACAACCGTGGACTGTTATCTGTACTCATAACGAAGGGAAATGCCAGATTTCTCTTAAAAGTGAACATAATGATGTAATATGTAATAGATGTACTAACCACTTTCTGTCCAAGTCTGTAGACTCTCTAAATTCCAGATCAAAGATCCTTATTCAAAGAACTGGTACACTGAGATCAATTTGCAGCTTTCCTAGCTCTGTGGATTCCACATGGATAGGAAGCATCTTTGATCTTTCTAATTATACTAAAAGTCATTACATTGTACACAGAGGTGCAGACAGATTATCCATTTGTGCTGGTGAATGAGATCCAGACAGTAACCCCTGGTCTACAGGGTAAGTACCATGTTTACTAGATTGTTTGTTCAACTGGGTAACAATAGAGACAATAGATACAGGTAATGATGGTGACCAGGAAGAAACTGTAGAAAGTGATTTGATTTATTGGTAACTGTAACATCGAAGTGAAGAGTCAAGCAATCAAAACTTAGATAGAATATTCTGAAGGGATTGCTGTGACTCTGAAGACACATGGAGAATTATGTGGTTGATCCTTAAAGACAGTCACAACTTTTACTCACCAAGTATTTATTTCCAATTCACATGACATCTGTTTTTGTTTGGAGAGCAAACTCCCATGATATTCTAGTCAATGCTGCCCTAATGCCATTTCACTACCCTTAGCTTCAAGTTGAGCTCTTGTTTTGCCGTTGACTTCCCACTGGCTGTAAAGTTAGATCTAACAGTGGCTTGTCACCCATATCAGATAGATAGCAATAGAAATACTCTTCTTGGAACTTATCAGCAAGAGAAATCCTCCAAAGCATGATGAATGAGAAGAGACACTATATAGGTCATCTGAAAGGCCAATATCCTCTAGAATGAGCAGTAAATGAAGAAAAACAGAAACCAAACATGAAGAATTAAGGATGAATCCTGATGAGGTCACCTGGTCTCCTAAATCAATCTGTGCCTTGAATCAGATACACCTGTAGCTCGGGGACATACCATCACACTCCTTCTTTCCTGCGAGCTGTTGGGAATTGATGTCCGCCCTTCAGCTGTTATTTTGACTGGTAAGTTGCCTCTTGGTGAAAGCAATGAAGATGTATGATCAGTTCTTTGCTAGCCCAGTATGCTCTTGCATGAAGATTGTTCCCCACCATGCAGAGGACCCAGCACGAGAGGACTATGAAGAGGAAATGTGACAGGAAGACAGGGGGTGTGGTCTCACTTCCAGATCAGGTCAAGTTAGATGATCTGAGTGCGTCTCTCAAGTTCCAGGCAAATGGCACTCTACTCAACTTCACCTTACCTCATCCCGTTCTTTATGTGGACTTTAGCACAGTTAACTACATCAGCTAATATCTATAAAAGATCAGGGTAATCAATCAGCCTTCGTATCCTCAGAACCTTGATTTATTTTTGTGCATCAAATTTTGAATCAGCAGTTTGGATAGGGAGAAAACACTGTACATGAGAAGAATGGGAAAACATAAGATCAACAGAGCCATGGTACATTTCAAAGGCTTCACAATAGCCTCCACCCAGATGCTGAATACCTACCCTCTAGTCTACATTTGCAGGGAATGATTGACAGTCAAGCTTCTCACTTCCAGAGAACTTCTTCTGTGGTGGAGAGAAAAGAAACAGACAAAGAAATAAAGCAACAGGAGCATTTCCGAGAGGAAATCACGAATGCCTGGATACACAAACTGGCAGTGTGGTGGAGATGCAGTTTCCAGCTTCATGGTCTGCTCTGCCAGGCAGCTGGGATGCACACGTGGTCTCTCGGCATCAGAAAGTGATGCCGACTTTAGAAAATTGTCTGATGCCCTGTCCTCACATTATTCAATTGCACTGGAAGGTGCACTAATTTTTAAATGATGTGTTTGTGCTGATATTGATCATCTCGGCTTCATTCCTCCTCACTCCCCCAGGAATATAACTAGATTATCACGTGCACATTGTACACTGTGGAAGAGAGTTTGGTGTGGGTGGGAAACAATGGTGACAGCCCAAGTAATAGCAACACTCTGAGCTCATCACACACAAGCTCTGGTTTATAAATACCAATTGCTTTAGTCCTTTGAGATAAAATTAAAAAAAAACTATGCCCACTTTTTCATATGATAAAATTAGGACACAGGATATGGTGAGTGATTTTTGTTACTTCTTTCTAGAGCCAGTAGGTATCACAGCCTCAAAACCACTAAATCCCAGCCCTAGACTACTACTCATAGGTAACACAGCCATGCAACCTGGCTCCTCACCCTCTAAACTCCAGCTCCTAAAATACTTGTCAGGCCTTTTTAAGGAGCTTGAGGAATAAGCAGGGTGACCCTGAGATCATGAAGTAAGCAGATCTATGTTTAAGTTCCAGTATCTACACTCTAAGTTTGATAATACTTATAGTCTTGTGTGTGTGTGTGTGTGTGAAAGTCAATTGCCTCTAACAGAATAGAAATAGCAACCATTGTCTCAGTATGAGATCCCCTGAGAGCTGAGTCTGAGACAAGAACTTGGGTGCAGGTGTTTGACCTGAATCATAATCACAGAAGGCAGTCGTGAGGGACCTAAGGAAATGAAACAGGAGAAAGGAAAGGCTAATGAGGGTACGGGCCTGAGCTTGTGCTGTAGCCATTGAGACACGATGCCTCCATTGAGGCGCAGAAGTGCTCATGGGCGTGAGAAGGTAGCAATCGCCCACAGATTTCTGCTTGACAGCGTGCTCTGCCCTGCATCACAGTCGCCCTCATATATGAACCTAAGACTGTCTGGCATCTCTAGACTGTATTTACAAAGCTGAATGCCAGCTCTCTTATATCAGGCAAAACATTTAGGATGCAGTGTGCTGAGGAGGGAGCCAGGAAGGAAATATACGTGAACTGACACAGACTGTCCACAGCAACTGAGGGACAAAGGTCAGGACACAGAGACATTCACCAGAAACATCTGCTATGCCCTTCTCGTTATATTGGGCTGCAATTATGCATTAGCCACAGCATCTGGCTGGGCGCCTGAGAACCATCGGTAAATGCCACAGGCCCAGTTTTACAAAGAGAGCAAAGTCCGCTTCTCCACGAGCACAACTGCCTGATTTCTCTACTATTATCATTGAGATCATTGAACCATTAAAAATTCAAACACAAAGGGTTTTGTGAATTGAGCAACTCACACCATATCAAAGTTATTCCAAAATCTATTATATTCTTGGGCATAATATTCCAAACTATACAGGATTTTTTTCAGAAATGTTATGAAAATATATTGCTGAAAACCATTACTCAGTCATTGAAAGTAGATTCATTCAGATATTTTTTTAAAAAAACTTTTGTTTATCTATTCTTTGAAAATTTAAAGCTTATATGCAATGGATTATGATTATATCATCTTCTACCTCCAACTTCTCACAAACTTACCCCCTCCCAAACTTCTCATCCTCTTTTTCCTTTAACCAGGGTCTTGGCGCAGACTAGGCAAGCATTCCAGTACTATGCTATAGCTCCTGCCCTTCTTCAAATTTCCATTGTGAGACACTATCAAGATGAAGTATCAAGGATGGCTCATAACTCATTCTGTAGTCCAGGTAGGGTTTTTTCAACCTGAGATTATTCTGTCTCAGCCTCCCACGTAACTGAGAGTATAGACCTGGGACACTCGGTTCAGCTCTATTCTAGAAATAGAAAAGGGAGTAAGAGAGGAGAAAAATAAAAACAAAATACATTCACAAACTGGGCTTACACTAAAGCATGCTTCATAAAGAATACAATAAACATATTGAACTTCATCAAATTTATGAACTTTTGCTTTTAAAAAATACTTATTCAGAGACTAAAAGAATAAAGCATAGCTGGAGAGAAGTCGTTTGCTGATCCAATACCCATAAACGACTTGAACCAATTGTATATAAAAACCACTCTAAAGTCAGGAGATTGTTTCACACCCACTTAGCCTCATAAGTGCAGCTCTGACCACTCATCAAAGAAGGTTTTGGTTTTGCTTCGTTTTGTTTTTGCAACAGATGGAGGCTGTGCTGGCTAACATCACATCACAGTGGCACAAACAAGGGTTATCAGAGAAGAGGATGCTCAGCTGAGAAAACACCTCCATGAGATCCAGCTGTAGGCAAGCCTGAAAGGCATTTTACTAACTAGTAAATGATGTGGCGGATCCATCCCACTGCAAGTGAGGACACTCCTGGGCTGGTGGTCCTGGGATATATGTGTATATATATATATATGTATATGTATGTATGCATGTATGTATATATGTATATGTATATATATGTATAAGTATATGTATATATGTGTATATGTATATATGTATATATGTTTATATGTACATATGTACATATGTTTATATATATCCATACACACACACAAGCAGGCTGAGCAAATCTGTAAGCAGTACTCTTCCATGGCCTCTGCGTCAGCTCCTGCCTCTAGCTTCCTGCCCTGCTTGAGTGTCTGTCCTGACTTCCTTCACTGGTGAACAGTGACAGGGAAGCACAAATCAAATAAACGTTTCCCTCCCCAAACTGCTTTGGGTGTGTGATGACATTTCCTGACAGCAATGATAACCCTAACGAAGATAGAGACAGGTACAGAGATTCACAACTGTTCAAACTGCAGAAGATACCGGACTGTGGGGTACCCAGTCCCAATAATGCATCTGAAATGCAGCCACAACACTTAAGGCTCTAGGAAATTGGTAGAGAACAAGGGAAAAAGTTTGTAAGGGCCAGAAGACCAGGTCACCTGCCGCTAGACTGTGTCTTCTAGACACGACAGGGATACTGCGCCCATGAAATCTCAACAGCATAACTCCCTAAAGAAGACCTGCAAAATCATACTACACATCAACATGGGGAAAAGTTCACAGGGCCTCACCCATAGATGAAGAGCAATAGATAGGTGAGGGTTACTAAAAGAGGAAAATCAGTCTGCCAGTATAGAGCTTTGGCATAGGTTTCTAACCTGTATGTATCTGGAGGGAGTTAGGGGATACACAGAAGTTGAAGAGAGGCAGAGGATGGTGAGAGTGATGGGGATGCAGTGCTCATATATGATATACTCAAAGAGGGAGAAAAAGGGAGAGGGAAGGTGGGAGGAGGGGCGGAAAGAAAAAAGAAGGAAGGAAGAAAAGAAAGAAAGGAAAAAGGAAAGAAGAAAGAAATAAAAAAGCTATAGAAGCAGTCAAACGATTTTACTGGACCAAATAAGACATGTAAATGGAAAACAACACTGAACCACACTGAACATCAGTAGTCCTCAGGAAAATGCAAAGGAAAAGACACTGAGACCCCTGAGACCCAAGTTGATTCTGCAAATGGGGAAATCCACACCCTGACAGAGTGATGAGTAGCAATGGAGACCCAGAACTCTCACGGCACTGCTGGGAATGCAGTGGATACCCAGAGCTCTCACGCCACTGCAGGAAATGAAGTGAACACCGAGAACTCTCACGCCACTGCAGAGAATGCAGTGGACACCCAGAGCTCTCACGCCACTGCAGGGAATGCAGTGGACACTCAGTGTTCTCACACCACTGCAGGGAATGCAGTGGACACCCAGCGCTCTCACACCACTGCAGGGAATGCAGAATGAGAGTGTGATGCTGGAAATGGGTTAGCAACTTCTGGAAATTTGAACACTCAGAGAACAAGCTGCACATCGCCAACCTTTCCTTTCATAGAAGCACAGAGTCACAGAAAGGCTCTCATGCAGAATCTTTTTCCTAGTGATTTCCAGAAACTGAAAAATTCAGCTGGTGAATGGACAAATTATAGAATATCAATACAGTGGGGAAAAGCTCAGCTGAAAAACAAGCATAAACTACTGATACATATAACAACATGGATTCGTCTTGAAATAATTGCAGTGGCTATAAAAAGCCAGACGAAACATGAGCGCACACTGTACGCATCTAATTATATCTAATTGTCTATAATCTCCAGTGACAGAGAGCAGATCAGGGGTTACCTCAGAAGGAGCTGGGAGATGTAGCTCGTAAAGAGACATGAAAATCCCTTGGCAGTGATGGATAGAGTCACAGTATTGATTGTGATAATGGTTGTATGATTGCATTGGTGTGTAAAAATCTAGTAAATTGAACAATCTAACTATATGCAGCTGATTATGTGCCGATTAAAGCCATTAGAATTGAAGTTGACCTGATTTAAAGATGTGTCAAGCTGTAGCTTGTAAGCGGCCAACTAATTTATCTGCTCACAAGACTGCACACAATGCACCGCCTTCAACTCCCTGCGAAGCAAGTCATTAAGGAGCCCGCAGCTCTGACTAGTACAGATGTCTATATTTATGCCTGTGCCACTGGACTAGGATTAATGCTTTAAATACTTCACCATTATGGCCATTAATCCCAACTCCAGATGGCATTATGTCTAGAGAGACTCGATTTTATATTCATCTCTTTTCAGAACTGGAATACCCTTATTCAGATGTGTTCAGTGCCTCCTAGAAGGAAGGACATTCACCAGGACCAAGTTCATAGTTCCCAATTCACAAAAGGAATCTTGCCTCTTTAGAAATGCATTATGTCTATGAGGTGATGAGGACTGTTTGGGGAACTTGTTTCTATTTCTTTAACAGCTATAGATCTATTTAATTGGCTTATCTGGTCTTAATTTAATTTTGGTAAGTAATATTTTTCCAGAAAATTGTTCATTTCCTTTAAGTTTTCCAATTTTGAGGAGTACAGGCTTTTGATGGACGAGCTGATGATTCTCTGGATTTCCTTCGTCTGTTGTTATGTCCCCTTTTCATTGCTGATTTTGCTAATTTGGATATTCTCTCTCTGCCTTTTAATTAGTTTGGATAAAGGTTTGTCTATTTTGTTGATTTTCTCAAAAAACCAACTCTTTGTCTTCTTGATTCTTTGTATTGTTTCCTTTGTTTCTATTTTGCTGATTTTAGCTCTCAATTTAAGAATTTGCTGCTGTCTAGTCCTCCTGGGTGAGTTTGCATCTTTTTGTTCTAGAGTTTTCAGGTGTTCTGTTAACTCACTGCTGTGGGATTTTTCCGGCTTCTTTATTTAAGCATTTAGTGCTATAAACTTTCCTCTTAACACTGCTTTCATTGGTCTCATAAATTTGGTTATGTTGTGTGGTCATTTTCATTGAATTTTAGAAGTTTTTAATCTCTTCCTTTATTTCTTCCTTGACTCATTGGTGATTCAGGTGAGCATTGTTTATTTTCCATGTGTGTGTGAGCTTTCTGAAATTAGTGTTCCTTTTGAATTCTAATTTTAAGCCATGGCGATCTGATAAGATATACATAAAAGTATTCCAACTTTGTGTTGTTGAGATTTGCTTTGTTACCTAGTATGTGGCCAATTTTTGAAAAGGTTCCATGGGGTTCTGAGAAGAAGGTATATTCTTTTATATTTGGATGGAATGTTCTGTAGATATTGGTTAAGATCATTTGAGTCATAATATCTGTTAGTTCCCTTATTTCTCTGATAACTTTCTGTCTGGCAGACCTGTTCAGTGGTGACACTGGGGTGAAGTCTCCTATTATTAGTGTTTGGGGTTTAATGTGTGATCTAAGCTTTAGTAGTATTTCTTTTACATATATGAAGGTGCCCTTGTATTTGGGGCATAGACATTCAGTATTGAAATTTCTTCATGATGGATTTGTCCTGTGACTAATGTGAAATATCTTTCTTTGTCTCCTTTGATTGATTTTATTAGAAATCTATTTTGTTAGATATTGGGATAGCTACACCAGCTTGTTTCTTAGTTCGATTTGATTGGAAAATTTTTTCAAATTCTTTATTCTGAGGCAATGTCTGTCTTTGTGATTGAGGTGTGTTTCTTGTATGCAGCAGAAGGATGGATTCTATTTTTGTATCCGATCTGTTAGCCTGTGTCTTTTTATAGGTGAGTTACGTCCATTTATATTAAGGGATATTAATGACCAGTGATTGCTAGTTCTTGTCATTTTAGTTTTTGGTATTGATGATGTTACTGTGTTTTCCCCTTCTTTGGGATTTGCTTCTGTGAGATCAAATATTGTCTGTGATTTTGTGAATGTAGCTAACTTCCTTGGGTTGGAGTTTTCCTTCTAGTATTTTGTGTAGGACTGGGTTTGTGACTAGGCATTGGCTAAATTGGTTCTATCATGGAACATTTTATTTTTTCCATCTATGGTGGTTGAAAGTTGTGCTGGGTATAGTAGTCTGGGCTGGCATCTGTGGTCTCTTAATGTCTGCATAATGCCTGACCAGGATCTTCTCACTTTCATTGTTTCCATTGAGAAGTCAGGTGAAATTCTGATTAGTCTGCCTTTATATGTTACTTGCCTTTTTTTCTTTGCAGCTTTTAATATTCTTTTTTTGCTCTGTGTGTTTAGTGTTTTGATTATTATTTGCCAAGGAAACAATTTTTTTGGTCCAGTCTATTTGATGTTCTGTAAGCTTCTTGTATCTTCAAAACTTTCTTTAGGTTGGGAAAGTTTTCTTCTATGATTTTTTTGACTATTTTCTGTGCTTTTGAGTTGGACTTCTTCTACTTCTTCTATCTCTCTAATTATTAGGTTTGATCTTTCCATGGTGTCCCATATTTTCTGGATATTTTGTGTTAAGCTTTTGTTAGATTTAATGTTTTCTTTGACCAATGAGTCTATTTCCTCTATTGTATCTTCAACACTTGAAATTCTCTCTTCTATCTCTTGTATTCTGATGTTTATGCTTGCATTTGTGATTCCGGATCATTTTCCCATATTTTCTGCTTCCAGAATTCCCTTGTTTTATGTTTTCCTTATTGTCTCTATTTCAGTTTTCAAGTATTCCATCATTTCTTCCATCTGTTTGACTGATTTTTCTTGGTTTTCTTTAAAGGATTTACTGATTTCTTCCAATTTTTTGGTTGGTCACTTTCTCCAATTTTTTGAGAGAATATTTCATTTCCTCTTTCAAGGCCTCAAACATTTTCCTAAAGTCATTTTCTTCTGCTTCATCTATATTGGGGTGTTCAAGTCTTGCTGTTATAGAGTCACTAGTTTTGTTGGTGTCATGTTGCTCTTTGTGGTGTTGAGTGTGTTCTTACTTCGTCTACCCATATTTTCCTCTGATTGGTGTAGCTGGAGCTGTGTCTCTGGTGATCAATTTCCTGCGTGCCAGTGGATCCAAGGGTCAGACAGTTGTTCTTTGTGATTCCAGTCACCCCAGAGATCACTCAACATTCCCAGAGGTCACTTGGTGCTCCTGAGGGTCACTCAGCACTCCTAGTGCTCACTCTGCAATCCTGGTGGTCATTTGGGCCTGCTCCCACAGAGGTTGCTTGCTTGGGCCTTCTCCTTCTGAGGTTGTTGGCTAGGACCTCATCCCATGGAGATGACTAGCTCGAACCTGCTCCCATGGAAGTCACTGGTTCAGGCCTGCTCTGACAGAAGTCTCTGGCTCAGTTTTCTTCCCATGACTGTCCCTGGCTCAGGCCTGTTACCACAGATGTCCCTGGCTTGGACCTGCTCTCATAGAAGTCCCTGGTTTCGGTCTGGTCCTGCAGAGGTCTGACTCAGGCCTGGTCTCACAGAAGTCTCTGGCTCATGCCTGTTCCCTCAACAGTAGCTCCCTTATACTTGCTCCTGTGGAAGTTGCTGACTTGGGCCTGCTCCAGCAGAGGTTGCTGGCTCAAGCCTGGTTCCATGGTTCCACAGAGTTTGCTAACTAGGCCTTATATCTTTAAAGACTTTACTGTCTCTTTGAAGACTTTGTTTTATTTTTTAAAACCATTTACTTCTTTTTATAACTGTCCATATTCTTTTTCTTCCCAAGCCTATGTACATTTATCCAACACTGTGACCCATTCAGAGATCTTTCACATCTGACTCTGTTTTTATTGCATATCTGTAATCAGGAATACCTTTTTTTTCTTAATAGTTAAGTGGGCATGACTAGGACCAGCTCTGTGGCCCTGCCTGCTTGCTCCATCCAGTCCAATATGGCGGAGACATATTCATCACCTCTACAAGTCATGCTCACCACCCCAGCTCCAGGGAAGCAGCTTCTTTATTAACCAATGGTGATAAAACATATTCACAGCATAGAGAGGGAAATCGTACATCAATAACTAATATTAAGTCTCTATGTCATGATTTAGGGGATGGCAGAATTATTACAAACTGACACTGAGTCCTTGATTCAAACTTGGTTTCACTGTTGCCACCTTGGAATCTACTCTTTAAAATAATAAACACATTGAATATTAGTCTAGAAGAACTGGACAGACAGTCATGGTATGGTGTGGGATAGACTTTCAGTATTCTGAGGCCTAGAAGAACCTTCAGTAATTTTTCTTTGACTTCTTTGTGACACAGCGAACATAATTTTAACATTTCAGAGATAAATTTTTAAACATTACTCGAGCAATGTGAATGTAGAATCATATTTAAAATCAGAGTCAGTCTTATGAAAGAAACTTCAATCAATTAGTAAGATTCTAGACATCTGAAGAACACTAAGCAGGCAAGTATACACACTTGATACTGTAAAACACTTTACCCTCAAATGCCAGAAAATATCATTTCTACAACAATATGTGAAACACTTACCATAAATTATATGTGGCCTGTAAAACAAGTCTCAAACAGTTACACATGGGTTTGATAACAATAAGTCAATTATAGGTTAAGTCCATTTGTGAATTCAATAAATGATTAGAAAACAAGGAAAATTGATATTTGGGGAATCCCTGAATACATACAAGTTAAATGTTACTGTGACTCTGGAGTGAAGGCTATAGTATTTATAGCACCATGTCTACTTAAGGCATTGGTGGCCTCACAGGGACCACACATCATGATACTCACAGAGAAGACAGTGTATACCAGTCTTCTGTACATCTCAAGAAGTGGATTGAGGAGCAGGCAAAACAAAGAATGGAAGAGTGTTGCTAACAAAGGTAAAAGGGGAAGGGACAGGAGAGAAAATGAACACAACATGATGCACTGAAAATTGGAGCTGCTTCCTAACAATGTTGACAGAAGGCATGGTATTCCAGGGACAGATTGTCTAGTCTTCTTTTTAATATTTTACATGCATTTGTTTGTTGGGAAAGGCATGTCCCTGGTGCAAACAAGAGACAGCAACTGCTCAAATGGGATACAGGCCCCAAAGCAACAGCTCCAGTGATGCCCTATCAGGAGTCAAGCGTGCTATGGAGACCTCTGGCTCCTGGTTCCTTCTCTTCTGCTAAGAGGGTGTCTGTGCAAGGAGAGTATACACAAGGACCTTTATGAAACTAAGAGCTTGCTCCTGGACACCTCATGGTATGTCCAGAGGGACTGACCTGCTCACTTGTTCCCATGCCTTTTCTAAATCTTTTCTAAACAACCCTAGAGTAGCATACTTGACTCCTGCTCTAAAGGAGCTCTGTGCTCCTATGCCTGCATCTGTCTCTTCCTCTGTCTCTCTTTGTCTTTCTGTCTCTCTGTCCCTCTCCTTTCCTCTCTCTTTCTCCCTCCCTCCCTCCTTCTATCTTAAGCTACCACTTATGATTCTATAATAACTTCTCTTTAACATTCATTTTCTGTAGTTGGTGAATTTCACTTTTCCAAACTGATAGGCTCTGGATGACTTGGGTGACCAGATTGTCTGAGGGTCTAGTTCCCTAAGCCAAGACAAACAAGAAAGACTGTTTCTTTCAAGACACCCCCATATTTCTGTATCAATATGGTGCCCATGAGGAGGTCAGGAGACAGCTTCCGGGACTCAGTTTTCTTTTTCTGCCCTGTGAGTCCCAGGGATCAAATTTATGTCATCAAGCTTAGTGACAAGCACTTCACCTCTGAGTTAGCTTGCTGACCCTGGGGCAGATTTACTTTATAAAAATATATGTCTTATAAGTAAAAAATGGTCCTATTCATTTAAGTTGTATACAGGGACACTGTTTTTAATGAAGGGTATTCACAACACAGTGTTAAAGAAGATAACTTAGTTAAAGTGGAAAACTTTTTCAAAACTGAAGAGGTATTGAAAATAATGTGACAAAGAAAATATGTAAATGGCTCTGTATCTATTAAGTTAATAGATCTTATTATTGAATTATTTCCACAGGGTGAATTCCAAGACCAAATGGCATCACTGGTAAATTTTGCCAAGTATTTAAGGAAGAGGTAATAGAAACCTAACACACAATGTTCAAAATGATATGTCCAAAGTCACTATGTGGAGCTAAAACTTAAAAGTCAGTATGACTATAATTCAATTTTAGATCAATGCCTTCTGAAGACACAGGCAGGAAAGATTCACTGAAATAGTATTGAATGCAGAAAAAGATGAATGCAAAAGACATGAGCAACCAAATAGGAAAGACTGGTTTATATTTCAAATTTAAACTATGCAGTTTATTAGATTAAGAAGGAAAGTGCGTGTTATGCTGTTACACAACAAACCCATGAAATAATTAAAATTTTAGCACTTATTAATTATAAATGCAAGATATATAAGAAAATAGCTCTCTCAAATAATTATGAGTATATTCATGACCAAAATAGTAAATATACATGAAGCATACAGAATGCTCTACTGGTGCACTCCTGAGTGTGGTCATGAAGACAAGAGGCCTGAGTGGTCATATCCAAAGAAATGGAGGCCAACTGAGGTCATGCACCATCAATAAGGAATCCTTGGGCACATGCCATGAGAAGAAAGGGTATCATGAAAAAAATAAAACGTTAATTGTATAAAATCCCCAAATTGCATGAATCATAAATAAGCCTCTAGTTAATCTAATAGTGATATATTACCATTCTTCCCTGACTCTTGAAAAGAGCTCCCAAGGTCCCAATGAGGAGCAAAAGGAGGGAGAACATGAGCAAGGAAGTCAGGACCACGAGGGGTGCACCCACGCACTGAGACAGTGGGGCTGATCTATTGGGAGCTCACCAAGGCCAGCTGGACCGTGACTGAAAAAGCATGGGATAAAACTGGACTCTCTGAACATGGCAGACAATGAGGGCTGATGAGAAGCCAAGGACAATGAAATGGGGTTTTGATCCTACTTCATGTTCTGGCTTTGTGAGAGCCTAGCCAGTTTGGATGTTCACCTTCCTAGACCTGGATGGAGGGGAGAGGACCTTGGACTTTCCACAGGGCAGGGAACCCTGACTGCTCTTCGGACTGGAGAGGGAGGAAGAGAGGAGTGGGGGGAGGGGGAGAGGGGCGGGAGGAGGGGGAGGGAAATGGGAGGCTGGGAGGAGGCGGAAATTTTTTTTTCAATAAAAAATAAAAAAAAAATTTAAAAAAAAGGACATCATGGTTGTAATGGCGTCTCATTCAGCCAGTATGATGTCATACACTCATAATCTTAGCACTTGAGCCTAGCCTGTATATATAGGGAGGTGCTATTTCATCCAAACACATGAAAATTAGAGTTATTGTTAAGCAAAAATGGTGAAGGATGAAAGGAGAAATAGTAAATATAATCTTTGCAACTCTTGTTCAAATCTAAAATTATTTCATAATTAGAAAGGGATTTTTCTGAGTATCAGATTGGAATGAACATTGAAAGTCATCATTACTAAGAGACTGACAGGATAGATTGTAAAGAAAGTCGATAAAATCCCTCAAAATGTTAAAACAAAATAAGTATGTAACTTAAGTGTCAGAATCAAGATCAAAAATCAATATACAAAATTATTTTTTCTAAACCAGTAATAATAAGTTGAAATATAAAATGCATTTTGAACAGCATCAAGCTGTAAAATACTTAATGATAAGTTTGATAAATTATATAAACCATCCATACCCAGAAAACAATAGGCCATCCCTGAAGGATAATAAGCAAGACATAAATAAACTGTAAGATATGAAATGTTCCTAGGCAGAAGATGTATATATTGACAACTCTCAAATTTATCTAAAGACATAATGCGATATGAAGACAGCTATAAAGTAGGTTTTACAGGAGCTGACATATTGATCTCAATATTTACTTGGAAATGCAATACCTACAGTGGCTAAAACAACTCAAAAATAAGAGTAAAGTGGAATACATCATTTTAGGGTATACAATTAGGGCATGGTGTGTGTGTGTGTGTGTGTGTGTGTGTGTGTTGACCCAGTGAATTACAACAGGGCTGTTGATAGAAGCATGAATAAGGGGTTGTTTCCAAAAGTATGAGCCCCTCAATTAGCGGCTATACCACTGAGTAAAATGTCTCATCCCCTTGCAATCATTAACCTTATGAAATTCTCAGGGGTTGGTGGGGACCAGTAAGTCTAAGCCCCTTCCATGCCAATGCACTGATGGGTCACCTCTTGTGCAAATGTTTCACAGGTTACCACAGCTGTGTGAATATCAGAGTGAAGTGATTATGTCATTCTCTGAGCTCACCACCTCACCACACCCTTCAGGATCTTAATTCTTTCCATCCCTACTTTAAAGAACCAGGTATCTTTGAAAGGAATTTACAACAGATTATATAAATGCTTCTCAGAACTAGACATTCAAATAAAGTTTCCTTATGAGTGAGTGCATATTATATTTGCTTTCTGGGTCTGGGTTACCTCACTCCATATGATGTTTTCTAGATCCATGCATTTACTTGATAATTTCAAGATGCCATTATTTTTTCCTCTGTATAGTACTCCATTGTGTAAATGTACCATGTTTTCTTTATCCATTCTTCAGTCGAGCGGTAGTTAGGTTGTTTCCAGGTTATGGCTATTATAAATAATACTGCTATGAACATAGTTGAGCATGTGTCCTTATGGTATGATTGAGCATCCTTTGGATATATACCCAACAATGATATTGCTGGGTCTTGAGGTAGGGTGCTCCTTAATTTTCTGTGAAATTGTCTTACCGAGGCACTTAGAGGATGCTCACTGTGTCTCAAGGACACAGCATGGTTCCTGGCATATACTGAATGCTCCATCGACGAATAAATGAATGAAATAAGGAAGTGCATTTAGTGTATGGAAAAGTATGCCGCATGTAGATGCAGATATCAATACAGGTAATATAGCAATGAGGTGGACATTGGCATAGATATATAAATTGACATGCCTGGATCATGTGGATCTTTGTCACAGTTTCCTCTACTGCCACATTAAAAATCACCGCAAACTGAGCAACTTAAAACAACAGACATTTATGATCCCTCACAGTTTCTGCAGGTAAGGAATGTGAAAGGACATAGCCAAGTTGTCCTGCCAGATTTTTCTCGCTAGATGTTATGGTCATGAAGTCAGCTGGTAGCCTGTGAAAGCTTCATGGGCTTGGAGGACCCATTCCAAAATAACATGCCCTCATGGATGTGAGTGATTATGGGTATTGGTAGGAGGCCTTAGTTCCTCTCCACATGGACCTCTGTGGGCAGCTGCAAGCATCTTATGACATTTGACTCTGTCAAAAGTCAGTGGTCCCAGAAAAGAAAGTAGAGCTATGGAAATATTTGTGGCTAACCCTTGTAAGTGAAATTCCATCATTTCTGTACCTGCTTAGCTGATACTCAGAACAGCCCTGTTCTGTGTCTTAAAGTGCCAGGCAAAGCTTTGCAGCCAAAGGCAAAGTCATGAGACCCATCCTGGGGTCTGCCTAGGATATCATGCTTGAGGTTGTTGGAAGCATTAACCAGCTGTTGCAATATATATGTACTCATTGAGCATTTCCAAACACCATCCCATCCCCGTGATTTTTTCCCCTGAGTTCACCTGTTTAAATTAGCTAAAGATTCTTTTAAGAATGAAGATCTCCTGAGCAAATTGGGAGCACAGGGACCTTGGGGGAGGGCTGGAGGGGGGAGGGGAGAGGCAGGGAGTGGAACAGAGAAAAATGTAGAGCTCAATAAAAATCAATAAAAAATTTAAAAATTAAAAAATTGAAACAATGAAAGGAACTAAGATGGTTTTATCTGAAGGGCAATGGAAACTGTTGGCGCTCCACTCAGATCCTCTCTGACCAACATCCTTCGCATCAAAACTGTACCCTTCTTTCCTGGCCTCTGATGACTTGGGTTTGACAGCACATCTGAAACCCTTTGAAAGACTGGCCTTCATGCACAGAAGGCTGTGTCTAGAATTTCAGGTCCCTTTGAAGCAGTTTTAGACAGTGACTGATATGGGACCGTGTAATTCCTATTCAAGTTAAAGTTGAATAGTTAAAGAAAAATACTGAAACCTACTGAAGTCCCCTTTCAGGATCAGACTAATTCTACCCTACACCCCACCTCTGTGTGCGGTGTGGCCTCTCCTCTTCACACACCTGATAGACTGCCTCTGCCCTACCCTACACCCCACCACTGTGTGCCTTGTGGCCTCTTCCTCTTCCCACACCTGCCCTACTCCACACTGGTGTACAGCCTATTCCTTTTCATAGACCTGCTTAGCAGTTTCTTCTGTGATCCCTACTGTGGAATCAATTACACATGAACTCTGTCTCAGTGTTTGATTCAGGAAAATCTGATCAAAGGCAGACTAGATTTATATAGTTACAAAGAAAGCAAACGAAACATTTTTCTTTATGTTTCAACCCCAGGCCTCCTGTTTCACAGTGAAGAAACTCGGCAGCTGATCTAACCCTCTATAAACAAAAAAAAAAAAAAAAAAATAACATACCACCAATAATTTCTTTACAGAAATAAGAAGGAACTCCATCAAATTTCTCTAAAACAAACAATTACACAAAACCAACAATAAGAAAACCAAAAACTTATGTCATCTGAGCCTGAGTTAGGTCATTTGCCTGACATTAAACCAGTCTCTGATGCCAAGATAATGGTTTGATCTGAGTTACCTGAACCACAGGAAAATGTGGTGAGTTGACTGGGCTGATCTCACAGGTGTTTCTGCCTGAGGATGGGGTGCTTTTTGCCCAGGTCTGAGCCTGACTGTCAGAACTTGGTGGACAGATGTTAACCAGCAACAATCATCCTTGTTCTGCCTTGCAGTCTTGGCAAGCATTAATGATCTGATTTTAGACATCCAAAGAAGAACTCAAAGCCTTACTCCCAGCAAGACTCTTGGACTTTCTTCAAAGTTCTGCAACCTTAAAGTTGCACAAATCCATCATTCCTGCTGTGTTTTCTTCATTTCAAAACTGAAATTTCTCAGAGGGAAGTCCTGATTGTCACAGCTTCAATGGTCAGTCATCAGGTCAAATGGGCACATGCCTCCACCTAACAACTGTAGGCTCAGCCAGTTGTTGATATCAAGCCTGTCCAGGGCTACAAAGCTGTTGAAAAAATGATTTTTCAAGAAGATGGGTCTACCAAGAGATATAATCTTGTTATGGACTCTGGGAGACAACTGGGCCATGACTCTATCTGCAGCCTTCATCTAGAGTGGTGGTTTCATCATCAAAGCCCTGGGCTCAAGTCACTTATCTTCCCCCAAATCATTAAATATATATTAATATGTAAAACAGTTCTTGCCAAATTGGGAAAAGGGGTTGAAAAATTCATTTCTTATGATCAAAGTTTCAATATTTTTATGTATGAACTAGCACAACCACCATTAACTTAATCACCACCATCCAAACCAATATGATAACCAACATCACCACTACCATCATCATCATAACCAACACCATTATCATAACCAACGCCAACATCAATATAAATATCACCATCATCATAACCAACACCATAGCCATAATCACCACCACCATCATCATAATCACCAACATCAATATAAATACCACCATTATCATAACCAATACGATAGCCATAATTACCACGACCATCATCATAACCACCACCAATATCTGAGTCCTCACTGCAGGTTGTGTATTCTCATGAAGTTTGCTACATAATTCAGAAACATGCAGTGGACCGTTGAGGTGAGCAATCCAGGTATGTGGAATGAAGCCTCCTGTATCGCTGTTGTTGTTGGACAGTGTATCACCAACCATAGCCTTCAGAGCTCATCTGCCCTCCCTGTGCCCATGGGCACTGAGGACTTCCTCTATGAGTACTCATAAGCCTTGGCTGAAGCCTTCTATCCAGAATTGTGTATTCTGGGAAGAGATGGGATTTGGCACATTGCCTCTAGCAATTCAAAACATCCCTTAGAGTCTCCTACGAGGACCAAGCCTATTTGTTCATGCCAGAATCTTCTCCATTGGGATCTCTAGGGGTTCACTTTAAAATAGCCGGATGCTAGGTAAACACCATTCATGTTGGAAGTTCAGTTTGGTGTTCTCAGGCACTGGACCTAAGGGGAGGCCACACGTGTGGCAGTTTCCTGGGTGAACCCATACATTCAGCCTTGAACAAAATAACAGACTTGTTCAAGTTACTAAGAACACATCAGTGTTTTCTTAGTAAAGCTTCTAAACAGGCTGATGGCTGATGGCACATCAGAAGTTCCAGAAGAGTAGTCTCATGGTGACACGGTCCTCTGTGCTTTATCTTCCTGTTTCTGGTACCCATCCATAAGCCCAGGAGACAGGCAGACCTCAACACAGAACCAGAGAAAACAGCTTAGGTGGACCTCTCTGTGACCTGAATCAGGAACTCCACCTAAGCCATTTTCTTTGGTTCTGTGACCTGAGCAAGTCTGCTGTTTTGTTCACGGCTGAATGTACAGGTCACATCAAAGAAAGTGTCACAAATCAGAGCTCTGGTTCTAAAACCATATTGTGTGCCTTGCTAAATCAGAGTTTTCTTACTACAGCAAAGGGTGACATCTACAAAAATAAGGCCAGTAGTGGGAGACCAGCAGTTAACAGCACCAGATTCTGGGATTGGTTTTCTAACTGGGACACAAGGTCCTTTGTTCAGCGACACGGCCATGCCTTTAAGTTGGAGACAGTGTGCACAGAAGGACTGCAGCCTCCTTGACATCACAGAAGAAAACAGCCACAATGGAAGGTTTGTTTCCCTGCTGAGCCTCCCTCCTGCCTACCAGAAACAGAATCAGAGAGGCACTGTGAAAATAGATTTATTATCTCCAAAGCCTCCACCTTTCAAATAGCTGCTGAAACCCTTTGTCATTCAAAAACAATTAAGCTGAAAACACAGGTACCCTCCATCCCCTCCCCCCCTCGCTGATTTTCATGGTGACAGTCTTAGAGCTTTACTCTTTGATTTTTTTTAATAATGAAATTCACTAAAAGGAGACCAGAGGAGGTTTTTTTTTTTTCAGAGAGAGAGTGTAAAGCTGACAGACTATAGCTGTAAAAGCTGCTTAATTAAGTTCCACGGCTCTCAGAGAAATTGGCAATCCAACAGCACTAACGCACAAGAGAAGGCCTTTGCTTTACTGACAGCAAAATAAGCCGAGATGACACTTCTGTCCACAGCAGGGCTTTGTGTATTCCTCCCCTCGCGCTGTGCCTGCTGTAAGGGCAAGCCTCCTGTTCTTTGTTGTGCATGGCCTGTGTGACAAGAGTGTCTGAGAATCAGCTGTCCTTCATTCTCCTCTTCTGGCTATGAAGTCTTTGCAGGATAAAATGCCTGCCTCCGGCCTTCCTTTATTGTTCCAAAAGATAACAGCATTTCAGAGAGGCAGAGAAATTGTTCTTGCAACCTTCACTTAAAAGGCCTAAGGTCTATGTGATGTCCACCATGATAGGACCAGTGACCTTTACACAGCTCATTGTAACCATTGCTCCATAGAAGTCACAGTTCTGGAGACATCCAATCTCTCTCTGTCTCTCTCTCTCTCTCTCTCTCTCTCTCTCTCTCTCTCTCTCTCTCTCTCCCTCCCCCCTTTCTCTCTCTCCCTCCCTCTCTCTCTTCCTCCCTCCCTCTCCTTTTCTAAGAGATTGCAGTTCTGAATGATTCATTAAGAGGAACCAAAGTTATTCTGGGATTTTTCTTTAATGAGCTTTCCTAATAAATCTCAGTTTTTTAAATGTCTACAGTTGTGTCAAGGCCAATAGCTACCAGGTAAAACTGATATGAGAATTGAGAGAACATAAAGGTCAAATGTATTTATCAGGAGCCACCTGTTTAATTGTTTTTATTAGTAGAGTAGTTTTTTTTAAAATATTAATGCCCAAAGCAAATATTCTGCGCTGTGTTCTATCATAAGTTACTTTACATAATTATCTGTTATCCTCACAAATGCCCTGAAAAAACTGAATGTAAAAAATTTTGTCTCTTCTTGATTATAGAGTAATACATATACTTTGTAGCAAATTTGGGACATAAGAAGAAAGTAGGCATAAAAATAAAAGTCATCTATTGTCTTACCAACTAGACTTAGTGTCTTAAAAAATATTAAGTATGTTTTGTTCTAATTATACAACTCTGCATGTACTTCTCAGCCTTGTGTACATTGCAAACAAATATGATCCTTTTAAGGGCTGAGCTTTACATCAGGAACCTTCTTCCAGGACACTGAGCTTGTATTTTAAAAACCTAGCTATTGTATATGCTTCTTAGAGGATGCATATGATGATATCAAAAGTTATTTTAAATAGCTGGGCAGTGGTGACACACAACATGCCTCTAATCCCAGCACTAGAAGCAAGGGCAGGCAGATCTCTGTGAGTTCAAGGCCAGCCTGACCTACAGAGTGAGTTCAAGGACAGCCAAAGCTACACAGAGAAACCCTGTTCTCTCTCTCTCTATATATATATATATAATATATATTATATATATATAACATATATATATATATGTAACAGTTGTACCCGATTTATAGTTGGGGAAGCTAAAAGTTCAAAGAGGCCAATAACATACTGTCGGTATATCTTATGGTAAAGAGGCAGATAATGCTCAGGCTTCAGGGTAGCATTCTATGGCAGGAGAGGAGTTGGTGTGGGGGCCCTGACCACAGTGGACAGTCCTGCAGAGAACCCCAGCAGCTTGGCCCTTGCTGCTGAGAGTGGTTACTTGTGTACCTGCTGCCTCCCCACATCTCCCTTTCCCGTGATTCGTAGAGCATCCCCAATGAACTATGCAAGCAAAACCCTTACCTATAGGGCCTCCTTTCAGATCTTCAGACTAAAACAACCCCAAGCACATTTCTAAGCAGCATTCTGTGAAGCAGCAGTCACCCTGACCCTTAAACGAAGAGAGAAATGGGTCTGTGGTGACCGTCGCATCCTACCATGGGCACTATGACTATGGGCTGGTGCTCGTTCTTGTGCTATTCCTGTCACTAGTTCCCATCTTTCTAGACAACCTATCAAATGAGAAGGCTGATTCTAATTAAAGTCATGTTGTCAATGATATAAACCTAACCCATTACTCTAGGTCCTAAGCAGTTAAAGTGTTCTGGAATTTCCTGTTAGGGTTACCTGAAGTACAGATTCTCTGCTCATTGGTCCTCAATTGCTCTGTCTTTCCTACCCTGGCATGATAAACAGGTAGAACTGCTTAGTAATTGGGGAAATAAATTATAATTTATTAAACAAAAACAAATAAGATGGTTATAGTGCTGAATGGGTTTTACTGTTTTTATAGTGACTTCAATAAATCAGTAATACAGTTTAAATAGCAAAGAGTTTAAGCTTATCTACTGAGAAAGGATGAATAAAATATGAAAATAAAAGGTCACTGTTTTAAAGGGTAAATGTATCTCCCTTTTCTGTGTAGTGTCCGCCTGGCAGAATTTCTCACTTGAGCTAATTGGACAATGCAGGAAAATGTGCACAAAGAACTTCCTTGGAGGTGGAAGATGGGCAGAAGGCTGAGATTTCAATCTCCTTAAAACCAAGCGTGAGCTATTTACACACCCACTGTTAAGAGAAGAGAAGCAAGGAGGCCACTCAAAGCCAGTAAGGAGTAGCGGGGCAGGTTTATTGGTACATATGCCTCCGACAAGTTCTCATCAAAGAGGGTGAACTCTTACAGACTAGGATTTTATCAGAACTGGGAGAGAGGGTGTTCAAAGGGGTGTTAAAAGCTAAAGCAGAACACGCAGTCATGCATTTAATGGTATTGACTTCGGGAAACTGAAACTATTAGCCAAGGGGAAGAGGGCTCCTCACTGGAATGTCATCACAGAGTGGAAATGACTCTATTCAGATAGCATGGTAGCTCAAGAAAGGCAGGAGCTGGGATGTGGTTGCACTTAAGTCCCTTATAATCATATCCATGCTCCTGCAGGAGGATAATAGTGCCACATAGAAGCAACTGCCAGTCCCCAGGCTTCTCCTAACTCTTTTCTTATTCCATTGCCTTCTGAGAAGATCAGAGAATTCAGTATTCCCCTCACTTCTCAGCATGGCCCTGGTTGCATTTTTCCTATTCGAAAACTCAAGGTTGATTCCTTTCTTCAGACTCCAGCCCCTTATCTTCAACTGCCAGCTGGGGATTGGTACCTAGGTGTCCCAGCACAGCTTCAAACTCATTGCATCTTAAAGCAAGCTCTTGGGTGCTTGGCCAAAAGCAGTCCATATCTCTATACATCCTTTACCTAGCAACTCTGTGTTTTATTTGACTCCTTCCTTGCTCTTCATACCCAAAGGCTTTTTTACATCACCTTTCTTAGTCAGAGTAGCTTCTCACTGCCATAACACCAGGAACATAATTGCAGCCTCCTTCTTCCTGTCTCCAGCCGCTCTGTCCACTCTGTCCCATCCAACCCCCTAGTTTATTGCTGCTTCATGTAACCTTAATCATCTCCCTGCAACACAACCCAGCGAGTCCCTGAAGCAAGGGTTGGATTGTTGAGAGCCTTCAGAGGGTTAGATCAGATGGAAACTCCAGTTCTCAGACTCCAAAAGGCAGTCCACTGAGCTCAGTCTGGACTACAGGGGGATTTCTGGCCGTTAGATAAAAGCCAGCATGTCTCAGGAATGTGTGAAACAGGGTATCCTCTACCAAGAATAATCCCCCCTACCTCTGGCAGAAGAGAAATATGATTACCTGTGTGGCCAGGCTCCTTCGGTATCACGAGTACTTGTTACACAGTTCAAGTCCATGCTAGTATCCTAGCTCTTCTTGCCTCTTCTCTTACTCTAAACCCTCTTCAGCTTGCTCTCTAGTTACTCACTAACCTAACCAATGGCTAGTAAAGGGAGCATTCTATGGTACCAGCAACCTACTGAAGCTGTGGCATCAGTCTTGGAGGCAGCTCGGTGAACCCCTCCTCAGGCAGAAGCACATGGCTGCCCAAACCAACAGTGTAGCCCAAAGGCACAGAGTTCAGCTCTCATTGGCAGTTGTATGTTTACTCTGATGTGGTATAGGAGGAGGCCACTTGTTGGTTCCCAGCTGCTCTCCACTTGTTCATCCCAGCTGCCCAGAACCAAAATAATCACACAGAAACTATATTATTTAAAAATCACTGCTTGGCCATTAGCTCTAGCTTCTTATTGGCTAACTCTTACATCTTAATTTAACTCATCTCCACTAATCTGTGTATCACCACATGGCTATGGTTTACCAGGTAAAGTTCCCAGCGTCTGTCTCCAGCAACTGCTACATGGCTTCTCCTTGACTCCGCCCTCTTTTCTCCCAGCATTCAGCTTAGTTTTCCTCACCTAAGTTCTGCCCTGCTACAGGTCCTAAGCAGTTTCTTTATTCATTAATGGCAATCACAGCATACAGAGAGGAATCCCTCATCAGTGTGGAGGAAAATTTGCTGTAGTTTTAAAAAGACCATCATCCTTACCAGCTCAACCCATTTAAGGGGGCATCTCATCTTTGCTCAATTAAAGTCTGCTCCAGCTGGAAAATAAATGAAGCACTTGCTTCAGTACTGCAAAAAGAAAAATGAAACACTGCATTGAAGTTTGTTTTCATATTAAGCTTAAATGTTGCTAAGATCTGACTTGAATACAAGGTTGTGATAGTAGAGGGAGTTGGATATTCCAACAGGGATCTCGTAAGGCAGGCTGATCACTGGGGTTGGACAGGTGGAAGGGTGGTATTTAAAAACACTGACTCCTGGTGTCCATCTGATGAAAGCACTGATATGAGCACTCTGGTTGCAGAGGGAGCAACCTGGCACAACCTTTTCAAGAGTTCAGGGAATTGTAATGAGTCCTTGTGCTATCAGCATTGTTTTAAATGTAATCTTTTGGCCTAGAGGTATGTGGGAGATGAAAGTCCAACTCCTTCTCACATGGTAGAAGTGTGATTTGAATAAGGACACCAAGTTTTATGTCAAAGAAGGTGTTTCCAGTCTATTCATAGATTGGGTGAAGATTATGTTCTATATCCCTTATGGTTGATCTCGAGTCTTCTACATACAAGAGTGAAGGTCAATTGTTTATTTATGTTATTCTTCTTTAAAGCCTTATTGGTTTCCACTGATTCTAAGGATGCTGAGTGGTCGAGATTTGTGATATCCAATGGCCTCTCATCTCACACCTAAAAAGTATTTTAAGTCTAATTTTAAAAAATCTTGTCAATCTTTTCAAGTCGATAAAGTCCAACACTAAGGAATTTTTGACTTGAGCAAACTCAAGGCACAGCCCTTTAGAAGAAATCAAAACACTGTGAATGAAGAAAAGAGACACACCTACTTTTTCACAATAATTTGGAGGGGAGGAACCTCTTAATTCCCCTCTGATTTCTGAAAGGACAGTCCCTTTCCTGTGTGTGACTTCCACCTCTGACCAAAGAAGCTGTGATGGGAGCTGTCAGGATGTGTGACTAGCCTGTTCAGCAAAAAAAGGTTCACGGTCACCTTTGAAGAACTCCATGTGTTCTTCCACCCTCTTATTGTGTGTTCAGTATAAGGTATTATAGAATGAACACACGCCATCATTACTGAAAACAGGTGAAAGTCCTGGTGTCCGACCTTCCCTGGTTCCACAGCTAAACATTAACACATTCTGCCAGTGTCACCTGGGTATGTTCTTTTTCTTTTTTCATTATTTAAATTTATCATTTCTTGGGGCTGGAGAGATGACTTAGCGGTTAAGAGCACTGACTGTTCTTTCAGAGGTGCCAAGTTCAATTCCCAGCAACCACATGGTGGCTCACAACCATCTGTAATGAGATCTGATGCCCTCTTCTGGCCTGCAAGGATACATACGGGCAGAGCGCTGTATACATAATAAATAAATCTAAGAACAAAATAAAATAATTATTTCTTTCATTTTTGAGGTTATGATATAATTACATCATTTCCTTTCTTCCTATTCCTCTCCCCCAACCCTCCCATATAGCACCTCGTCCTGTCTTTTAAATTTATATTTTATCAATTGTTATTATATGCATATATGTATATACATATATATTCCTAAATATAACCTGCTCAGTCTGTATAATGTTCCTTGTATCTGTATTTTCAGAGTCGACCATTTGATACTGGATAACTAATTTATATGCTCTCCTTGGGGGAAGCTCCTCCTCCTACTGTCAGCATCCCTTAGGTACCAGCAGTTCTTTGCATAGGGCTGACATCTGATGGTCCATTCCTTTTTCAGTTTAGCAGTCTATTGTTCTTGTTCTTGTTGTCCTTGTCCAACTCATGTTCAGGCAGTCATGCTGGCGATACTTCATGGGTGTAGCTTCTGAATTACTAAGAGACATACATTCAGAACAAAATACCCCATCCCCTGGTTCCTATCATCCTTCCACTCCCTCTTCCACAACATTCCCTAAGGTTTGAGAGTGCTTTCTAGATATATCCGCTGGGACTGGGCTCCACAAAGCTGCAGTATGATTGTTTGTAGGGTTCTTTTTTTTTTTTTTTTTTTGTACTGGTCTCCATCAGTTGCAAAGAGAAGCTTCCTTGTTGAGAAATAAGGACCTCATTTATCTGTGGATACAAGTACCAGGAATATAGTCAGGGATTATGCTGGTTTAGTTAAGTCATGGTTAACTATAGGCTCCCCTTCAACATCCACGACGTAATTGGTCCTGGGTGGTTGGATAGGTTTCTAGTAACAGATATGTTTCCCTCTTGTTGGAGAGGTCTTAGAGAGACCTTTTGGTGACCACCGATATATATGCATTACTCTTGTATTCTTAGTTATAATGCCATACTGGTCATTGGTGTGGCTAATAGACATCATAGATAGGTAGGACTGTTGGTGAAGTCCCTCTTTTGGAAGCTTCCATGGTGCCCTCTAGTATTATGAAAGCTAGTTCTCAGGGAGGAAGCATTGGGGTCAGTTGAGGCTGTGCTTCTGAAATGTTTGGTGTCTTTGGCAATAGGGACTTAACTCTGTGGGCCAACCAAGGGCAATAATAATAGCCAGCAATTTGTAGGGAATCTCTTGGGTAACTTTAGCCAACAGTTTAAAAGAAGCATTATCATTCCTTGCATTGAGCCACCTAAGGCCAGCAAATTGTGTTTCTAGAAGCACTGAGAAAGGATCTAAGACTCAGACATTTGCTTAACCCACTTAAATACTTACTTATTTAAGTATTATTACTCACTTAAATACTAACTGAAAGCAAGAATATCTGAGAGCTTCTGGACCTCAAACCTCTTCCTGGGTTCCTGGGTTCGAAAGTATTATTTTCCTTGCACTTGAGTTTCCTTTAAAGACTTCTCGGCTGTGCAGAGAACAAAGGGTTCAAAATGCCAACTCTTCCCCAGGTCTGACCTGTATGCACTGGTGGACTGAACCACCTGGAAGCAGCAGAAAGAGTCTGTCCACTTGGGAGAATGTGACCAGCCAAATCCAGAGATGATAAGGCAGGCATCCCTCTGTGAGATTCCTTCTAGACTGTGCCACCACCATCTCAGAGTCTTTGCTCATTCAATTATCAAGCACAAGCCACATTTTCTGAGGAGGCCACTGGTGACTTCTATCCTCCCCATACTAAGCACTTTTCTTCAGTCTGATCTCCATCCTTGTCGCATAAACTACAACCATTTCCTTTCCTCTGATACGTAGAAACCCAGTCTGCTTTCGCAAATTCTCCTCCATAAAACAGGCAGAAAGAAGCTCTGAAGGTATAATCTTCCCGAAAGCCCTTCAGAGATTTCTCTTCATCCTAGTGCCAATCCGCTGACAGGGTTCCCTTGTCCACCCAGACTGAAGCCACAGGTATGCAAGGAGAAGCTCTTCACACACCTCCATAGCTTCTGCACGCTTTCATGTTTGACAGCAGCTGCAGGTGACCGCAGCCGGTACTGTGATCCTCGTGAAGATCACAGGTATTGGTATGCTGAGTTCTACAACTCTTCGTTCTTCTAACTCATATGTAGGTCTATGACAGTACCCATCCCTTTCCAGCAGCCAGAGTCACAACTCTTGCCGTGGGTTCTGAGACCCTTCGTTCTTCAGGTTTGGTAGTTCTTTGGAGCTTTCTGGCCACTGGGTCCTGCATTTTCTTTCCTCTGGCTCACTACTGCCCTTCAGCCTACTCTTTCACCCTCTCTTGTTATTCCTCTAATCTGCTGTCCTTCTTCCTGCATTGTCGCTTGGGAATTCCTTGACTGCTTTTTTTTTTTCAACCATTAAGCAGCCAGTGGCCACGCTGCTTTCAGTGTGGCCTTTTGACTGCTCAGCTGTATAGCCACCACTGATGCTCCATTCCCATCATTGTGCACTGCTTTTCTGGGATACTTTCTTTGCCTTACCAATTTAGACCACACTACTGAAAACAGTCAAGAAAAGACCATGTCTCCCATAGACCTTTACTGGTCCTAATGTTGTGATACCCAGGCAGGCAGCACAAAAGAATGTCTGCTAGCCCATTCACCAACTAGATGACTTATACAGACAGACAAAGGAACGTTTGAACTTCTCATGAGTAAAGGTTCATGTTTACCCTCATCTATAGCCTTAACTCCTTAGTACTCTTCACAACAAGCTCTATGCTAAACCACTAGGCACATTCTCCTCTCTTGCCCCAGATGGAACTGATTGCTGGGTCACCTATTTCATAAAGACTTATGAGAGCAAATTGACCAGGACAAATGAGCTGGCCCTGACTGTGCTGCTCTTTCAGGAGCTGGACATCCTGCAGTCTTCTTCCATCATCTCAAGACCCGTGTTCATGGTGGCTGTTGCTGATGCAAGGGTGTTCTCTGGTTGTCTGACAGTCATTTTGCTCACTGCAGCCACCTAGAAAAGTAAGATAAAGTTCAATAGTCCAATTGCCCTATCTCCCAGCGCCTTTGCTTATTTATAGTCAAAGGAATACCAAAAGGAATGTTCGTGATAGTGCTTGGAGAACCTCACCATTAACATTGCATGTTTTTTTAAAGCGATTAATACCTAGCAAGTGGCCCAGAGAGAGGTACCTTCCCACATGTCTCTCAAATGGTGGTACCCTTGCTTGAGAGGTTCACAATGACTATGTCACTTCCTGTGATGCCCACAGCTCCATGCTTCCAGATCCCTTTCTATTCTTCTAGGTAAGGATCTAGCTGTAGGTGGGCTTTACACCCATCAGACACCTGAATACTGCTGATTTCCACCACTAGCTAAAGGCAGTCATCTCAGTTCAGAACGCAAGCAAGCAAAATATCAAACAAGACTTGATTAAGATGATATTTTCAACTATTTATCTCATTCTCTTACATTTATGTCAGATAATCAAGGCTATTCTTTAGAATAGTGAGAATTTCCTTATAAAGAAAATTTATTGAGTAAATCAATGGTGAGTCAGTTCAAAGAAGACATAAGATAGTACAGAGGCCATGGCTGTGTATGCCAGCAGTCTCTGCCACTCGGGACACTGAAGTGGGAGAGAGTGAGTTTGAGGTCAGCTTTGGTGACTAAGACATCATCACAAAATCAGCTAAGAAGGGATGTATCTCCACGGTAGAGCACTTATCAGGTTTGTGAGTGAGATCGGGCATGCCCCCGGAATCGCATTATCGGCTTTGGCAAGAACTGTGACGCTGATCCCTACAGAGTCCTGTTTGGAACCTCTGTCCTGAGACAAAAGGCCACATTATATGACATGGGACTGCAGGCATCATACATGCTACCTGCTCCCTGTCTGGCCACACTGATGAATACTTTGATCTCTGCAGACTGTCTCTTTGCAGATATGTAGGTCCCCGGTCCTCTTTGTCGGGCAACTGATTCAAAATTCTTTATATTTCAGTTCAAATTTCTTCCTCCAGAAAGTTCTGGTCTACCTGCTCCTTACATCAATTTGTTAGGCCAGTGGATGGGTTCTTTGGATTTATTATCTTTAATTTGCTACAGTTACAGGTATCCTATAAAAGCACAATTTTGATGCATGATGGCCAACCGTAGGGAACTGAGAGACTGAAGAAAGAGGAGCAGATAGACCTGGAATTTCACAGAGATAAAAGAAAGGCCGCGGGGTGGGGGTGGGGGGGCACTGAAAAAGGTGCGTGCTTATGGGTTAGAAGAAAAGTGAAGTCATCCTGCCTGGAATGTACCTAGCTCATCTTAAGCTGATATCATTGTCAGACGTGTCCCAGAAGCTGCCACTGTACTGACTTTTGCCTATTTATAGTTTGCTCGGAAACTACATGGTAAAACTGGCAGGAGTTACTTTGGGGAAACCCTGGCGATTATGATTCAAGGCAGTTCTAGTCACATCGAGGTGAACCCACATTTAGGTTGTCTCCTGCTCTATCTCTATAGACCATTCAATCTAGTGGAGTTGAACCCCATATAAGGAAGTGATTGCAATAAGGTACAGTAATCACCATGCTAGGGGCAGCGAAGTCAACTAAGTGTCTATTTTGCTGTGTATTAGTACAAGGCACACTTAAATAGAAAGGCATCTGATGTCACCATCTTGAATATTTAACAGCACACTGAGAGCTAGAGCGGTGCCCAGAGACCTTTCATGAGCGGGACCCACCAGTACTCAAGGGTTATCATTTCCATTGCAAGGCTACGGCTGCTATGTTGGACTCTCTGGTTGCTAGGATTTCCTGTCCTTTGAGGCCACTGTTGAGGACTCTACTGCTTAGGGCATGGACTAGTGCCTGGGAGCGCTGTGTTGGTTGCCCTGGGCAGCCTTCTGGTAGAAGCAAATTGCATTCCCCTCGTACTAGAAAATGACTTTCATTATCTCTTCTGCAGCCCAAATGCAATTCTCAGCAATGGAATAGCATTGCGTTTCATTCCATTATCTCATTTCTGCATATATCCACCCTGGGATGGCTGACCTCTCTTTATAAAGTAAGGTATGCTTTCATAGTCCTATTTTATAATTGGGGAAACCAGCACTCAGAATGTCCAATGTCACACGGCTGCCTCCTCCTTGGAGTGGGGACTTGAATGTGAACACTTGGCTCCAGACCCAATGTTTGTTTCCAGAAGGCTGTAGACCTTTAGCATTGCATGGCGGTCTCCATGAGGAAACATCAATGTTAGTCATTTGTGGTCCATACTACCTATGAAAATGATACCAGCCTAGGGAGGCACAGGAAAATGTTAAGATCACTCACAACAAATCCTCAATTGGGGCTTCTTTGTGAACCACCATGCAGCCACACTCTGGTCTTCTGGAAGGTCATGTTTGGACCATCTTACCACCATGCAGCCACACCCTGGTTTTCTGGAAGGTCATGTTTGCACCATCTTGTAGGGAGAAATCTTCAGGGTTGCTAGGGAAGCCATAACTAATTCCTTTCCCCTCACCAGATGCTCCTTGTGGTCGGTGACCCATCAGGCAGGTGGCTCAGACCACGCCCTTCCTGGCATCTCCTTGTTTCTTGTTTCTCCTTGGTAGATCTAGTCCAAGGAGTTGGGTACCAGCAATCCCCAGTGTCCCAGAAGCTTGGCTTGTGTTGTTTTCTTTAGACATGGATGTAAAACTGTCTGCCAAAGACACAAGCATGGTCAGGACACAAGGCTTTCTTCCTGTGGTATATTGTGGGACTTAACTCCACTCCCCCAAATACACTTACATTTCTAGTTTTAGAGGGTGCAGGTGAGCTTCCTTGCACGTCCTTGTATTTCTCTCTCACTTTTGACATCTCTATGCTTTCCTTTCCAAGTGGTCTCGCACCCTCAGTGCTGCTGAAATGTCCTGGTCCCCAGTGTCCCACTTACCGTTAGCCTAAAATCTCACTCTATACTTAACCTCCATCTCTCTTGCCGCTCTCAAGAGCTCTCTATCCCCTCAGTACCACAGCTCCCAGGGCAGAAACACCAGACTGAGAAACAGAGCATGTGCCTTAGAGTGGGCCGGTCCAGCTTCAAACTTCTACTCCTCCAGTTTTGAGGATATCCTGAAGAGGTTTTCATTGCTTTGAGCATCTCTGCTCAGGGGGGATCTGAGTGCTGTGGGACAGGGATGTTCCATCAGTGACATGGAAAAGGGATGTACACTCTACATGGTGCCACAACAGACACAGTTTCTTCTGCACAGTTTGCCACAAATAGGATTTACCCCTGTAAACTTCAAGAAGCAGTCCCTTGGGTACCTGCCATGTATTTACCATATTTAGCCTCAGTTTCTCTGGTGGTTCTGACTTTGGACCTCCCAAAGGGAGTGACTGGGGAATGTGAAGAGGGAGGAAAGTGTCAAGATTGAAGTCAGCAAGGCTTCTCCTTGTCATTCCCACCCCTGTTTCTTTCTCCTCATATTTATCTGCATCTACTTCCGATCTGATGCTCGCAGACTGTTGGCCCTTGGAAGACAGACAGACAGACAGACAGACACTGCTTCTACTAGCAGTTACCACAGCAGCATCTTCCACAGTGCTTGGCACATGAATGAATAAACCTGGTGACCATGATGGTCTACTAAATCTGTGGGAGGCGATATATACACCAGCGCATTTCTGCAGAGCAAGGCCTGCGCTCTGTGCTTTTATAGCTCCTCCAGCATGCTAATAATAAAGGTTCTGTGTGTGCTACTTAGAACAATGAATGAATAAATAACTCTCTTCTGGAACACCAGGCAAAAGCCCCTGCCCTTTCCCTGCTCTGCGTCTCCATGTCTGGTGCTCCAGCCCCCATGGGCTTCCTCTGGGTAGCTTACTCGTGTTTAAAAATGAAGATGACACCCTGCCTTAGAAACAGTCTAGTCTCCCGCTGCTATTTTTAAAAGGGTCAAGTGCAATCGTGGGTACAGATCTTTGTGAGCAACAGCGGGACTTTATTGTTTGTTGTGCTGTGGAATGATTCCAGCATTTATGGTTCATTTCTCCCCTTTCTCTCCTCATTGGGTTTCCTTCTCCCAAGCTAGATAATGTCCTGCCATGGTCAGAAGAAAATAGCACTTAAGCTGTAGGCAGGTGTGTGCCTAAGGAGTGTGGCGAGCGCTCTCTCTCTCTCTCTCTCTCTCTCTCTCTCTCTCTCTCTCTCTCTCTCCTTATGAAAAGGATGAGGAAAAGCCCTGCCCTCTACATTCTGTATGCAGGTATGTCATAGGAGGGAGGCCTCAACCCCAGCAGCTATCAGATGCCTTTAAACTTGTAACTTTGGACAAAAGTCTGTAGCTCTATTTTGCTCTCTGCCTCTCTGTCTGTCTGTCTCTTTCCCTGCCCACTTTCCTACCCGTAGTTTTCTCTCTCCTTTCCCCTCTAACTCTCCTTATTCTCTCTGTTCTTAGGGTGAACAGGTGTAGTTGGTGAGAGATGAAGGTCCCTGAGCATCTATGAGTGGGCACTGATCTCCAGTGAAGCTCCTTCATGTCTCCAATTCCTGGCCACATGTTTGCATACCTTCAAGAGACCCTCTGTTAAGACCATCCATCAGAACCATTCTGAAGGATTCCTGAGCCTTGGCGTGTCTGGGAGAGGTCATGGGCATGCCATTTTAATCTGAGAAGAGTTAGGGCAACCTGTTATGTAACAGTGGTCAACTACCACTGCTTGGTGCTTAGTGCAAGGCAGAAGCAAACTGATCAGAGAGATAGTCATTTTATAGCTACAGCCTCAGCATTCTGGCCATATGCCCTACCTCTCTGAGCCTTCAGTTCCTCCAAAAATGCAAACTTCATCTCCTAATACCCATCACAGCGAGAGATGATTAAACCGGGAGAGATGCCTTCAAACAGACTTGGCCCTTTCATGTGTCTATGCTCATTCATTCAAAAGTAATCTACAGAGTACCCAAGATTAATCAAAACATTAACCAACAGGCTTGTATCTACATCTAGTGTACAGATAGTTCCAATTAGGAATCCAATGAGCATAATAGAGACATTATGGAAAACAATCTGGACAGTCCTCAAAATTAAAAAAAATGTTACAGAAATTAAAAGTAGAATTCCCAAAAGTGCAAGAAACCCCATGATTGGGCATTTGCACAAGATGATATCAACATGCTGAGATTTCTGCACCTCAGTCTTCATTGACGTACCATTCACAAAAGCCAAGAAAGGAAACAACTAAAGTTTCCATCAACTGACTGATAAAACCCATCCCCAGCCTCACAGCCTTATCCATGCTCACACACTTACACACACACACGCACACACACACACACATGCACGCACACACGCTGTTTAATTATGCAGAGGGATATAATCTTGTCCTTTTGATTTCACCACCCTTGAGAGCAAATGGAGGTTTCAAGAGGTAGGAAGCTGCTGAAGGGCTCAGATTCCCTGCACAGAGCAATGGCAGCCGTACCACCTCCATGTTGGTGTTGGATATGAAGGTTTCCTAATGATCAACCCAAGATGGTTGCTGACTTTAGAGACCAATTCTCTCAAGTTGCCAGTACCGTGCAACATTTTGGGCTATTCTCCCTCTCGCACTGGGACTCTAGATGAGGATTTGCTAAATTCCTGGTGGTTTGTTGCAGTTCTCATGGAACTGGGCCAGCACCAATCTGCACCTGGGCTGAGGAGCACGCTGGTTGTTCCAAAAGGTCTTGGGTTCTCAATCTATGGAGGCTCCCATAGTTTTACTAGACCCCAGAGAGGCTGGGGTCCCCACAGTGGGTTCTGCACATTGCCATTTCCTCTCATGATTTTCTCTTTTGTTTCTTCATGTTTTTTTCTTCTCAGCTCTGTGGAGGAATTTTTGACAAGCGTTGCAAATATTTATCATAATGTTCAGATACATGATTCCCTTGTGAAATGATTTCCCCAGTTTAGCCAACTGCTCTGCCCCATCAGTTCCTGTCATTCACTTTCAGAGTGAGAACACTTAGGGCCTACTCACTGGATCCATGTAAAACAAAGAGTTCATTCTCATTAACATTGTGTTGAGCCACAGATCTCATAGCTGAAGGTATGTGCCATTAGCACTCAGCTGCCTGCTTCCCAGCCCATCAGTTCCTTGCAGCAACTGCTCCGTTCTCTCTTTTTTTACCGTTCAACCCCTGTAGAGTCACAGTGAGAAGAATTTGCAGTTTTTGTTTTTCTATTCCTGGCCTGTTTCCTTGAGCATAGTTTCCTCTTGGCTCATTCATGCTACAAATGTAAAACTAGCCCGTCTGAACAGGGTTGAATACTTCATCACATGTATGTGTTTATTTTATGAATGTGTGGTATACCCATGTGCTCGTGTGCATGTGTGTGCATGTGTCAATAGACATGTAGGCCATTTCCTTGTTTGGATGTTCTACAATGAACATAGCAGGGCAGGTGTCTTCTAGACATACTGATGTCTCCTTTCCTCTGGGTGTATGTTCACCAGTTGGATTACAGGGTAGGTCTATTTTTATTTTTCTAGAAGTATTAAAACTGCCATAAGAAAGCAGGTTGAGCAAGCCATGAGGAACAAGCCAGTAGGCAGCACTCCTCCATGGCCTCTGCATAATCTCCTGCCACCAGGTTCCCACCCAGTTAGAGCTCCTGTTTTGACTTCTCGCAGTGGACTGTGACTCAGGATGTACGCCAAATAAACCCTTCTCTCTCCAAGTTGCTTTGGTCATGGTGTTTCATTACAGCAGCAGTAACTCTAACCAAGACAAACCCTACAAAGGGAAACACATCAACTTCTAAATGATAGGTCATCACGGGCCAAAGCCTGCCTGAATTCATTCTCTTGTTTAGGGTCTTTCCTTTCCAAGTGAGAATAGGTATTGGTAAAGAATTGGGTCACCTCCCAAGAGCACATCTCTGCTTCTCAGCATTCCTGGTGGTTTCTATCACGAGTGTTGCAAGAGGGGCCTGCTTGTTCATTCTGGCCACCCGGCTAGCTTAGCCCTGAAATAACCACACAGAAATTGTATTAACTAAATCACTGCTTGGCCCATTAACTCTAGTTTCTTATTCGCTAATTTTTACATCTTAATTTAACCCATTTCTATTAATCTGTGCATTGCCACATGGCAGTGGCTTACCAGCTAAGTTTCGGCAGCATGTCTTACCCTGGCAGCAGATCCATGGTGTCTCTCTCACTCTGCTTTCTTCCTCCCAGAATTCAGTTCCGTCTTCCCCTTCTACCTAAGTTCTGTCCTATCAAACCAAGGCAGTTTCTTTATTCATTAACCATTACAACCAACACATGGAAAGAAGGACCTCCTAGGCTTCATCATGTATGTGTGTGTGTGTATGTGTCAGACGCAGCAGAGATCCAACTCAAAGAGTCTGTTCCTCCATGACATAGGCAGCTGGCAATAGAATGACCAAACAGTAGACATGAAGGTGCAAAGAGTAACTAGGGTGACCCACTGTGGAGAAGGGACTTCTGAGTTTTCTCTGAGGAAACTTTGTGTTCTGAATTGGTGATGAGAAGGCTTTCATCCCAGGGAAGGGGAGAACCCTGGGAGACAATAAGCAAGGGTGAATGTTGCCCTTACTGAGGAAGCAAGTCAGCCACTGTGGCTGAGGGGAAAAGAGCAGTGATTGCATCCTAGGGAATCCAAGATGGCACCACACCCAACATGCCGAGGTGGGAGTTAAGGAAGGACCTTGAAGCTCATACCACAACTTGACCTTTACTTCAGCTGATGCTTCAAAAATCTTTGAACTGGGAGTAGAGGCAAAAGTGGGAGCAAAAAGGATCTCTGGAAAGCCCTTGCATCCAGCAGTGGACAGGCCTGGGTCATGTCTTATTAGTTACAATAGGATAATGAACAAGACATCCTCACCCCAACCTAGACCACTCATAATACATGCTTTACCTCTCTGTTCCAGGGGACCCATCAGATCTAGAGTCCCCAAAGGCCTTCCACAGCACCCATACAAATTTCCCCCAGTTCCTCCCATTCCTCTCTGTACTACACTTCAAGCCATTGTGGCAATCAGCATTAAAGTGGAGTTATTAAATCACACTGTCTCTCTGACTGGAGCTGGATGCAGCTGAGTGGTGTCTTTTGCTATTATTTTAGATGCAGAAGTCACTGAGTAAGAGTCACTTCCCCTGAATTAAAGTAACTGAGATAAAGAGTAGAGTATTCCAGCCGTTGAGCTTGGAGAAGCTCTCCTAGCTCTGATGACCACAGCGATATTGATCCAAGCTTCCACTTACTATACATGTAGATTGGATGCTTGCTGGGCACCTTATAAAGTCTAGCCACACAGTACAGCTAGGCAGCAAGCTTGCTGTCTTTCTCATTTAATGATTATTCGCTGCCATTTAGAAGCTGGAAACCATGAAGGCTTGAAGTACACTACACAGCTTACGAGCTTAGGGTCCTCCAGAGGGTGGCTACACTTAAGGGGAACTTAAGTGCTAGCCTGTACTCTTGGAAAGATTGCTCCTATGGCAAGGGCATTTTTTCGCTTATGTGTAAGATCAGGAATAAGGAGACATTAGAAAACTAAGTAGGACACTCGGTGAGAACTCATTGACTGGTAAGCAGGAATCTGTGGCTCCCACAGTAGAGGGGAGGGGCTGGGTCTAAAACATGATTATCAGGCACCAACTGCAATAACTGGTGACAAACTAGGTGCAGTGAGTTGTTGAAGTCAGGTGAGTAGATGTTGATTCCATCGATCGACTTCATGGAGGAAGTGAAACTTGCAGAGGAAAAGATCTGTAGATAATATAGTTTGATACATTGACACCAAGAGTCTGTGAGGCCCATAGTCTATAAAACCCTGACTTTGTCCCTATGATGTCAACCCATTAAGGAATCATTTGAACCCAGGAATAAGATTGCATCCGCATGGTAGGAAGTACTAGCATACAGGAGGCAGTCCTACCTGCACTGGGACACAGGAAAATAAAAGATCTCACATATATGCATATTCAAAGAACTGTAAGACTACTTTGATGGGAGCCACACCCACCCACCGCTGATGGTGCAGTTTTCTGACTGACATCACAGTAACTCAGAGCACAGCGCTCCAAGGCACATGGCTACAAGCATCCATGATTCCTACAAGACAGAGTCCCTTATTGTAGACCTCTGTTAGTTTCTTGGCCATTCAACATGTGTACAATTATGGTACTTCTTTATTCAGTTTCTCCTTTTTCTGTTTGGTGCTGTGTTGTGGAATATTAGTTTAAGATGGGTTATATTTGTTTATGATGTAGAGTATTTGTTTAATGATGCCAAGTTGTATTGTTCTTTTATGTTGCATTTGCCTGTCTATAACACCTGATTGGTCTAATAAAGAGCTGAATGGCCAATAGCAAAGCAAGAGAAAGGATAGGTGGGGCTTGCTGGCAGAGAGAATGAATAAGAGAAATTAGGCTGGAAAGAAGAAGGGTGAAAAGCGAGAAAAGGGAAAGAGGAGGATGTCAGGAGCTAGCCACCCAGCCACACAGCTAGCCATGAAGTAAGAAGGAGCAAAAGATATATACAGTAAAGAAAGGTAAAAAACCCAGAGAGAGAATGTAGTTAAAGAGAAAGGGGATAATTTATGTTAGGAAGTCTGACTAGAAAGAAGCCAACCTAAGGTCAGGCATTCATATGTATGAAAACATCTCCATGTATTTATTTGGGATCTTGGTGGCAGATGCCGAGAGAGAGAGAGAGAGAGAGAGAGAGAGAGAGAGAGAGAGAGAGAG
>JABTXL010008037.1:4975104-5030557 GCA_025134845.1 Neodon shergylaensis | reverse complement strand
AGAGAGAGAGAGAGAGAGAGAGAGAGAGAGAGAGAGAGAGAGAGAGAACTATAGTAAAAAGACTTGGTAATTTATAAAGAATAATTTATCATACTTCTTTAAGACCAAGCCACCTGCAGTGAGAATCTCCTTCCTCATAAACAGCCACAATCTCCTTGTGACCTCACCATGTCCTACCCTTATGATCTAGTTTCCTCCCGATGCCCTCCCCTCCCAGAGCCTCCACCTCAGAGGTTAGGTTTCAGGTCGTGTACATGGAGCAGGCAAATTCAGTCAATTGCAGCTATTGATGGGGCTGGGGATTGACTTCTCTTTTGTGACTTTTTTCACACTGTCAGACCGCCTCTGTCTTTTTATAGCAGAATTTACAGTGGTTTATTGGTTGATTGGGGAGTGTGGATCATAGACTTTTGAATGATGAGAAAGTTGGTGGTATCAAGGTCATGAAAATAGTTGAGAGTTGTTAGAATGAACTTGTGCAGGAAGGAGAACACTGAGGGCAGGACCTGACACACAGCACCTGCATAGATAAAGAGCCACAGAGATGAGCCAGAGAGCCAAGTGATAGGAAGAATTTAGAAACCATAGAGGAAGGACATTTCTAGAAAGGAAGTGTGGTTATAAATTGTAAAGATCAGTGTGGCGATCTTTCTAGTTGGGCTTTCTTGGACACAACAGCCCACAAATAATGACACAAAGACTTATTCATTATGGACGTTTGGCCTTAATTTAGGCTTTTTCCCCAACTAGCTCATAATTCAAATTAAACTGCTTCTAATAATTCATATTCTGCCACCTGGCTTGGTTACTTCTTCTTAGTATGGTATATCTGACTTTCTCCGAGTCTGCTGGTAAAATTGCAAGTCAAGATTGCTCATCCCGGTTTCTCTCTCTCTATCGTTCTCTTTCTCTCTCTCCCTGGAAATCTCACCTATTCTCTCCTGTCTAGATATTGGACAGTTAGCTCTTTATTAAAGGAATCAGAACATGTCTTAAGCAGAGTCATAACTTTACTGTGTAAACAAAGTTCTCCTCAACAGGTTATATGTAATCTGTTGGTCAAAAAGAATGACGTTAAGAAATAGGCATGGGAGTCTGTTATTTGATCATTGCTCTTTCTGTTGAAAGTACAACCAGGTGAGAAGACCCTTTAAATAGCCTAAAAAGTGAATATCAGTGCCATCTCATGCTAAATTCAGTGATACAGAACTATGAAAGAATTTTATTTAAACCCCAAGAAAATTGTAATTGGAGGAAAGGTGATAGGAGAGAACTCCATTGTATTGGGACCATGAAGATGCCACTCTCAATTTCCACAGTAAGACGTTTCATGATCTTAAACAAGTCTAGATACTGATCTCTAAAACAGTATGTTTGTTATATAGCACATCTGTTATATAGATTGTATATACTCTTTCAACTGTGTAATTTCTCCATCTCGCCAGAGAATTTATTGCTTTGCCCTTTTTACAAGGGATTACTTGGCATACTTAGTGGGATACCCATTTCTGTGTAAGCCAAGCGATTTGGATCACAGTGCCAAAATAAAACTTCACCTACTTGGCAATAATATCATCGAATTTCTGGCAAAGTACTGGGTTAAAAGCATAAAGAACTGTTAGTAATGTAGGTAGACACAGAAAATAAGACCCTAAATCTTATTGTTTATAAACTATTGACCGAAAACCTAATCTTGACCATTGCCTGGTTTTATGAATGAACTGTTATTGTAATACAGCCTTGTCAGTGTCTATGGTGACTCTTGAATTATAATGGTATATTTGTGACAGAGACCCCACTGTACACAATTCTTAATATATTTCCCATCAGTGTGGGCCTGTTAGAGAAAAGGTTTTCTAATGCCTCTTCTAGAGAAAAGAGAATGCAGAAGATGGCTGTAAAGATGCCCACACAGGTCCCAAGAGAGGACATGTTTACCACTCCTGGTCATGAGATCTTCATTTTAGATTCACAGTCAAGATCACTTATTCAGAAACTTTCAGGAAGACAAGAGAATCCAGAGTGGCCAGCACCCATATACAAGAGACAGTAGGAGAGTTATTTTTGAACAAATACAGTATTTGCTATTTCAGAAAAACCTTCAAGATATTAATGAATACTGAACTTTCCTGTGGTTTTGTAAATTTACCCCATATTTTTTTGATGTCCTCATTTGAACTGCACATGGTATGTGTGGGAAGACAGAGGCAACTTCTTCCCCTCGGTGAGCAGGTGTCTCTGAAGTCCCAGGTCAGTGTAGGAAGAATGAGTGCAGAAGTGGACGGTAGGCAACAGCCAGGAGCTAATGGCGCGGCCTGTGCCTGTGATGCTTCTCTGCTTCTCTTTCTCTTTCCGAGCTAGAGTTGTCTATGTCACGCCTCACAAACCCATTCTCATTTCCTTGATGCCATTTTTGGTGTGGATTTCACACCCACTGTCTCAACAGGGATTCTCAACTGTAAGTTGGACACAATGGCATCTGTCCAGTCGGGAATTCATAGAGTGGTCTTAGAACAGTGGTGCATATTTAAGCATTCTGGAAGTCATTGGTGACCTCTGCAGTCCCCTCATAGAATCTAAGCTGAGGCAGAAAACCAGGAGTGGCATGTTTTCCACTTAGCATGAATTGGGATTCTCTCTCTCTCAATAGCAGGAACTTGAGGTCAGGCTGTACAACATTGTCTTATATACCCAAAATGTCCTTTCTAATCAACAGCAACAAAGACAAGAAGTAAAATAACCACTGTCCAGTCCTGGGCAGTGCCAGCATCATCTTGGGGTGGGAGGTCCTTCTGTCTACGTGTTGCTTTTATTGGTTAATGAATAAAGAACTGCTTTGAGGCCATGGCTCAAAGCATTAGGGCAACTGTGTTCAAGTGTCTTGACATTCTACAGAACCCCAAGATCGAGGCTTAGAATAACCAGACTTACTTAGTCAAGGTATAACTAGTGAAGGCCTCTAGCAACACTGAGAGACTGTCTTTGATTTCTTTAGCTTCAATATCAAGGTCAACTTAACTTCCAGTAGATAGTTGACAAGGTAAGAACAGAGTAGGGGTGGGGACACACCACTGACATCCACTAGGTAGAGGCGGGGGATCGTGTTAAATACGCTACAAGGCAGAGCACTGCTAAAAAATTTTGACCTCAACGGCAGATATGCTGAGTTTGAGAAGCTCTGTGTAAGATCGTGTTTCTTCAGAGACATAAATAAAAAAAAATAAATGAAAAATATGGAAATGCAAATAGGATTTCTGAGGGACCTGCTGGAATGGCTTCGTTTAATTATTACCCCAAGTTTGTAATAAAACAAACTCTTCTCATCTTTAGATCAGGTGTTTTATCATCTTGCTCGAGCCCCTCCACAGTTCCCCGAGACTTGTTAAAATGGCTCTTTGCAAGGGTTTTGGAGCATTTCAAGGGGAAGGTGCTAATTGGGATTACAAATGCTGTATACGTGTTGCCTTGCATTAGACGAATTTCCTTAGAACAAATCCAGCACACCTGCCATATGATGTTCAAAGCCACCATGAATAACCCTGGGCCAAGTAGCAGCACTTTAAGAGAGTGCTTGGGAGATTAAAAATGGCTATAACGTTGACCCATGAGTCTTTGAGATTGGTAAACATGAGAAAAGACCCTTGACGTGACCCCAAGTCCCCTCACAGGGCAAGAGCATATCCTCACTCCTCTTCTTGTGAACATGGTTACTGCAGTCTCTGGTAGGTGGCGAACAGTGTGTGGGGTAAGAGCTACTCACTGGTGCGATCATGATGTACGCACGTCCTACTCTATGGAGCAGGCAAAGGCCAAGGCTGCCTACTTTCCCTTGGTATGAACCAATTCTGTGCCACACCTAATATTCTGGGATGGAGGGCACCACTTAAGATTGCATCTCTACTTAGATTCCTTCCTTTTCCTGATTCTGCTTCCAGGGTTTCCCTTCTGAGAACAACCCCTAACCACCTACTCCCAGGGTGTCTCAGAGTCCAGATACCATGGCTACACATATACTTGTGTGCCCATACAAAGGTCCTCATATCTCAACTCCATCTCTATGGTAGATCCAGTGAGCAAGAGGAGGAACAGGAACAATTGGAGCTCAGGGAACTGCAGAAAGAGGTGACATCATGTTCTTGATGAGCCAACGGAGTGTGATGAACCCTGGTCTGCACAGACTTCTCCTAGGAAAGTGAAATTTGTCTCATTGGCCTGAAGCCAGAGCTCCAGGCAAGTACACTGCTGTCAGACTCCAAGCTTGTATTACAGTTAATGTGAAGGAATTTTCCCTACTTCACCTTTCCCGCTTAGTTTACACATTTAATATCACCAGTACAAAATAGTCCGTGAATTTTGTCTTATTAATTTTATCTTATTAAAAGTTTGCATTATTAAAAGACCATTCATTGTATCTTACATGAATAAAAGTAGTTGGAGATGCCTCATTGTGTCCATGACTCATCAAGTACCTGAGAAATACCTTGATGTATCAGTCATGCTCGATCCACAAAGAGAGATGAGTCCCTTTTAAGCATCGTCTTGCAGTCTTTAGTGAATTTAGCATTGTTTTGGAAGACTAGGATTTTTAAGAGCATAGTCTTCAAGTTCAAGGATTATTTGGGTTTTCTCTGGGCCCTGAACACATTCCAGACTTACACATTGTAGACATAATTTCTTTGAAAGTGAAGATAGACTATCTTGTCTCCATCCTGGGAGTTCTTCTTAGAACTAAACATAAAGGAGCAACCAAAGTCCCTGTCCCTTCAACACTTCCTTTCCAATGAATATATTAGACTTATATACTGACAGCAAGTATTCATACATTTAATGCCCTGACAGCAAGTATTCATACATGAGAGGAGTAGAGAACTGGAATATTCCTCCCCATCAAACAGGAGGACACAGTTTAGTTAAAATAGTGAGCTGATGATGTTTCTTGGATGCTGTGAGACGGACATGAGTGAAGGTGCAAGACTCAGGTGTTCAAAAGAGCTTTCAAGTTGGAATCGACTAGCCCTGTGTCCTAGAGTTTGAAACAGGATTGATTGGCAGGTCTTGGACACTCTGGTCAGTCAATGGAATGCAGGGAGCAATCAGGGTAGAAAGTATTTGCTACACCCTGACTCGGGGGTTCAGGAATGTCTTAGGCTAATCACCTTGACAACTTCTCAGCGTAGGGAAAAGTTTCCTTTATCTCCAGATATTCAGTGCCTGCAGCATCCCACTCCAAATCCGCCCCACACTTGATCTTTGTGCGTTGGGAGATGACGATGGTCCCACTGGATAACTAAGAAAGGAAGTACAGCAATCATAGCTGCTGAGTAGAAAGGAGACAGGACAGGTCTGTGAGATGAAATAGAGAAGCCCAGAACGTAGCTTCGTTGGTGGTGTGTCCTCCTGCTGTGCATAAAGCCCTGAGTTTGATCACAAGCATCCCTCAAACTAGAGATACTAGCACAAGATACACAGTCCCAAAGCTCAGGCTCAGCAGCAGAAAGATCAGAAGCCCTGGGTCATCCTTTGCTGGAGAGGGAGTCTTGAACAAGCCTAAAATACAAACGATCCTGAGAGAGGGGATGCAAAGCAGAAATATCAATGTGACCCTTCAAGCTCAGAAAGGGTGGGATGGTAGGAGCTCCGTGAGATGGGAGACAGCTGGCGTGGTGGCACAGTTTGAAAGTGGAGCTGTTAGTGTGTGCTGATCCTGGACATGAATTGTTGGGAGTGGGAATGAAAGGAAAAGGTCACGGAAAACTTTGTGGTCTACTGTTATGACTGTTGATTTTGTTCATACGAACATGTTACACTAATGTAAGAGTTATTGTGTCCTTTTCTTGTGTGCCTTGAGAGAGAGCATGTGGGAGGGAGAATGTGTGTTCATCTGAGTAAGCTTTGACACTTAAAAGTGGCACTGCCAAGCTGGGTGTTATTTTGTATATGGCAGGATTTTGTATCACAATAGTCTCAACCTGAGAGGTACAAACAGGGCCCATTCTTCCCTGCTATAACATCAAAGATGGTCTCTAGTTATTATCCAGGGTTCCCTGGGGAGGTGAGATTGCTACCAGTTGGAAAACATTACTCCGAATCAAAGTTGTCACAGTGGCTGTGTTGGCTAATTTTATGTTGGCTTCGCATAACGTAGAGTCATCTGGGAAGAAGAACCTCAATGGAGACAGTGCCTCCATCAGGTTGGCCTGTAGGTAAGCCTGTAGTGCATTTTCTTGATTAATGATGGATGTGGGAGGGCACAGCTCACTGCAGACAGTGCCACCCCTAGACAAATGGTCCTGGGTGATATAAGAAAGGTTAGGCAAGCCATGCAGAGCAAGCCAGGAAGCAGCATTCCTCCATGACTTCCGCTTCAGCTCCTGCTCCCAGGTTCCTGCCTTGAATTCCTGATTTCACTCAGCATTGGCTAGTTACTTGTGGGTTGTAAGAAAAAAATACACCCTTTCCTCCCCAAGTTGTTTTTGTCCATGGTGCTTTCTCATAGCAAAGGAGAAGTCTAACTAAACAGTGGCTGTGGTGCTTGGGCAAACTATCAAACCTCTTAGGACTCCATGGCTTCTTGAGTGCTGGTCATGAATGGAAGCTTCTGTTAGCCTAAAGTGGAAACAATAAATCAATTATCAAAGACTGTCTTCATGAATAATTACTACTACTGAATTTCAACTGGTCATGCTTAAACAATAAAAAACAAACAAAAAGCACACTATGAATATTAACATAAAGTTAGCTTTTCTTCTGGGAATGAAACATGATAACCCTAAAGCTATAGGACCGATTTTTCCCAATCTTTGACAAGAATTTGAATAAGTGCAGTGTGCTACCAGGTTCTCTGAGGCTCCAGATGAGCATTTGAGCTTTTCTGCTTTCTGAAGGTAGTAGAAGATGCACAGCTCCTGCTGTCCTGCGTGGTCCTCTGAGGGCCATTTTTTTTATTGGGCAATTTGGTTCCATGAAGTTAGGCTTTCAGCTGTCAGCATGAAGCTGTCACTTCTAGGAATGGCGTGGCTGCGCCACATCAGTTCCTTCCCGCAACTAGCACTGTCCACACATGCAGATCCCATGGTCACAGTGTCATCACAGCAGGCAGGTCTGTGAGCCAGCTTCTCTACACGAGCTCACGTCATTTCCAAGCAGTCTTTGAAGCCACTTCCTCTAGATCCTTGCACGGTCTTCTTCCCCGTTGCTAAGGTGAGGTTGAGGCTCTTCATCACAGTCGCGTACTCTGAGGCTGACAGAGTGTCCCTTCCCACCTCCAAGCAGAATGGAGGCTGGATTGAAGAAGCCTCATGCTCTTCTCTCAAGTTGAGCTTTACCATCAGACACAGATGATGTAGGCCAAAACACAGTTACAAGCAGATTATTATGATGTATTTAGAAAATCATGGAAAAACAGCAAGCCAAGTGAAGTTCTGTATTTTGGTGTACATGTTATAAGATGACTAATTTCTCTTTTTCTCTCCTTTTCTCTCTCTCCCCTCTCTCCCTACCTCTCCCATCATCCCTCCCTCCATTTCTCTGTATCTCTCTCCCTCCCTCTGTGTGTGTGCACACACATGAGTGTATGTATGTGTGTATGTGCGCACATTCTATTTCAATGACCTATATTAAATACAGTTTCTACTTTATTAAATCTCTAGATTTTTTTTATTAAATGAAAAAGCTAAATCAATTTTCTATATTTATTCTTGCATTCTAGCTTCTGCCAGAACCTTTTATGGGAGAATCTGCTAGAATGGGCCTTCCATTCTGGGGCTTTCCTGAGTTCTATGAGGCCAGGGATTTCCTTCTTGGTCTTATTCAGCAAACAGTATTTGATGCTAAATCCTGAATTGATCTGCGACATTGATTGCTTTCAATTAAGTACTTATATATACAGAACAGTCCCTAGAGGCCTGGCTCTGGAGCCTTTGAGAGAAGCAACCTTGAAATGACCTTCATTACTCCAGTGTCCAATAAGCAATGGAGCCTTAGGAAGATAACAGAGACCCAAACTTCATCAAGCTTATTTGGCCAGGAAGAGCCCTCCCCGTTAAGGTGACTTCACAAGCAAATAGAATACATCTGTAGCCTAAAGCAGGTAAACCACAGAAGACTTTAACATCCGTTGTGTCGAGTTCCTAGAAGCTCTAAGTCCTTCATTGGTCAAAATAAAGGCAAAAAAAAAATTTCCATTTGCGATTTTAGTCAACAGACATTGAAGTTGTTTACAGTTTTGTGAAGTTTGATGACAGGTGTAAAAAGAAACACGGAGGTTGACAGGTGATGGTGTCCACCCTTCAGACATCCCTGCTGCCGGGAGGGCTACCTGCCGTGACTAGTTCCCACAGTAGGATATGTATGCTGTGCCATAAGTGACAACATCAAGTATCTTTTGCTTTAGAGAGAGTGGTCAGGTACTGTGGAATAATGAAATAAAGAACACTTATTCTACTGACAGACAGAGCAGTACATTGAAATCAGAGCATGCTTCCAGCGGTGCTAAAACCAGGACTCCCCGCTCTAAGTGCCTTCAGCTTGAGATCTGGTTAGAATGCACATCCCATACAGTGCTGTGGGGTGACACTCAAGATTGTGCCGCTTCAAGGAGTTGTAGACATTGACACAGTTGGTCCACTGACAACATTCAGAGTAGCAAAACCTTTCAAATAAGTCTCTACTATTTTACTCAGCCAAAGCCCAGCTGTTGGTCACTACCACATAGCTGGGATAGCTCAAACAACGATCCAAAGGATCTGGGCCATTTCTTTCCTTTCAGTCGTCTGTCCTTGATCTACTGAATTTTGTCTTCTGGATTTCACCTCCTTCATCTTCAGATAGTTACAGTGATACTAGCTGTAAGAAATACTCATGGCAAGACCGTGACCAGAAGGTATGTTGCTCCTCTAGCATTCTTTTACAGGGAGAAAGCTTTGACTAGAAACATCCTTGTCCACGCCTGGGTGCACACTGAGTGTAAGCCTATCTGATGCATGTTCTTCCATAGCAAATCAAGGAGGAGAGTAGACTTTCAGCATACAGGAGATACAGGCTATTTAGAAAGAATGTTGGGTTAGATAATGGTTTTTGTGTCTGCAACAAGCTGTGTCAGCTACGTTGGAACTATGCTGACATGGAAATCTTGAACGGTGAGGATGACTCTCTAACTTAATGCATGCCCATGTGGCTAAGGTCAGACTCCTTTCCTTATCTCAAAACTATCTCCCTGCATTTTTTCGTGCCTCACCAAGCCCCAGTTGGAACTGTTGGGACACCGACTTCTCACCTTGAATACTCTGGGAGTGTGTTAGCTACTTTTCTGGGGGCTCTTAGGTCTTGATAAAATACCTGAGAAAGAGACCTTGAAGAAGGAATGGTGTGTGCTGTATTACAGTTTACCTTCATGGGAAAGAGCATAGAGATAAGAGCTGGAGGTAGCTCACCACCTTGTGTACACATTCAGGAGGGAGAGAGAGAGATAAATGCTTGTGTTAAACTCACTTCTCTTTTATTCAGTCCAGGACCCCAGTCCATGAGATGGTGCTATCAACTTTTAGGGTGCTATTCACATTTAGGGTGCTATCCACATTTAGATTTCCAATTTACCCTATGCTGGAAATCTAGGAGATTCTAGATCCTATCAGGTTGACAGTCAAGATTGACCGCATGAGATTGACTAGACAGCTCTGTATAAAGCCACTTGACACACAAGACCAAGTTTGACTCCTGGAACCCATGTGCAAATAGAAGAAAAGAACCGACTCCACAAGGCTGTCCTCTGATCCTGATACATGAGCTGTGGCACACACACGTGCCCACACATTAATAACAATAAATTTCTTAAAAAATATTTTCCATTGCAGGTGAGTTCTCAAGAGCCTCACCATCTCTATCCCTTAATAGACACCTTCCATCTATCCCAAGTTCACAGCCATAAATGTTTAGCCTGCAAACATGAAGGAGATGCGCCTTGTTCAAAATTCTTCCACAGTCTCCCTGATGAGATCTTACCTCTACTGTCCTTTCCTAGGCTCCTTACAAATTCTTCTGTGTGGCTTACCCAATCTTACTTTCTTTCCCTCCCTTTTGAAAGTGGCAGTTGCACTCTTCAATATTTAAGAGAACTGGTACATGCTTTTTCTACAATCGGTGGATATGATTTGCATATCTGAGAATTCCTCTCAGTGTCTCCCCAGCTCAGGATTCCAGGATTTCCCTGACTCATGTGTACCATTTACACTTCCTGTCCAGCTCACCTGAGAGATGCCTCACCAATATCATCTTCAAATTCGTTTCTACACAGAGGAGAGTACTTCCCGGCTTATTGTCCTCTCAATGTGTGTAATTTTTGTTATTAACATATCTATTCTTTTACATGTAAGTATAACATACTTTTATTATTCTGTCCGGTCTATCTAGTAGGCTGTTTACTTTCTTGTCCTCTCAATCCTAATATGAAAGCTTTGGTGAAAATTACAAGTGCAGAGACCAATGTACCAAAAGTGCTACATTAATGCCCTTTTCATTCTCTTCTTTAGGTATTTTTTGAGCACCCATTACCTAGCTTGATTCTTGGGAAATCCAACACATGGCTATAGTTTCAGGTAATTATGTTCCAGGTCATCATGAAAACTCATTATTATGTTCAAGGTCATCATGAAAACATGATTGCTGTGTGGTAAGTATATAGACGGAGCATTGGTTATACAGACAATGCCCTCTTTGGAGATTTGAAAACTGACTCTAGGCAAGGTCAGGAAATTAACTCACGAGAGCGTTGGTAAGAGATGCTTGAAGGGCAAGGAGGAGGCACCTGAATGTAGAGCTCAAATAAAAAAAGCATTCCATGGGAGAGAACACAACTGTGAACATCTGAATTTGGCTGGACCACAGGAGAAGGGAGAATAGCAGGGAACGCAGCTAAGGGAGCAGGTAGGCACAGTCATAGTTCAACTTGTTCAATGAAGTTAAAATTTTAGCGTGAGCCATTGAATAATTCTGAGCAAGGCATGTCGCAGTTGCTTTGCAGGCTTGAAGCTGCTGCACGCAGAACGAGGATGTGGCAGACAAGAGAAGAGGCAGAATGGGGTAGATAGACCTCTTGGGGAAACGAAACAATGCTCAAGTGGGGAATGATAAGATTCTCAATCAGCCTAGCACTGTGAGAGAGGGAGGAGAACGGTGTGATGTGGTCAAAGAAGTCCTTGTGGCTGTGGATGAAAGCGAAAGGTGAATGCATAGAAAGGAAGCAGTCTCTTCAGTGCCCTTGTCTCGAGAAGGTCCTTCTGTGCTATAGTGTTTCCTTGGCCCCTTGTATGGAGTGTGTGGGTCAGATTCACTCAAGAGCCTGCTTCCCAGAACTCCATCTCTTTACCGAGTGAGCCACGTGCTTCCTACACGTAACCTGTTTGGAAGCAAGGCCTGTGGCTCATAGAAGCAGCATGTTGGCCCACACGTGATGCTGTACTTTTTCCTCTTGGAATATGATCTCGGATTCCATCGAACAACTGTCAGTAGGCCATGTGACATTGCTAGCAAAGCACTGGAAATAGAATGAAGGCAATTACCTCAGGAAAGATGAAGGCAGAGAGTACGATGGCACTTATGTAATGGTCACCCTCCAGGTACTTGGACAGTCTTGGAGAGGTCTCTCCATAGCTGTGTGACTATCACATGGTGTGGGCACACCTTGCTGGAGAAGGTGTCTGTGTGTGAGTCTCCTGACACAGCACAACACACATGCCAACACTGGAAGGGATGTCTATTGGGGTCTTCTGACACAGTATACCACCAGGCCCACACTGGAGAGGTACCCGTGTGAGCATCCTAATCCAGCATGCCACATGGTCCATGTACTAGAGGTCTCTCCATAGCTGTGTGAGTATCACACAGTGTGGGCACACCTTGCTGGAGAGGGTGTCTGTGTGATTATCCTGACCCATCCCACCATCCAGGCCCATGCTGGAGAGGTTGTCTGTGTAGGAGTCTTCTGACCAAGCATACCACCAGGCCCACACTAAATTGGGTGTCTGTGTGGATATCCTGACAGAATTCACCACCCAGGCCTATGCTGAGAGGGAACGTGTGTGGAGAAGGTGTATCCTGACAGAACATACCACCCAGACAAGGCTGAAGGTGGTATTTGTGTGGGAATCCTCACAGAGCACACTACTTAGGCCCACACTGGGGAAAACGTTTGTGTGGGAAGACCCAGACACGGCACACAGCCCAGGTCCATTGTGGAGTGGTTATATGTGTGACATGGCTCACACTAGAGTGAATGTCTGTGTAGGCATAAGATGGTAGGATGTATCTCCCAGGCAGAGCTGGAGGAGGTATATCCATGCAGGTATTCTGATAGCACACCAACTCGGATTCATGTTTTGGGGATCCTACTGTAACCCACTGTATGCATGCTTGCTAATACTCTTGGAGGGAGCTGACCTCGGAACACAGATCTACTTTGGGCACTGATGTCCCAGCAAAAAGCTATGCAAATGAGGCTTATTATGATGTGGGATTCCCCCTCTGTATGCTGTGAATACCATTGGTTAATAAAGAAACTGTCTTGGGCCTGTGCAGGGAATAGAGGTAGACATGGAAACCTAACTGAATGCTGGGAAAAAGGAGGCGGAGTCAGAGAGAAGCCATGGAGCCACCACCCGAGACAGATGTGTTGAAACTTTGCTGGTAGGCCATGACCTCGTGGTGATGCACAGATTAAAGAAGTTGGATTAAATTAATATGTAAGAGTTAGCCAATAAGAAGCTAGAGCTAATGGGCCAAGCAGTGATTTAAATAATACAGTTTCTGTGTGATATTTTCGGTTCTGGGCAGCCAGGACGAACAAGCGGCCTGCTGCTACATCATTAGCGAACAAATACATCTGCACTCCGTTGTGTTTGTCAGTTTCTTGTTTGCAAACCTGTAGAGACGCTTGTGCCTGGAGATCTTGGGCCCTGTTTGGGGAATACCCACTCTAAAAGGAGCTTTTAGAGACAATGGAATAATCCACTCCCTTTCTATCAGAGTAAACCAGTGTCTGAGAAGTCCCATGGCTTCCCTAGTGTACCTTAAGTTTAAGAAGAAAGACTGAAACCCCAGCCTCTAATGGAGGGAGGGCTGTTCTCTCATGCCCTTGGCTTCTTACAATGAAACATGGACGGCCAGAAAGCTTCCTTGTCAGAGCCTTCAAACACCCCCGGTGGGCGGAGAAAACACTAGTACAAAAGAAGGAAACCAACCCCATAATTAAATACTGAACTGACTGCAGACCAGCCAGCATGAATATTGTGCTGCCTTCCCTAAGCACGACAGAGGGAGGAAGGCGAGCCCGCCTCAGCCAACCAGGGCTTACACAGAGCAGCGGTGGTAAGCCTGCAAGGCTCCGCTGGAGATGCAAACGTCTTTGATGGGATGCAAAAGTAGCTAGAGCGAGCAGCTACGGATAAGGACCTCTTCAGCATCTTTTATTAAGGTCCCTCGGCTTTCTTTGCTCCTTTCCTTTAAAGCCTCTGAGATGTGAACTGAGTTGGTTAATTCTACTAGATGGTAAGAATAAACCTTGCAGGTCCAAATCTCCATATAAAGAATAATTCTCAAGGAGACATGGTGGAGAAAGGAGACCTAAGGAAGAGATGAGATGGTCAGGACATTGAGGTGCAGAAGCCTATACTCCTAGGCTGCCATCTAGGTGGAAACAGAAAAGACAGGCAGAGGGAAAAAAAAGAAGATAGGAGAGTCTTCATGTATCCTAATCTCAGCTCTGTTATCACATGTATGAAACATGTATGTAGCTTTTCTCAGCTGGAACTCACATGCATATCTTTCTATGACTTTTAGCATGTGCACAGATCAGTAGGGCTGCTGCGCTGTGTGATTAAATCACAGCCATAGTTAAAAAGGAGCCGCACCTCCTCCAAGCCCAGCCCCATGCAACTACAAATCTGCTAGTCACTTTGTAGATCCCCCTGTTAGAGTTGTTTTATACAATGAAGCCATACAGTATGTCGTCTTTGTGAAATAGTTTCTTTGGTAGGCAGTAATGCCTTTAAGGTTTATTCAAGGGTCTTATTTTTTATAAATGTGTTTCTATTTTTGATAGACATTTGTTACCATATGTATTGGGGGGTACAGTGTAATAGTCCAACACCTTTACACTTTATGGAATGATGCAGTCGGGGTAACCAGCACACCTCTCACCTTAGTCATGTGACATTTCTTGGCATTGGAAACATGACCACTGCTCTTGCCTGGCCCCAGAATGGTAAGATCCTATTGCTGAAGACTCCACACAGCTTAGTTGCAGAGTGTAAACAAACCATGCTGGAACTGAGCTGAGTGCATCCTCCAGAGGTGTTATGTAGACAGTGGGGAAAGCAATGGTCAGTGATGATCTTTCCCGGCTTTAGACTCTGCACGCTATGATAGTAACTTGCAAGGCAGGACGAGCCTCCTGATGCTACAGTGGAAAAGCTGTTCTAGGGTCATCAACTGATTTCTTTTCTTTCCCATTGATTTTTTGTGAATTTCATATCATGGACCACAATCTCCTTCATCTCTCGACCCCTCCTCATCTGCCCTTACAACCTCTCCCCAAAAGAAAACAAAAAATAAAAATATGAATTAAAGAGAACAAGCAAAAATAAACCAACAACATCAAAAGCAATCTTGCAGTGGATTCTACCCTTTACTCAAACAACTTTGCTTATAAATGTTCATTGCAAGACGTGAGTTGTTGGTCTAGTTCAAAGCCCCTGCCTTCTGCCATACTGTCAATACTGGAGCTACACAGGGACTTCCCTCAAATAGCCTGTTGTTGCCCTGTGTCATGGAGCTCCTCCAGCTTTGGTTCTGTAGCGCCTTCACAGGCTTTAGCAGTTCTTAGATGGGGAAGATGTTGGGGTGGGCCTGGATTATAGGGGAGTTGGTCAGCCTGCCTCCTGTCATCTGCCTGCACCACTAGGGCCAGCTCTCCAGCTCTGTTGAGGTGAAGGGCAGGCCCAGTTCCCCCATTCTTGGATCATGCCTCCTGTGCCGAATTATCCACTTGCCTGCACCCACAGCCCCAGGGCTCACTCTAGTGTGTTGCCCTGGCAAGGTGTGGGTCCCACTCTCCCAAGAGTTGCAGTTGGTTATGGGTGGGGCCAATTAACTGATTTCTGATTGGGTCTGAGACTAGCTCTATGGCAAGAAGTTCATACCAGATATCATTGATCTGGTCAAAAGCCCATGACTGGAGAGATTGAAAGCACTAGGGGTAACCCTACTATACTTGTATTTCTGAATGAATGTTATCAAACTGCCTTTTAGCTATCTATGTTTATAACCATAGTTTATTCTTATCCTCACCCCTAGTCTAAATAGCTTATCTTTGTAGTGAATACAGGTAGTTACTGTGGAGACTTGTGGCTAGTCGAGGTGCCTGGTACAAGTGACTAGAGAGTGCTCAGACTTAAATAGAATGCCCATATCACGTGTTGAAAGTTCACAGGACATCACAACAGAGTGGATAGGAAGACTGTAATACACGGGTGATAGAGATGAGGATGGTGAAACACTGTCTCAGGGAGTGACATGACACTTAAACTCATGATGGCTGTGTGAACATTCCGTCATTGGTGGGAGGGACTCGTCGGGCCTCGCCTCAGTCAGGATGGCTAATGGCGGTCAAGGATTGTTAGGAGTGTATAGGAAGCCATCTGTAGCCACTGGTGATCTACTTATACTACAGCAGGTAGACTCACATCCATGCTCATGCAAGTATCCTTGGTAAAATCCAGTGGGTCAAAAAGCAAAAGCAAAAAAACCCCAAAAAGATATAGAGTAGATAGAGACTTTTTTGGGGAGGGGTCGATAGATATGAGAGGAGAATGGTAGAGTGTGTGTGAGGGAGCGTGTCCAGACTGTATCACACTTATACATGCATGAGATTGTCAAATAGTAGATTAATTAAAATAAGTAAAATAAATTTTAAAAGTCCCAATCATAAAAAAGCCAGGAACAGAAGAGGAAGATTCAAAGGTTTAGAACCAGGGGGGAAAAGGCTTTAAATAAAAGAAAAGATGAGATAATGGTGGCAGAGGATGCTGGGAAAACAAAAGAGCCTAGATCACCCGGAGACTTACAAGTCAAAATGGAAAGGCCACTGAACGATCAGACTCTAATTAAATGCCAAGGGAATGCATTTTATAATGAATAAAATAGCACCACCTACTTCAAAAGTCCTTTTAACCAGACAATCTGAAATAGTAAATTAACTCTTCAGTATATTGTATAACCAAATAATCTTCCATTCTGCATATACTTACTCGCAGCTGGTCAATATTTGGTTGGTTTCTACCTTTTTACCACTACAAGGCATATAAAACTATTTTTGATAAAGATAAAAATATCTATCCTGGTGCTTTTGATCCTTATTCAAAAATATGATCTGGATCTCTAAGGCAAGCTGTCTTGTCTATTCAGTCACTAAGACAATCCCAGGAGGAAGGTCCAGAATGTCACGGAGGGCCCTCTGTGTGTTATGCCCTGTATACTAGCTATTTGCAAAAAGGGGGAATCTCATTCACTAAAAGCACACGGCAATCTGACCTCCTCCTTTGGTGATCAAGAATAAGTAGGCCAGAGGGAGGCAGTTTGGTAAGTTTCCAAGAGGGGCAGAATGGAAAGAAGAAAAGCTAGTTAGTTTTGCGGATGATGGGGGCACAGATTTCTGCCCTTTGGTGAGATGCATTAAGGAGATCGTGGTACAATAGAGAAAACATTCTGGAGACATTTAGGTTTAAATCATGATCACAGGAAAAAGAGCATGGGTTCTTTCAGCAAACTAATCTATGAGAACAAGTTCTCTTGATCCATAGCTGCCACAGCCCACACCCTCTGGGCTGTAAGAAGCTGAGTGAAGTTCGGAGGAAGCTTCAGTACAGTGACTGGTCTACAGAATGAGTTAGCAAAACGTAATTTTTCATTATTTCTAATGCGAGTAAGGAGACACAAACACATTAACTCATTAAACAGAAATGCATTAAACGTGCAGAATTTTCCAGTTGTAAGGGTATAGGGGGCAGACAACCCAGTTCTCTGCCCTCGGGAAACCTTCATGTAGTCAAGGGCCTGCCCTGCCCCTGGATTTTACACTAGGGGTAGAATTTGTGTCTCTAGAAGCCGAGGTTCCACTTCTATTGTTTGTCGAGCTTTTGACTTCAGGAGAGGAAAGCCTCCCGTGGAAGCGTATGTACAGATGCTGTCTCTAACCTTTAGTCTGACTTTCTCTGGGAGGCTATTCTCAAATCCTTCTTCAGTGCTGTATTAGAGGGGATTCTTTTGGTCCTGGCTGACAAAAACCAATTTGAACGACTTTAAGCAGGAAGATTAATTTATTTAAACATTGAGACGAATAAGAAGCCAAGAGAAATGCAGAAAATGGCACCAATGGTGGCAGCCAGGGTTGAAGGCCACCTAGGGAGCCACTGTCTCTTACATTAGCCCAGTGTGACAGCTTAAGATTCATTCTGCAGGTGATGTCCAACATGCATATTCCTTGTAATGTTCACATATGGTAGATTCGGCTGCTATGCAGTAACCCAATTCTCACAGGTAACTCTGTGGAAATTTCCGGAAAATTCAGGCAGACAAGGAACTCTATTAGACTGTGTGGGTTGGTAGCAAGATGACATAATATGGCCAGAGAAGTCACCCATAGGTACCCATACTGTCTACTAAGACAGAACTGCAGAAGGCTGGAGTCTTGTCACCTTCCTGGTAACCAATGCTAAGTGTAAACAGAAGTTGTCAACACTAAAAAGTGAGCAAACAGTAGACCGCACAAGGCGTCCCTAAGAGAAATGAGCCAACAATACATTACTTGCTCAAATGTCCTGAGTATATTCAAAACAAACACATTAAAAGGAAATTATTCACCATTTCTATGTCAGGAAAGTAATAGTAATGGTTTTTATTGCCCATATTAGTGTTCTTGGGGGCTTTTAAAGTACTGTAGAACTTCAAAATATTTTCCAGTTTCAGAGAATTAATTAGCTTCCCTGTGGAGTAGCTCAGAAGTGACATTGCTGTTTTGGAGATGGGAAAGGTAAGGGGTTCCACAGTTATTCATCTTCTCAATGGGTTTGCAGCAAGCGTGTGCTCTGCGCATGGATCTGGCCTGCAAGTCATGGGGACAGGAGCTGGCTGATGGAAGGCTGGAGGTATGTATGGGGCTACAGGGAGAGAGTTAAATTATAGAGACCCTAAAGACCAGGGTAAGGAATTTAGTCTTTACGATATGGAATCATTATTAAAGTCAACGAATACATAATATTGTTAACGCAATTAACCAACTAGTTCTCCAATTCTTTATAAAATTAGCCCCTATTCTTGGAAAAGAGTTGATTCACTTGGAAAATTATTCAGATGATTGGGTGGTTCTTTAGTTCATGTGCTGATACTTTCTGGATTGAAATTTGTGCAATCGTGTCAAGACTGAATGAGCCTGTATCTCTGCATTCATGAATCATTGGGTGTTCATTATTAAGGGAAGGTATGATTATACTGGGGCCTCCCTCTCCGTGTGGACCAAGCCACCAGCTAGGAGAAAGACCTAGAGCTCCTGGAGAGCAGTGTGTATGGAGATGAGGTCACCACCAGCCCCCAGCTGCCATGCAGTGCAAGGCTAAGCACAGCACAGCCTTCCTTTGCTTGAGGTTGAGCCCAGCAGCAAGCATGCTCTTGAGGGGCCTCCTTGCCCAAATTCCAGCATTAGGCTACTTTGCAATGGCTTCCTATCACTTGAAATACCTCTCAAAGGTTTTGTGGGAGCATCATCTTCATGCCTTGATTTTTTTTTTCCATTTCATAAGCATCAGGGCTTCAGGCACCCCAACCGCTTGAATTTGAGAAACTCAGCAGCCCCCTCCCTTGAGAAGTAGGCCTTTGTACTTTTTTAGAAACGTTTCAGTTGGGAATGTGGTACAGAATTGGAGGGATTTCTTCTACATGCAAAGGTTCCTGGAACACACTGACCAAAACAAAGCACTCCATTTCCAAAGGAAGTCAGATAGAAAGCAGCAGCACGTCCCATTTTCCCAGGTATCTTTAGAATATTTCTGATGTGTGCAGACAGCTTTTACAAAAGGCCCAGCTCTGAAGCAGAAGGCCTTGAAGGTGAATTTGAAGGTCAGAAAGCCTCATGACCCTTTCAGGCTAAGTTCCTTCTCGGTGCACTAATTAAGTTATAGGTAGAGCTTCCAGGAAGCGTCCTTTCTCCTGTTTCGTTTTTAAATTGGATGTCAGCACAAGCAGAGGGAACAGCCAATCAGAGTCTCATATTAAATCCCATATTTTGTTGAGCTAGACTTGATTCCTGGTTGCTACACAACAAATCTAAGTTTATATCAGAGGTGACAAACTCCACGCCTTGTCATTTTTCCTTTTTATAGCATGGGTGACACCAACAGTCAACAAGTCATGTTGACAACTTGGTGAGCCAACCAAACCAGAAAGCCACCTAAAGGTTATCTGAGCCACAGTCAGGATTTTTTTTCTTTTTAAGTTTACCTCCATGAATGTATTAGGGACATTAGTAAGTGATGAATCCTTCCCCACACACCATTTCATTTAAAACACAGCATCAAGATAACCACACAGCAGAGAAAATAAAGCTTCAGACATGATTGGTCAACAATATGGAAGACCTGGCTCTAAGCCAGATCTGTGGGATCCAGGTTCTGAACCTCATTATGTCCTGTGCCATCTTGGAACCCTTCAACTAAACCTACACCCGGCGTCCATGACAATGCTCATCTATAACGATTCAAAGTGTAGTATTTTATCAAATATTCTTATGAAACATTTCACTATCTGTCTCTCATTCTCTCCCAGCCATCCACGACTTTGGACAGCAGTCCAGCAAGCATCACTACAGATGGGTTTGGTTATATGTTCTCAGTTAACTCATGAGTTGAGAGGAGTAGAATCGTTGGCACAGTACCTCAAACAAATTGTATACGTTCAATAAGAATGCCATGTTTCCCTCTAAATAAATACACCAATTTACATGCCTACTGTCCATACATATTTATTTCTAAGTCCTTAAAGTCTTAGTTTAAAACTGTTAAAAATATGATAATTCAAATCCAGACTAATCAAATCACATTGCAAATATTAGAAATGCGAGCCATGGAATATGAGGGTATATAGTATATAGCATAAGGGCATGCCTGCTCTGGGGTGTCAATGGTTTACATTTTTGCAATGTGTCTAGACATAGCATACCTCTTCACAGTACAGCAGTGAAACCCTGCTCAGAATCTTCTAAATGTGTCTGCAATAAAGAAGCATCATTGCAAACATGGGGAATGTCAGCAGGCTTCCAACAAGCTTGATACAGGCCACCAAATATTAAAGACGTTTCTGGTGGATCCCCGTCAGGCACGGATTTGCTCTGGGTGCCAGCTGCAGTAAGCCTGACTCTTGCCCTGTGTGTGAGCTCAACAGCATGGCTTTCCCGCCTGTGGGGATTCAGCAGAGAGGTGAGGTGGTCACTGGGGGCAGAGGAGCCAGGAACAAAGACGGAGGAAATGGCGGTGTGCTGTCGGGTAAAGGGGCCTCTGAAAATCACTGTGCTCCTTGCTCCTCCAGAAACTCCTAGAGGTTGTATCTCAACAGTCCTTTATTCCAGGGACAGTGGGGTTTGCTGCTCTTGAAGGAGGTGATCTTTGACCAGATAAGCATCCCTTGTCTCCAGATGCCAGCAGTGTTGAATGTTGCACCTGGAAGGGGCCTCACAGGTGAGTAAAATGATAAAAATCATCAACGTGTCAGCCCTACAGTTGATGGGAGATGAAAGCCTGTGACAGCATAGAGAAGAGAATTTAGATTGATTTGGCCAGGGGTGGAGGTTAGGAGGAAGGAGACTTAGAAAAACCCTGCTGTTTATTGAAGCTAGAAAAGCAAGTTGTTCGATCTAAAACTGGTTTCTTGTGCTAATTATATGAAGTCATGAAATAAGAATATTACGGAAACTAGTAATTCTTTCTCTGTCTTGTCTCTTCTTCTGTCTCTGTCTTGGTCTGTCTCTCTTTAACACACAGACACACCACACACACAATCTGTCTTAAGGGACTATTTCTGGTGCCCAATTTAAGCTATTTTTGAGAGGGACAGGGAATCCTGGAGGAGCAGGAGAGACTGGTTACCAAGAATTAGGGACTACTATTGATTGCCTAAATGTTGGGCACCGGGAATTCAGGGTACACCCGTCTGGAAATCAGAGAATGGAACAACCCTGGGTATGGAGTACTGTCTCCTTTCTCACTCATCCTCCTGCACAATAGCCTAGCACAATACTTGGTACCCAATAAAAAGTCATTTGTAGAGTTAATTTTAAATATTTCCTTTTTCCCTATTGACAGCAATGAGCCTTGGCTAAACAGTTGCCCTGTCTAGTAATCAGAAAACAGAAGGGGGAAAAAGGGGCCCATAGCAACCTTTCCTGGAACTGTGCAAGGGGATGTAAGAGCAGAGGAGGAAGCTAAGGCTCCTACCTAAGCTCTGGCTTCTTCAGCCAAAACTGAAGTCCCTCCTCTCCCCATTCAGGACCCTCCAACTAGAAGGCAGAGAACTGTGTCAGTGAGGTGATGGCCAGCTCTGCTGTCACGTTCACTCCTTCTAGCTCTTCTAGTCCCCAGAAGCCTCGCCCCTCCTCCTCCATCCCCAGCCCAGGTTTGGAGGCGAGTCCCCTCTAGTGACTGAGCCGCCTGCATGTTGGCGAGTGGCTTTCTGCCTCCCTCATATCTTTGTCTCCTCCTCCAGCGAGCCTCCTGCTCCCCGCACAGGGTCTGCAGTGGCCGCCGCCGCAGCGAAAAGCCAAGTCGTGCCCCACAAGGCAGCCCGGGGCCGCACCCTCGCTCGCTCGGTGGCGGCGCGCAAAGACGCCAGCCGCGCCACGCACAGCCTGCGTCCTGCGCCCCGGCCACAGCGCATCCACGCCGCCGCGGCGGTCGCTCCGGAGCGGAGCCCGGCCGGCGGGCCGGGTCGGGGTGGGCAGCCCAGTTTGCAGCTTGCTGGAGGTGGCGGCCGCTGCAGCCCTGGCAGCCCGCACACCCCTAGGCATACGCACCAAACGCCTCCTCCCTGCGCCACGAGGATGGAGCAGCCATCCCAACCCAGGACTGGCGCAAGGTAAGGTGCAGCCGCCTGTTGCTTTACGCAGAGCGCGGGATCAGCTCCCAGTCAGGTTGCCTAGGCCATCTCTCTGGGAAGCAGAGAACGGTGACCTCAGTTTTGAGTCCTGTCAGTCCAAATCCCGGGTCTCTATGATACAGATCTTTGGAAAGACTCTGCCTGGAATACGAGGAGTCGACCCTTTTCGCTCTTGTGCAACCAGGTGCCATGCAGTAGTCTGCAAACTTTTGTGACCCTCCCTGTATGATTCTCACCTGGTGCGGTGCCAGTTCATTTCTCTCGTGCGCCCTTCCCCCAGCTCCCCTTTCCTTAACGCATTTGCCCATTTCTCTCACTGTGTTCTTGCAGTTCGACTTTTCGCTCCCTGCAGCTCCGGTTCCAGAGGCGAGGGTTTGGGATCTAGTCGTGCTTCTCCTGCTTGTCGCAGCTGGGTAGGGGCAGAGAAGGAAAACCAGGAGAGGTGGGACTTTAAGGGAAGGTTTCTGTCACCCCGGGGGTCTCCATCCAGAGCGGTGGGGGTCAGACAACTCAAGCACGCCACCCCCAACTCGATAATAAAATCCCCGGAGTGGCTTTCGGTTACGGTTTGGTGCCTTGGGGAATGCAAGTGAGGTTCTGGGTGGGTGAAGTAAGTGGTGTTGGGAGGGAAAGGTCTCTTTTGAGGATGCAGGCGGCAGCCCGAGAGTAAAATCTGTCCAAGGGTGAGGGGACGGAAGGCTAGGTTAACGTGGGCGAAGGGGCAGCCCAGTGTGGTCACCAAAGAGGATTTGGAAAAGAGACTGAAGTCCGGTGGGGGCAGGAGGGAGGCCGCCAGCCTGGATGTGTAAATACAGGGGGAGGGACTAGGTACCTGGGAGGTCCCGAGGTGGGGAGCAGCTCCTGGAATTCCTGCCCCGGGTATTTAGGAAGGCTCGCTGCTTCTGCCTAGGGTAGAAAGAGCTCCCTCCCCAGGAACAAACAAACCTCTCGGCTACATTCTGAATGCGTTGGCATCTTGGGCGGTGACTGAATGTTCAGATCATGGACCGAGGACGCTGTTCCTGGCTCCAAGAGGACCACAGCCCCTTTCCTCTCTTGCACCCGCTCGCTTCTACACCCCTTCATCTTCGCAATCGGGTCGGTAGATCTACGCCCACTGTCTCTGACAGCACTAGGGTGTCAAGGATGTCTACACACGTCCCAGAAGGGGAAGGGGACTCCTGGCCTGATCCCTAGGGGTATACGTGTGGAAAGCAAAGGGGAGTCCCCAACGCTCAGCAGATAGCCTCGGGTCCCAACCCTCCGGAGGAGAGTGCCGGGCGGAGGCTGCACCCGCAGCCACCTTCTCTGAGCTGCTTCAAGGTTTGCACCTGGGCGGAGCAAAGAAGGGAGTGGGGGAGCCCAGAGCGGGGCTGGGAAAGATCCTTAGCTTAGCACCGGAGGGTGTGTGCAGAGTCTCAGCGGAAGGGGTGTGCTCAGCTTCTCCTGTGAAGGGAGACCCAGCTTCTCAACCTGGTGTCGGGGATCAGAGGTGGGTCTACCCATTTTGCAACCCCCAGATAAATCGCCCCGGTTTCTTCTGGTGGCTTGGTGGATGCAGGAATACTTCCCACCCCAGCCTTCTGGCCTTCAAGACCACTTGTAGGAAGGGGCCTAGTGTGCCCCCTGCAAAGAAAGGAAGTCCCCTCTCTGTCGCCAAACTCCTCTCTTCCTGGGTGGGGAACATATCACCAGGTCTAGTAGAGGAGGCACATAGCCCTCCTCACCCCATCTCCTGGGACACTTTTGGTTGAGAGTCCTGCCTCTCTTCAGATCCTTCCAAGCCTGGTGGGGAAGCATTTGAAGGTTGTGCTGGTGTGGGACTGTGGACAGCTTCCAGGTACTCCCTGCCTGAACTTCTCACAACCTTCCCTAGGTTGCCCTGCGACTGCTTCTCCTATCCTGCACTAGCTGGGAGAAAGCAAGATTGGAGTCACCGTTGTTACCATTTTGGTGAGAGCTTTCCAGAAGAGAGGTGGACTATCAGTCAGGGCTCTAGTCGGAATTTTATGGTAGACACTCCTGTCCCGAGGCCTACCTGGAGCTGCTCATTCCTACTTCCAGACAGCTCTAGAGCCAGAGAAGGGAGAATGGGGATTCCCTCCACACAAGCTTCTGGTGCATTTCTGGGGCACAAAGGCCACACCCTCACCAGCCCTGACTGGTGACAGCAAGCAGCCTCTTCTGAATTACCTGGATATCTGAGGTAGGACCCTAGACCTCAACCACTCTGACAGATTTCTAGATGTTTCTCAGCTATGTCAGTGTCGTCCCCCCCCCCCCGCCTTTTCACAGAAATAGAGAGGGTATCTTATGTCTTGGGAACTTGGGAGATGACTTTAAAACCTCACTGAGGTGGCTTGGGCCAGTGTTTGAACTGTGTAGGGGAGAATAGCGTGATAATGGTGCCTCTTAGTATCCAGCATGCTAGCCTCTCCTCTGAAATCTAGCATAGACTACTGACACTCTATGCCTAGAGTCTCCTGGGGTGCACCGGGAGCCAGTCTGAGGAGCCCCTTCTTGTTATTGAACTTCTCTTTTCAACCTGTTAGCAGATAGCAGATGTTTCTCTTTTAAATTCAGAACTGGATACCTATGTGTGGTCTACTTTGTGCTACAAAGTCGGGGTAGCAAGGGTATTCCACGGGAGAATGTCTGTCTGGGAATTGGATGAGAACACAAACACCGACTGGGAGCTCAGAGGCCATGGCTCCTCCTGCCTTGCAGGAGGCCAGCTGGTGTTGGGTACCACCCCTCAGTGAGCCTGCAGCATAAGTAGTGTGAGAGCCATTACCTGGGTCCAGTGAACTTTGCTTATGCACAGATAGATGTTTATTTCTGATTTTTTCCTCAGCATCTTTAAGATACTTGGGGGAAAAGACTTCCTTATTTTAAACAAAAAAGCTGCAGGAACCCAGCTCTTTGGGGAGGGGGAGGGCTTGCAGTAGACTCTTTATAATCCTTCCAATTAACAAAAATTAACTAACCATGTGAAACTTTAATGGTTCTAAATAAGATTAAATGACTTCCCAGCCATTTTTGAAAGGTCTTATCAGGTTTAGGTGGGTTTTGTTCTACCCTCCTCACAGTCATTTGCATGAGGTGAGGAACTGTTAAGACTTGAAGGGAAGTCTCTTTTTAAAGCAACCAGATGCATTGGTGAATTTCTCCCCTGTAGCTTCCCACTGCATTCGGCTTCCTGACTGACATAATTCTAAGTGTCGCCTTGTACTTTGAACTCCCATACTCCTCACCGACTGGGACACTCCACAGCCAGCACTTCCCAGCCACCCAGGCGTTCTGTCCACCTCTAGAAGTCTTGTAGAGTAGGATTCTGGCTACTGGGGAGAGGTCATGTATTTTCTCCAGGTCATAGTTGCAGGATGACCTCCCCTTGAAGACAAACTAAGCAAACTCCAGCTAGAGAGTAAGAAGAACCCAGTTCTCAGCTCCACGAGGATGGCAGGAGTTAAAAGTGAACATGGACACCTGGTGGCTCTTATGTCACTCCCAATTTGGTGACATGCTGGCACAGAGAATCTGGGCAGTGGCTGGTGGAGGAGGAGAAGGTGAGGCCTGCTGGAGAAACTGGATGACAGGAACTCCCGAAGCAAGGGATATGTCACAGCGACCATTCGTGGTCATCTTTTCCATCCATCTGCCTACCTACTGTCTATGTCTGTCTGGCAAATCCCAGGGTCCCAGCGTCTTCGGTGGCTGCATTCAATTTCTGAAGAGTTCATTAAAAAAATGAATCATGACTTAATGTGAGTAGGAAATTTCATCCACCTGCCACACTCTTCCAGGAGGACTGTGAGCGATCAGTTTGTCCCCAAAATGTAACTGTCTCAAGGTTAGGACTCTAGTTGGGTTAAGGCAGTTAAAGAATAAGTTGTATCCTTGAAATCCATAATGACAACATGCCAGGAAATGGTCTCTGTTCTCCGCCACAGAGAAGCTGGATGGTGTTAGCTGCTGTCTTGGACTCCTGTGACCCATGTCTTCTTTTCTTACTCTATTGGTTACCTTTGTGGTATCCCATCAAGTGGCTCCCAGGATGTCATTGCAATTCTCCAAGTCTATACTCATTCTGAATCCTATACATATGAGTTTGTGGACAAGAGAAAAACTAAACAGCCATGCGAGTAATCACAGGAAAAATGAAGTCTTCTTTTAGAAAACATTGGCGGTATAGGCTCATGTTCTAAATGGTGCGAAAACTTTCATTTTCTGTTGACTTTTTAAAAATAAATAATGAAGACCCGGAGTACCCAACTTGGATTTTTAATAGCAAGAGAAGCCAAAGTAGATTCTAAGAAAAGGGTTTGAAGACAATTCCATAAATGAAACAAACGAAATAAAATGAGAAGAACAAAATAGAACCAGAGAGGTTTTACCCTCATGCACTCTGTCTAAGCCATTGTATAGATCTTAAACCATGGCCACTTCTGAGTTCTCTTTGTGACTCATTGTGCTCATTGTCTCTATAGATTGTGACTCTGAACACTTTTTTAAGAATGCAGGGCAGACCAGGCTTTTAGATCGACTTCTGTGTGTTGTGTACAAAATGTTAGAAGATTGATGCGTCTCAGCTCAGCAGGTGACATGGCCATTTCCGGTGACAGTGAAGTCTGGAGTCTTCTCTAGAGCCAGTGGTCTTTCCCAGAAGGAGTAAATTAATATAAGGCCCATACAATTCTTCATAAATGAATGATTGAGTCTTGGAGCGAGAACTAGTCCCATAAGAATGGATTTTTGTCTTCGAGGGATAAATTGAACAGATTAAGGAAGGTTACGATGTTTATTGTTTCATTCTGTGCTAAGCTCCTAAGTACATTTTATGTTAATACTTGCCTAGTGAAATATCACTACACTCTTAGGCAGTGTTTTAAAAGAGTTCTAGCACCTTTTATTAGGGAAAAATATATCTCAAACTATTTTCAATATCATGGAACAAACAAGAGTGTACTGTGTTTTCAAGTGTAGGTTAGCTTCCTGGCTTCTTTCCTTCCCCCTTCCTCCCATCTTCCCTCCCTCTTTCCTGCCCTACCTTTCTTCCTGGGTTATTGATAAGATAGCCATTCTCTCCGTTACCGTTTCTGGGAGAAACTTTCACAGGCCATATCTCTAGATGAGGGCAGGGCTGCAGAAACCGTGCATGGTGTGTTTATCTAAAAGTGCAAATTGTGAGGCTTCTTCCTAGTTCTTCCCTGTCTTCTAGCTTCACCTCAGGTTTAGGGAAACAGGCCTGCCCTAAGGGCTCTCTGCTTGCAGTGACTAAGCAATGTGCTTGGCTGGAAACTTGGGCAGGAGAAAAGTCTTACTCTGGCCTCTGGGGTTCCCAACAGCGGGGCTGTTGGAGTTCCCCCCCGGCAGGTTGATTTCCACCCGCCTCACAAGTTACGCTTTCATCTTCTCCTCAGGAGTAGTGTACAGGCACTTATTGGGATGTGCAGTCTCTTCTTCCAACTGTGTCTCAGAAATACCTCCCGCCAGTAAAATGTAGCTTATTCCTGGATGGTATGATGGAGTCTATCTGTGACCAACACTTCTGCTGCAGAGCCTAAGGAGGTGGCAAGCAAGTGGCCAGCAGGTGCAGGCGGGCCAGGTGACAGGCAAGAGCAGCAGAGAAGAAGGCAAGTCCAAGAGAAGTCAAGAGAGAGAGAGACCCCAGGGAACTGAAACAGGCCAAGGAAGGGAGTCTTAGCACAGGAGAGTGGCACCTATGTCACCGCCCAACCGAAGGACACGGGAAAAAAACAAAACAAGAGGAGACAAAGACAGTGTGAGGTGTGTCACCTGATGTGGTGATGGATGCGAGAGAAAAGTGAGCTAAGAAGTTTCTAATTGTCTGAATCTGCTCGGAGGGTCACGTTTCTTTTTCACATGCCATAACAACGCATTGTTGTGCCTCCTCATCCCGAGCCCTGGCCGCTTATAGCCATTTGTACCACAGTGCACTTGTCAGATCTGATGAAGCCATGGGGCCCCGGGATAGAATGTTTAAATGTACTGCATATATGTAAGATCACACGTAAGATTCACTTTCAGCCCTTGTTGCTGCCGTCTCTGATTCCTATGGAATGCATGCGTTAATATAACCTCTGTGGTTGGAATAGGTGCTGCCGCTTCAAAGTAGCAGTGAGCACATGTGCCGCGCTGAGATTGCTGCCCTATGGCTGGTCGTGCCTCCCCTGCTTCAGCGACAGAACCCTACCTCTGCTAGTACCCATGGGGCCTGCGTTGGCATTCTAATGCAGCCGTACGTTGTGATGGAAGGTCAATGAACAAAAGCTGTGAAGTCTGTTCATTCAAGTTCATGGTCACTTGGGTTCTGTTGGTGGATGTCTTGCAAGTCTATGACCCCCTAAGAACACTGGGCCAGGGTGACCACTGAGTTTGCCGAGCGTCTTTGGAAAATGCGAAGGTCTGTGGCTGTTTCTCCAAGCTGCTGGCTGTAAGTTGAGGTGGCTCTTGATGAGTTGTAGTGCAGAGGTCTTTGTGGCTGCTTGAACTTTCTTCTTAGAGCAATTTGCACTTCTCTGCTGTAAACGGCGTAAATAAGCAGGCTAGCTTAATATGAAACAGCAAATTTTAATGAAGGGATAGCTTACAACATCAGGGATCCAGCGATGAGCAGGAGATACAAAAAAGAGAGCGGCGGGGCTCATGCCCGCCAGATTTATATGTAAACATTAGCCCGAGCCCCCCCCCCCCAATGGGCTGGACTATCCCTACACTCTGCACCAAGGAATATCTTTTTCTTCCTTATTTGTGGGCATCAAAGATGTTGGAAAATGGAGATGGCTGTAGGCTCAAAAGAATATCCCACCCATATCAGGTCCCCTGCCGGGCTATGGGAGGCTGCATGGAGGGCAGGGGAAAGAGTGTCTGGGGTAGTCGCCCCAGGAGCACTGTGGTCATGGGGAGATGAGCAGTGGCTGTGTTTTGCTTCCAGAAATATCCCCTTTGGGCTATGCTCCCCATGGCCTTGGCCAGCATGACCTGAAGCGAGGCTACTGCTGCATCTCCACAGTGTAGTCTTCCCCTCCATCAGCTTTCCCTTTCAGCAGACCGTCAGTGGTTTCGAAAAGCTTACTTCTCTTTCTTGAATGCTTTCTAGCTGTCAGGAAGCTTCCAGAAAGCAGGCAAGTGGTTAGAGAACCATGGAAAAAAGTTCAGGATCTTACGTTCTCTTAAGCTGAGGGATGGGCTGTGGGCTGCAGTTAGAGTGTTTCCTAAACAGGTGGCTGTCATCACCCCGTGTTGGAGACGATAACTAAATGTCCAGCTCCTGAGATGGACAGTACTGTTTGTTCTTACTGGTGAAAGAGAACCTGCTTAGTAGAAAAACAAGTTCTTCAGGAAAACCTAGGCAGTTCAGAAAACAAAAGAGTTTTCATGGGTATGTAGGTTCAGCTTTCGGATCACGTGCCAGCATGGGGCTTACTCCGTGAGTGCTCAATGAGAGGACTTCATCGGGACTCAGATCCCTCAAAGGCCTCCAACTGCATGAACTGTAATGGTTAAGGGTGCGCCTTTGTGTTTCCAGTCCATGCGATAGCTTCCCCACGTGAGATGCTTCATACTCGCAGATTTGATTGGGTAGGCATCCTGTAATCTCGAGGGCCAATGATACCTGGAGTGTCTTTTTGCCACCCTTGAATTAGCAGATGGGAGCAGAGACTGCAGAAGTTCAAGAGCTGGGTGGCAAAGGGCGGGATGGGGAAGGGTATGGTGGTGGGGAAGGGTGTGAGTCTGGTTGTATGGAGGAGCATTGCCTCTTTAGGAGGAGCATTGCGTCTCTAGGAGGAGCATTGCGTCTCTAGGAGGACCCTACAGTCCTTCATTGGCTGTTGGTGGTTTATTATTTCTGGCATCCTATAAGCAATCTGGGCTGGGGCTCATTGGTATTGACATGTCCCCATTTCTCTCTCTGGCTCTATGTCGGTATTTGGAAATCAGTGAGGCTAGTGCTTTGACTACAAAGGAGGAGACTTGCCCAGAAATCTAGCTGTGAGATTTCCCTGTGCATGCCACAACCCTGCTCCACTTTTATCATCTTATTCTCAAAGGCTTGCTGCTCTCTCCACCTCTCCCTCTCCCCTCCTTGTCTCAATGCGGTGCTTTTATTCACCTACCCACATGTCCACTCGTCTTAGAGGTAACTGGACCAAATACCAATACCTCTTTTGCCATTTGACAGCCAACTCAGAGACTGGGACATCCTCTGTCTTTAGTGTGCCTCAGTTTTCTCTATGTGAAATGGGTATAAAAATAGACAGTTGAAAGACATGAGAGGATTGAGTGTATAACAAGCTTTTTACAGTGTCCGGCACCTGAAAACACTAGAGGCATTGTCCTTGACACCAAGTAAAGCTCTATCGCTAGTTGACTGTGTGCTCAGCATGGCACATGTCCCTGTGGAAAGAGACAGAGGGGGCTGGGAAGGTGGCTGCATGGCTCAGAGCACTTGTTGCTCTTGCAGAGGACCTGTGGTCAGTTCCTAGCACTCGCCCGGCAACTCAGAACCATCCATAACTCCAGTTCAAGGGGATCCACTACCCTCTCAGGCCCCGCGGGCACCGTATTCGTATAATACAGAGACTTACATGCAGACAAAACACCTATACATAGAAGATAAAAATTTAAATAAATAAAGAAAGACAACAAGCATAAGCAAATGTTCCAGAGCCCAGGACAAAGCTTGTTGTCTATTCCAGGATTATCAAAATTGATTTCCTAGAGCCTAAGGCAGTAGATTGACTCCAAAAGATGATCATATGTACCCTTGCAGTAGCAAAGAGAGACGAGGCCACACATCAGCAGGGCCCAAGGCGGGGCGAGATGAAAAGACTGTCAGGGTTTTGTCTTAGAGCCTGTGGTTCTAGAGAAGGAGGCTTTAATCTGCTTGGAACTTCAGCAAAGGCTCCAGGGAGTGAGCTGTTGTCTCCTCTTGTCTGTTGACTGCCCTGGGCCAGGGCAGAGCTTCAGCTTTTCCAAGGATAAGTCAGGAGCCCAGGCTGCTTTTGAGAGCTCCTTGGCTCAGTGGTTGGACTCCGTCAGCTAAAGAGAACACGAGATCTGGTAAGGCACTGTGTGTCTGTAATCTCAACCTTCAGACGCTGAGACAGGAGGATCTGATCTTGAGCTTGAGAATAGCTTGAGATACGTAGTGAAGCCTTTTCTTGATGCAAACAGTAAGAAAGCAAGAGAAGAGACACATGCAGGCCGTGTTCAGGCTCTCACTGATAATAAAGGAGCCTATGTTCCCAAGCCGGCTGAAAGTTGCTAAGACGTGCATCTGAAATTCCTCATTTTAAATGTGATTCTGCCTGCCAGTCTGCATGAACACAAGCGAGCCCCATAAGCTCTCGCCATCACTCTTCTGCCAAATGCTTACTGCATTTCTTGTCCTCTGTACCTAACTGTGGGAAGTCTCTGGATGATGGAAACTGAGCCTGTGCCAATCAGACAAGTGTCGGCGTGATCCACAGGTCCTTGTGTGCTGCGACAGCCGCACACCCCGAGCAGACCCAAAATAGCACAGTCATTCCAGGTTTCCCAGATGCCCACACATGCCTCCTAAGTTCCAGCAGCAGATGGGGGAGAGATCCTTAGGTGTGTTTCCTGCTTCCTTCTGGGCACGGCACTCTGCAGAGTCTGACTTCGCATGTTGGAAGACCTTGTGTCCGAGATCCAGCCAGGAGTCACTGTGCAGCCGGATGCAAGGCTATGGGCGGCACTAAGTTCTTCTATGTGTAAGCAACTACTCCTTCCAGGAGACAAGGGGGTCTTCTGTTCAGGACTCACCTATAGCCAAGTGTCAGTCAGGGAGATCTCATTCTGAACTTGGTTTTGCCATGCCTCCCTCTTGATCTTTTCCCATGCAGGATTTGAAGGAGATGATCAAACCCTGCAAGAATCTATTTCTGGTTGAGGGACTGAGCTTAGTGGATACTGGCTTTGATATGGTCAGGAGACAGGTACACAAACCACACATGTCATTTGACCCACATCTCATCACTGGATTAAGCTTGTGGCTTTGTGAAAAATTATTGTTTGCTATGTCATCAACCATGCTGTTGTCTAATCTGCATTTTCCTTATTTGGTTTTGTGTTGCCCAGCTCAACTTGGTCATAGGCAAACCTTGAGATGGGGAGATACCTGACTCACAGAAGCTCCGTTGTTGAACTTTGACTCCATTGCTTCAGAAGCTCCCCTGAACTCTGGAGTTCTACTCACCCCTAGACACTCAAAGCCTAAGCCAGCTTGGTCCCAAGGACTGAAGTATCTTTTGCCCTTGCAGTCCTTTCTTGCCACTACGCTTGTCCCCAAGCATCCCTCTTCTGGGTAGATACATGTCACATGTAACACATAACCTGCTAGATACTGCAATATTGAATGTGTTGGGCGTAGAGATGAGGATAGCAAATTCTGTAATAAGTATGCATCATAATTTAAGCTGCTGGTGTGATATGTTGAGTTGGAGCCTTTGAAACATGGTTAGGCTCAGAGGAGGTCATGAAGGAAATGCTATTGCGTCCCCGTAAGAAGACACACCACACCTTTCTTCCTCTTTCACGTGCAAGGACAGCCATGCGGAGCACAGTGAGAAGACCTTCGCTGCCAGCCAAGCAAAGCCCATACCAGCCTCGGCTCTGCTGCACCTGATCCAGGAAGGCAAGAGAAAAATGCCTGTTGCTGAAGCCGCCCTGCCCAATATCGCCCTGAAAGGAAATGACTGTAGGCTAACTTGGGTACTCATCTGCCTCTTGATACGTAAGAAGGTACCTGTTTCCTAATCTGGGGTAAGCTATAGTCTGATCTACAACAGACTCTCAACCACCATGGACTGATTAAAAGTGTGAACTCTAGTCAAGAGAATAATATATATCCCACCTGGAAAGTTTGGCAACTGTTCAATCAAAGTTAAAGAATTCCTGCAATGGTAACTTGAAATAAAGATAAATTAGGTTATCTTAGTGATGTACGCATACACACAGACACACTCACATACCACACCCCAATGTTAATGAGCTCTGCTTTTCTTATTGGCTCACCCCATGGAGACATAATGATAGCAAAATAAATGCAGTCAGCATGCTTTCCTATTTACCCAGCATGCAGCGAGTAACTGTGTCTAAGCGTTAGCGATTTCATCAAGGTCTCCTAGAACTAACTCTTCTCAAGAGAGAGCTTTCAACTTTGGATGCTGACTTGCCAAATCCTGGTCTCCTGGAGCTTAAAGGAAGAAAACCTTCCTTTCCCAAAGCCTTAGAACCCTGGTACTGACGGGGCCTGTCTAGATGCAGTGGGCTAGCCACCACAGCAAGTGGCTGTAAAATTCTCTCTTGCGAGAAGAAGTGAGTCAGACACTGGATGGAATTCACTCCATGAGACTCGCTTCTTGTCGGCAGAGACCTGGTTTCCTCAAGGCACTCTCCTTCATTACCACATCGGGTGCAGCTGAGTTCAGAACGTGTGGGTGTGGGGTTTGAAGAGTCTGACGTGCTTAGGTAACCGCATTCTGGTTGTATAATGGAGAAAACATATTGACATTATTAAGTAGTGCCTGACTCTCTCAGTCCTAAGACAGAAAAAAATAATTCTACAGTCAACAGAGCTGGTTTTGGGTCAGGTCTCTTTCTATCTATCGGGCAATGGTCATGCTGTGCAGGCCTCCGACATGAGCTTCTTTCTCTTGTATCCTGTGCGAGTCCGGCGCTGCAGTCCATCTGGAGGGCACGGCCATGCTATGTGGAGTAGCTGAAGGAAGTTATGTTTACTCATAATACAGAAGATGAATCCACTTTCCTTACTGAAGGTGGAAGAGTCATCTGCTTGCTGGGAAAATTGCTGATTTATTGAGCGACTAGGAGACCACCGTCAGCTCCCCACACTCTGAACCGCTCAGGCCACCTCAGAGTTCCTCCTGTGAGCCTTTCTTTCACAAGTCCCGTTCCTCCCTTCTCTTTCCTCTGTGCAGATAGTAATGATGAACTTCTCATCTGTTTGAGCAGTGTTGAAAACAAAAGCATGGCTATGACCGGGGCCTGGTGGAGGAGTGGAGGGTGCAGATATCAAGTGCTTCCGGTCATGGGTTGTCTAGAGCAGGGATCTAAGCCATTGTTCTTGCTGGAGACCCCTTTGGCAGACTGTGTATAACTTCTTCACATGTATATGGAGAGACAGACAGACAGACAGAGAGCCCCTGTAACCCAGACTGGCCTCTAACTCTTATTCCTCTCACCTCAGGCTCCCAAGTGCCAAGACGACCAACACAAAGCACCCTGAGGACTATACAAGACCATGTTATTGCCTATTGTGTTATCAATAATGAAAAAATTATTTAGTCACACATCCCAGTATGTTCTCTTAGGCAGTGGATAGATGTGCTTGACTTGTCTGGGCTTGACCAATTGCCCACATGATATCGTATTTCAAAAGACAATTAATTGAGAATTAAAAATTCTGATTTGAACTTTCTAATTTTGTTTGAATGACCCCATCTTTCTGGTCTACGAATAAAGATCAAGTGTGCCCAGGAAAGACTCTCAGCATCTCAGAGCTCCCTTGTGTCTAGATGGCTTCCCTTTAACCCCTCTAGGTAGTGTGAGTTTTGAGATCAGGAGGAATCAACCACATGCTTTTAAATTTCTACTGTTTTACGATTCCATTACTATACTGCCCTATGTCCAGGGAAACTGTGACTTCTACTGATGACTTCAAGGGACCCGATAGTGGTGATAGTGATGTCATCTGTGGCATGCCTCTAGCATGGAAGAGAACACCCAATTCTAGTCAATGAAAAAAAGTTCAGAAAACATTTCAGACTTCAGACAATTGTGAGCTGGCATTTTTTTTTTACAGGTGAAACCTGCACACAGATCCTAAAGTAGTGTCTCTGCTTGTTAAGTTTTAGAAATATACATATCATAATTCAACCAAAAATGTGGTAAGTTCATAGTCGGTCCTGTAGGGGAAAAATACTTTTTCATTTATTCAGAACAATGTTGGGTTATCTTTAACATCAATGGAGAAATGTTTTAAGTAACCTCATCACTGTTTTCTGCTCCTTCTTATCTGGTATTGGAGACTGAAGTTTATGGCTTTGTACATGCCAGGACATTACTGTGCTCAAAAGCACCCAGCCACCAATGTTTACTCTTCAGCTTCTTAGGAGTGAGCATAGTGTTTGCAATACACAACATTATTTAGAATAAGGATGTTGACTATGGGAGGGACCAGGGTACATACTCTGTTCCAGCTTCTCTAGCATAGGCAGAACCAACTGGATAAGGCTCAGCTAGGATTTTATTTCCAGAAGATGGTATCCTTGGAGTCAGCTGATAGATGATATCCTTGGAGTGGCAACCTTCGATACAAATGCTCATTGCCCTCCAGCATGGTGTTCTACTAGGTTTTTGAAATGCTTAGTAACAACATTCAATAATCATAAGGTATTATATTTTTATTTTTAAGAGACAAGGTCTCTCTGTGCATCCCAAGCTGGCCTTGAACTCATGACCATCTGATCTCAGTCTCCTACATGTAGGTTTACAAACATGCAGTCATGCCCACCCTCCGGTCTTTGCATTTCATTTGATCTTGGATAGTGTTGTATTGTTCAACAGAAATTCATTGTCACTAGCCATTTAGATAATTAAATTTTTTCTTAGTTAGGGTTTCTATTGCTCTGATAAATACTAGAACCAAAAGCCACTTAGAGAAGGAAGGATTTATTTTACTTCCATGACCTGGACACACAGGAGGAGCTCAAGGCAAAAGCCTGGATGCAGGAACTGAAGCAAGGGTCATGGAGGAATGCTATGACTACTAGCTTGCTGCAACTGCTCTTATATAACTCGGCACAACCTGCCCAGAGTTGGCACTACCCGCAATGTGCTGGACCTTCCTACACCAATCATTTGTCAAGAAAAATGCTCAAGAAACTCACCTAGAGGGCCTTTCCTCATGAATATCACTATTCATATCCTGGGTGCCCAGTAGTCTCTGCTGCATGAGCAGTAAGTTCAGGGATGAGTTTAGGTGGAGAAATTATGAACAGGAATGGATGCTTCCACTCCTGTTATAAAGAAAAGAATACTTTCCTTTCTGTGGCTCAGAAGGTTCATACTACAGATGTCTTTGACTCTGAAGATGCTATCTAGAAACCCAGGTTTTTATGTCTTCCATCCATCCCCCAAACTCTCCATTAAGTTATCTAAAGGATCCTCATTTTAGAACTCTGCCTTTAAGCAGCCCTCCTTGCAGATCTTTTGGCAGTGGCTCTCAAGATGTGTTCCAAAGACCTTGTTCATGAATAGCCTGTTTGTCCTGTTTGTCCAACAGGAGTTCTATGCCCTGCCCCAAGCCAACTAGATCAGAATATTAAAAGTACCTTATTTTTAGCAAACTCCCTTTGTAATTCTTATACCTAACAACCTCAAAATCAATAGATACTCAACTTAGAAATCTTGGCTTTGCTGGGTTGACATTGTTGTGCTGAGAAAGGACTCCATCAATTCACACAGACAAGACTCTGGTCAAAAATCCCCCTGCCTCAGCTTCCAGAGAGCTGAAAGATCTGAAATTACATGTGAGTACCACCATATCTGGCCTACCACTATATCTGGCCTGGATTCACCAGCCCTGATTTCTTTTTCATCTTCTTTCTCCATTGCTGGAATGTAAGTCCTCCTGAAGGGTCCATAATACGGCGTTTGCTGTACTGTTTGGGTCATCTAAGATGGTAATGGGGTACCAGCTTATAACTTGTGAGATGTTTTCAGGCTCAGAAGGCAGAGAAGCCCATGGAAAACTAAATCTATAAGATCATCATAACTGGAGGGCATGCTGTGTTTCCTGGAGGTATGAAGATGAGATATATGCACTTAGGTTGGAAATTGGGGGGAAAGGCACAAATTACTGGAAGGGTTCTGTGTTGGTTCAGAAAAGATGCATTTGGTTTTCTGCCAAACATGGATCCCAGAAAGAACACTGGCGACTGAAGATAAATTAAGGTCTGAGCAGGGAGCACAGCTTGTGAATGATACAGACAATGTATTAATTGCTGAGTCAGGTGCTTCCCAACTGTGGGAGAGACAAAGAGTACAAAGGCTTGCTTCGGGGACAGAAGGGAAAGTCACTGATTAGGGACCATGGCAGAACAGCAAGTGGCCCGTGGACAACAAACCTTATGATAGGTGATGGGTCTAAGGTTATTCTAGACCAGTTGGGCTCATAGAGCAATAGTGAGCAGAGAGGACACAGTAGGAGAAGCCATGGCTCCCTGAAACCTGAGAATGAGAACTAGGTCCTGTGTTTTAGAAGCCCAGGTAGAAAGAAGAAACCAGAGATCTTGGCCTTGAAGGTTGCACAGCCTGCCTCAGATCCTGAACCACATACCCAGGAGGAGCCAAGTGAGCTGGAGGACCACCTCTGTGCTCACTGGACAGATGAGCTGTGTATGAAGCAGTGGCAATGTGTGCTCCACAGAGAGCACATTCTCAGTGCGACACTTCCAAGTCTCAGGCAGACTCATTTTACCTGGAACCCCATTCAAAAGAATGTCGGCAGCAGTTGCGTGTCTAAAATGTTGTGATCTTGCTTGTTGAGAGACAGTCCCTTTGGGCCTCAAACCTGGCACCTTCTTTTGTCCACACTTCCTATTTTAGTGTTTTAAACTTATTTTAGAAGCGGGATGAGGGGGGCATATGGGGCACGGCAGCATGTGGGGACAGAGAGAAACCTGTGAGAATCAGGTCTCTCTCTCCACCATGTGGGGTTTGGGGATGAACTCAAATCGTTGGACCTGATAGTAGGTGCCTTTCACTCACTGAGTCAACTCACTGTCTCCAGCGTCCATACTTCATAGAGAACCTTTTGGCCAGCTAAGAATGCACAGACGTAGCTTCACACCTGTTCACACCCAATGCCTGAGACGGTTGTCATCTGCTCAGTGTCCCCTCACGTGGCACCATGCCGTTTGAAGGGATTTCAGATGGGTACGCTTCCTGTGCATATTTACAAGTACTTCTGAAGTCACTAGAAAAATATAGCAAGCCTTGAAAAATCATTTATATCAATCTTATTGTTTGCGAGTCATTTAAGACGATGGAGCTTGAGAAAGAGAGTTCGTTGGCAGTAGGACAAGTGGAATGTCATGCCGTAAAGACCCTGTGTTTGTATTGAGTAGCTGACATGTGGGAAGCGCTAACTTAATCATGTGGATGAGGCTTTTGTTCTCAGGCGTTCAAAAGAGACCACTTTAGCAGGTGACCAGGTGACACCCGGCATCTGTCAGGAGTGCACACAATCTTCATTGGTTTGATAACTTATTTCTAAAATGTCCTATGGAGAATCCGAGCTATTTCACGTTTACTTCCGATTGATTGCTTCGGGTACTTAAAAATGTTAGACTTTAACCTGGATATAATTAGCAGAAACAAACAGGCAATTTAAAAGGAAAATAAACTGTGTAAAACAACTGGCCCTAGTTTCTACACAAATGCCAGTGTCATGAAACACACAGAAATACTGGGCAGGCTGGAAGCATTCAAATTAAAGAGACTGAAGGGGCATGGCCACTGAGTCAGTGTGTGATGCTTCATGGGACCCAGACTAAAACAAAGTGCTATGTGCCCATTTTGGAACTCTTAAGGCGGTTTAGGAGATGAATGGCTTCCTAGGGAACCGGATAGTTATAAATTTTTGTCTTTCTTAATGTGATAATATAACTATAAATCATATTCTCAGCCTAGAACTTCATCCCGAAGTACTGACTATGAAGTTAATCCATGTCCGCAAACGATAGCCCAATGGCTCAGTCAAAGCATATATACCCATACTAATTCTCGCACAGATTGCTCTCGTGTGTAGGTATTGGTGTGTAGGTACAGGTGTAAATAATGCACACATGTGCATATGAATGTACATATATACAAATGTAGATCCACAGGCACATGTGTATGTAAGCATAGATATAGTCATAGACATATATGCATACACATGATAACATATGTGCACATATAGACCCATGCAAAAATGTATACACAAACATGCATATTTTAAGTGCATATCCATCCAGGCAATACATCCATAATTATACACTTAGAAGACAGAGCAAATATGATAGAATATGAATAGTTCATCCTGAATGTTATTTTTCCATTATTGCAATCTTTCTGCAGACTTAGACTTAAGGCATTTCAAAAGAAAGTAAAAACTATTAGATCATTTTGAGTTTGGACTGTTGTAGATATAGATCCAAAAATCTAAAAATGCTATTATGTAGACCAGGGTGTTGAAGAATTGCAGCCACCAGAGGAACATGTCTCTCCCCTTCAGAGACTAGCTACGACTTTTGAGCTAATTCCTCCACAGACCAGATCTCACTGCAAAGGAGAGATTAGCCCCCAAGATAAGCTCTGGTCCCTGTGGCTGAGGACAGTTTTGATTGCCTGTGTTCCAATGAGTTCAGGCAGTTCTTATTATCATGAATGGAAGGATGCCAACACCCACAGCTCAGACTCTGCTGCCCTCTGAAGGGTTTTGTGAAGTTACTGTTCCTACAGTGAGTATGTAGCATGGCCACTACGTACAGGCCTTGTTCTGAGAGCTGGGGATAAGGCAGCTCATATTCCACTTGCATTTTGGAGTTTGAGGGAGAGAAAGTAAGTAGTTGAGAGACCTCAAACACAGCTACCGAAGCACTGACGAGTAAGGACTAGGGCAAGCTGTCCTCTGAGAAGACCACCAGCCACCATGGTCAAGGGAAGAACTCCTGGCTCTGGTTTCCACACCTTTTTCATGACTGAGTTCACCCTAACATCAAAAGTCAAGAATCCTCTGTAGTTCCTCGTTCTTCCGGATCAACATCTGTCTGTGTTTGAGACCTTGTCACGTGGCCGTAGATTGAGACCAGCTGAAAATGGCATGCTTGTTCTCCTCTCCCTCTGATAGATGCACATGTGGTCCTCGCTCCTTAGCACCACAGCCTAGGCCTGCCTGTCTCCAAAGATGCTGATCCTCAATCCACCGGAAGTCCCATCCCTGCTCATACTGAAAGGGAGAAGAAAGAGAGCCCCCAGAAGATGCTCCAGGAATCCTCCCCACAGCATCCTCAGCACTGTCACCCTGGCAGGCCTCTGAATTACTGTCTGCTTTTGCTAATTCGATGTGACAGGTTTCCAAAGCAATTTCAGCTTGTGTCCAAGCAGGGTGGGGGAGAACAGACACTCCATTCGCCGTGTGATGCTCATCAAATCCAGTTGGACTCATTTCCTGGAGGTATTAAATATGTTTTATCTTTTCTTCAGTCACCTTTCCTGTTTGCACCGGTAATTATATTCTCTCTGCCACGCTCGAGTTTCCCCCAGAGTGTGGAGCCTGTGATCGGACTTCAGCCAGGAGGCCACCAAGGACAAAGAACTAAAGCGCTGGCTCTCTGTGTTGAGGAGAATTCCAGATTTGAAACCCAGGCAAAGAAAAGATTGCCTCTTGTGTGGAATTTGAGGAAACAGGATTTGCAGAGTAGACCATGCTGACTCCAGATGGCAGGGCTTGGGAGAAGCAGCATGAGGTACCACAACATGAGTAGGACTTGATCATCAGGTCATGAACCCCGCTTTAGGCCCTTGTCTACACATGAGTTGACACCCCTCCTGCTTCATCATGCTTCCTTGTCCTTAATTGTGGTACCTTCCCACTTCAGCAGGCTGGGTGCAGAGAACCCCACTGCCTTTCTTCCATAGAGCCCCTACATTCCTGCTTACTACCGCTTGGCTTGTCCCTGTCTCTGAAGAATCACCCAACCCTTGCTGTTCCATTTTCTGGAGTTTTGGCTCAAAAGTCACTACAAGAATAGCACCACCCCACAGTTCTTTATTCTTTAGCTCTTTACCTTTACGCATTTTCTTCTTAGCTCCTCTCGCCACCTCCATGATTTGTGTTTATTGTCCATTTCTCCTCAGCCCCAAGTTTGATTAGAGAAAAGGCTCTGTGCCATCCACAACCCCAGTATATCAGTACCTGCATGCACCAAACACTCCTTAAATATTTGTTAGTAGAGAGAACTTACTAGGACTCTGTAATAGAACAACCCCACATGCACATCCTTGGGATTAAGTAGCACAGGGTTGCTGGGACAGCTTTGTAAATTATAAACACCATGCAAGCTGGGCTTTATTATAACCTCTGCCGCATTGCTGGTGAAGAACCTCCTTCCTCCACTCAAGACTCCCGTATATATTCTTATAGGGTGCATCGCTGCAGAGAGGGGATATTCCTGACAGCCCTGATGCAGTTCATCAGTAGGAATTTGGGAGAAAACTTTGAAGCAGGAGAATCTTAAAACTTGCTACTTAGCCAATAGCTCACAGACAATGGGTCTCTCTGGTCGGTCCCACAGAGTATATGACTAAAAGTGTCCATTGCCATGTAGTGACTTGGTTCAATTTCAGCCATGTTAAGGCTGGATTCAGAAAATGACATCATGTCCCAGAATTGAGGAGCAGAGGGTGGAGCATAGAGACCAGCACAGTGGCATCTTGGCAGCTTTGGCTTATTGTACCCACTGCAAGACAATAGTGCCATAATGAACGCACTTGATGGTGAACACACCCTGCCTGTGGACGGCACTGCGATTTTCTTCATCTGCTTACCTTTGTGGAAAGATTTCAACCTTTGCTTTCTCTAACCTTTTCCGACTTCAATCAGCATGTGGAGTGTGTTGGCTCTGAAAGAAGCTTGATTTAAATTGTGGAGGAAGAGGAAGGGGGTTTCAGAAATCTCAATCCATTATTCATGATGTTTAGAAAGATGTGGGATTTTTAGAAGCATGGAAACTACCCTGGTGGAAACTGAATTAGGTGGAGAGCGCTGGTGTCAAATGGTAGAACGCTCTCCTTCCTTCACTCCCTGGCACTCTGTAGATAAGGGGCTGATGTCGCTACCCCACCCCCTCTGCCCTCATTTTTATAAGAACTGAAAATGGTTCTTTCATTTCAGAGGAAATGAACATGCCCAGTGTAAGAAAATGAAACCAAGTCTTGAATCTGGGGAAATTACTTTACCTTGAGCTCTGGACCTGTTTTCTTTCCATTTCCTAAAGCTCAAAGACTGCGTCTATCTTTCTTAGGAGAGAATCAGCATCTTGCCCACATGGCCTAGGATGAAGGGTCTCTTTGTTATTCTCCCGAGAGGAGCCCTCCCGGAGTGTGCTCATCCTCTGTAAACATGTGCATAACACAGACACTCTTCATCATAAAGTTCTCACTGGCACATGGCTCACCTTTAATTTGCCTGTCTTCAATAAACAGCCATTGCAAGCAGCAAATAAGCCCTGCCCGTAAACTATGCCTTTGGATAGAGCAACCTCCTCAGGACTGAGATAGTCAACAACCTGGCTGTCTCAAATTCCAGCAGCACACATGGCTCCCTTAGAGCATCTTATGAATAATAACGGGTATGCTTTGTGCGGGGCGCAACAGGTTTCTTGGGAGGAGCAATATTGGAGTCGCAGATAGAATACAGCTAGAAAATGGCCTTCTCCCAGAGGCGGGGCTCACACACAGTTTTGAGAAATATTTATAATGGAGAGCACTTATATAACCAAGAAAACCAATTAGAAGTGGAGCCTGGGGTTCCAGTTGTCATAGGCCGTCCTTTCACTCTGAATTACCCAACTCAGTGCTGGGCTGTTAGAGCAAACTCCTGTCACCAAATCTGCTAATAAACGCACGAGCCATCCGTTCTTTCCCTTGTGTATGCCTTTGGGAAGCTGTTGCTCTCACGGAGAAACAGACACTTGTGTTCTGATGCGTACCGGAGTGCCTTGCCCCTTCTCAGTTCTTCTCTGCTGCTTCCTGGAGAGGTTTTTACTCCGAATCTTTAACGAGCAAAGCTACAGGGATGAACTGAAGAGCACATTCCTAGATGCCAACTGCATTTTTACCAGACCCTTTCCGTTATATTCCTCAAAATAAAAATAGACACATGCTCCGGGTTTCAGTTTCATGACAGCACACCTCTTGGTAGACACTTCTCCATCACATGGGGGAACAAGGTTCCTCAGTTAAGTTTCATCATTCATAGCGGGGTTCAAAATTGCTCCTTCTTCGCCCTTCCTCTTGTCTCACCCTACCCATTACCACCAGATCCATTTTCTAAAGATGCCTCTTTAGTCGATTACCTTCTGGCTGAAATTGTCTGGTAACTCAGCTATCTCTGATGTCACAGGCCTGAACCTTCGCACGAGGCCACCATGTACTTCTGTGTTCGTGATGAACATCAACGAGATTGTTGCTTTACCTCTCGAAACATTCCTCCTGCTTGCCACCACCTCCGGTGTGGCCTCCACTTGGAATATTCTCTTCCTTGTCCTTGGGTATCCAATACCATTTTATCTCTGAGACCCAGGACAGAAACTAGAACAGAAGTTGGGGATAGTAACCCGTGTTTAATAAACCTTTTACATTTACTTCATCTATATTTTCTGCCTCGTTAAGTAGGCCATATATTTGTGTTTTACATTTCAACCTTGATTTAAAAATAACCGCTGATCTAAGATGATGCCCCACACTCCATTTATCTCCCTCGTCATCAGGATGATCACTGAACTCCGAGCTCTGTGGGGCCATGTGATGCGCTATGTCCGTACTGCTCGTCAGCATCCATAAAAGGGCCTGGCACAAAGTCAGTGCTCAGTAGGTACGACATGAGTTGAAGAACCTGAGGATTGAGAGAAGGGCCACAAGGTCTTGAAGAGACCTGTGTTTGGATTCTTATCTTGGGGGGTTAGCCTGAAGTAGCAAGCGTGAAATGAGCTTCACGTGGGCTATGGGATGACTTTGTTCCGAAAGAATGGTGTCCATTTGTCTGTTGCTAGATCAGGAATTTTATTCGGCTACAAAGAAGATTGAAACTCTGATCGTTATGTTAAATAAAGTAGGCCATAGTTAGACGAATACCATATATTCTCTCACGTAGGGAACGCATCCATGTGTGCTGTGTGTATGAAGGCCATGAACACAGAAAAGGGACTGTCTTAGTTAGAATTTTGCCACTGGGATAAAACCATGACTGAAAGCAACCGGAGGAGGAGGGAGTTTGTTTTAGTTTCCAGGTCGCAGTCCAACATCAAAGGGAAGCCAGAAAGACGTCCACAGCGGGGACCTGGAAGTAGGAATTGAAGCAGAAGCTGTAAAGGAAAACTGCTTGCTGGCTAACATTCATTGGCTTCTCCAGCCTTCTCTCTCTCTCTCTCTCTCTCTCTCTCTCTCTCTCTCTCTCTCTGTGTGTGTGTGTGTGTGTGCACGTGTGTGTTAAATCCAGCCTAGGTTGTGCCCAGGAGAGGCACAACCCACAGTAGGCTTAGTCCTCCCTCCCACCACAATCATTAATCAAGAAAATGACCCAACATGCTTGTCGACAGGCCAGTCGATGGAGGCCTGTCCTTAATGAAAGTTTCCTCTTCTCCAGCAACTCTACTTTGTGACAGGTTGACAAAAACTCACTGTAACAGGCCACTTAAGAGGGGATGCGAAAGCCTTAGGTATGTGGAGGAGGAATCATGGCTAACGGAGTATGTGGGACCCGAGAACCGAAAAGGGGTACCTTCTAGAGAGAGAAGGGTCCAGCCAGAAAGGAGCTGCAAGGAAGCAGGAAGGCAGTGGGAGAGGGAAGACAAACATAAATGCATTCCTTGATGAGACCCTTCGTTTGTATACTAACTTCAAGGGATTTCTAAAAGGTGGGGTCCCCTTGAAGTAGTTTGGAAATTGCTTCTATTTCTCTGCTTGCCAGCTGAGCCTGTAAACAGCATGAAGAATGAGCTAGAGCTTCAATGTTTGATTTGTATTACATTCCTGCCAAGTGACCACACTAGAAGGTACTCAGGTCCTATTACCCACAAGTACGAGAGCCTGGGCTTGAACCCGGGGTTGGCTGCAGGGCCCACTTTCGCTGTCACAGGCTTTTTAGCGTCTGGCCTCCTGCCGTGTTGTCACGGGTGGTGGCAGTGGGAGCCAGGGCTTCAGGGACAGTATGTGACCCCACAGCACCTCTTGAACTGTGAAAAGAAAGCAGCCAGCCGAGGGGGCTTTGGTTTCTGCCAAATCCTGAGAAGGCTGTGTGTCCCTGTAGAACTTCAGCAGTATGACCAGCTGAGACTCCGCCCAGAGGCTGACTGGCAGCAAAACCCCGCCCTCACCTCAGTGGGATCCTCTTCTCTCCCAGTCTCTGCTTTGGCACCTGTTCCTGGCAGCATATGCTGCCGGGGGACGTTAGCTGTCACCTCATAGCTCTGAAGTTGGTGGAAGACAGAAGCCAAGGAGTGGCTCCCTGGAGCTGAGAGAGAAAAGCAGGCTGAGGAGAGGGGAGAGGGCAACAGCTTCAGTAGTGTCTGGGAGGTTATCCTTGTGGCAAGACCACCCTGGAACCCCTCAGTTCACGCAGCCAGCTCTAGGGGACAAGTGGCCGTCCTTCTATGTTCAGGTGTAAGTCAGCCCTGGCAAACGTGCCCAGTGTTAGGATCACACACACCCCGAAAGCTACTTTAGCTTTAAAAACAAACAAAAACACAAACATCTCGAGGATGAAATCTATTTTTTAAATGCACAGGATTTAATTTAAAGTTCTACTAACAAAATCATGACACTATTAAGCAGAATAAGCAAAGTGTCTGCCTGAGTATCACCCTGCTAAAAACGTGCTCACTTTTTGTCTTTGGGACTCTTCTCTCTGCTGTTGTTGACTGCATTCGTGCCCATTTTTACCAGGGCAGAAGCCCAGGGCTCTGGTGTGCTGTGCTCTCTGGAGGAAATCTGCCAGTACACAGCACTACCTGGGGCAAGGATGAGGGGTAGGGATGCCTACCTGTGAAACCTGCACAACGGGAGAGGTGGCCCCCAAACCCAAGATGGAGTGGGTGGAATGAAAGGAAAATGAATGACTAGCCAGGAAAGATGCTGGGGGTGCAAGGATAACAATGCCTAAAAGATGATGAAACACCAAGTAGGCAAAGGTGTGGATCCAGGAAAATGGGAAAAGGGAAAGGTAGGAGTAATAATTACTGAAAAGACCTGGCTTGCCTCTCTCCCTGTGCATTAGCCTAGCTGTCTGTGGTTGCCGGGGCCACACTCTGGGAAGATGCTCCAACCATCTAGAGTTCTTGTCGTGTTTCCCCAGGTTGAAGTGTGAAAGCAAAGGAAAACTGGATATACACACGTGCATTCAGAATGAACAGAAATTGGCCCGTCATTAATAATGGTTTAGAAACAGCTGACATGTCAATTCTCACTGACCTGAGTCTTGAGGAGGCAGCTAGAGGACTAGAACACACACACACACACACACAGCCAAAGGAAGAATGCACAGGAGAGAAAGCCAACACAATCCTCAACACTACAGTAAGATGACCTGAGGTCCTAAGAACCCTTGGCTCTGATGTTTCAGGGTCTGACGTGATTTCGCCGACACCAGCTCAGAGCCAGGTTCTAGGTTATCCTACCCTCTAAGAGCTATCTATTGCTATGGGCTGACTGTGCCCATCATGTGCTGACCCGAGTGAAGCTACATAGAGCTGCCACCCTGAAGATTCCACATTTGTTCTCTAAAGAAATGAGTTGTGCTGTATGGGTAGCGGAGAGAATGCCTATAGTGTCCATACCTGGTGGCAGCAGATGGCTCTCTTTTTTCCATGACTAATTAACAACCTAAAATAGCCCGCATGATGCATTTCCTAGATGGGGGATCGGTCCAGAGCCTGGCAGAATGGCTGTGATATTCTTCCGTGCCCAGTCTGTTTCTAATAACCTGCAATAATGGAATGGAATCGTGATTTAAAAATCACTCAAAGATCGGGTGTCCTTGAACAAGGCCGGGATGGATTTATAAAAATCCTGAAGTGGATCCTCATGTATTTCCCTGCGGCCGTGTTGTCTATAGCAAGTTGAGCAAGCAGAAGCCAGCTGCAAGAGCAAGGATTTAGGAAGAGCGACTGTGTATAGCAATGGCACTCGCCCTTCTCTCTACCCATAGACTCTTCTTGAAAGATTTAACACACCTAAGTGCCAGGCTCCAATCCGTACACATTAAGTCAGAATTTCCAAGCTGCGACTGAGGGATTGGCAACTTAAATTTTCCCAGGTGGTTCAGATGCTTGGCTCTAACTAAGGTGTGGTGTAGCAAATCCTGCTGAGAAATATTAATACATCACAGAGAGAGTTCATGGAGAGCAGAACAGCAAAGACAAGCAGACTGTAAAGGCAGAGAAAATGGTAGATGCAAAGAGATGAGAGAAACGAGGAGAGGAGAGGGTCATACTCCCATCTAACTGGTCCGGAGGTATGAAGGGATAGCGGGCTGACTGAGAGCAGCTGGAAGCTTCCTAAGGGTCCTGATGTACGCACACACTCAACTGTCACGACATTTTCATAGAGAATCTGCGCAAGGAAGGAGCAATTATTTGCTTGATGTTCATAGTAAACAATGCCAGAAAGAAGGTGGAAAGCGTACGCTGTGCCACCTGAGGAGGCTGGTGGGGCTTTAGGATGGCATTTCCTAGCCAGTGAATTCCATTGGCATCTCCAGAGGTTTGTGTAGCATTGGCAGCTACATTTCTCTAAATGGGCATTTCCTAACTTGAGCCATTCCGTTGCCATCTCCAGAGGGTTGTATAGTGTTTCCTGGTATATTTCTTTAAATGGACTTGCCGGTTTTTGCTTAAACGTATCTGTAAAAGTCATCTGTCTGTATGTCCAACTTTCTATCTACTCAACGTCTCCCTAGGTGGAAAGCTATAGCCTGTTTCATAAGGAGAAGCTCAAGTTTTGAAACCAATACAAAAATAAATCCAGATGATTCCCTAGATACTTGTTACTCATTCTGTGTCTGAGGTGTTGTCCTTGTATGGAAAGAGGAAGTCAGGAAATGGTGTTGAAACAAAACAGCACCAATCAGGGTAGGCACTGAGGGTGAAGAATAGGGGATTAGCAATGACAACTCATAGACAGACTGGGCCCGGGACCTGTCAGATTCCTGCACAGGGGTGATAGGCATTTTGTTGAAGTTGCCCTGAGAATGTGAGCAGAGTTGGCCTTGTGTCAACTGGAATGCTAACATAAATGCTGGAGGTGTGGCCGAAGCACCTGACAAAAATCAGAACAGCCCATCTCCAAAGTGCTTTCCCATCGAGCTGTCTCTTCTTATTCTGCCCATGAAAAGGGGCAGCTGCTCTTGGCTTGATTATTCCAGCAACGATGCATTGGCTCTGAGTGTAAAGGAACCTAAGGGTGCACCAGGTGATGAGACCATGACTTAAAGAGGCTGGGTGGGGCAGGGCGAGCAAATAAAGCCGAATCTTCCATTGAGCTCTGTGTGACTGCAAAGCCTGACCTCACCCACGGCTGTGCCTGCCTCCCCAGGACTGTGCCTGGCTGTTGGTTTTCCCCAGATGATTTTGGCTCAGTGATTTATGAGTGCCCCGAAGAATCACTGCAGGGATGGAATTGGTAGTCTCTGTAAAGCAGAGGAAGAAGCATGCTGTTGTTGTTGCTGCTGTTGCTGCTGTCCCAAAGAGCTGGCATGCAGGGCTGGAGGAGGGCTGGGCATGCATTGTAGTTAAGAGTTGAAAGACAAATTAGTTCAAACACAGAATGACTCAACACAATGTAAGTCTTGGGGACATAATTATCTGAGGATGTTTGTGGCTGGTGATGGTGTGGGGGTTGGTGATGACTTTGCTCAGGAATGAAGGATTGGTTTGGCTTGTTGGCTTGCTGTTCTAGGAGATATGGTCATGGCAGGGAAGGGACAAGGTAGGAACAAGAGGTGATCACGTTGCTTCCACAGTCAAGAAACAGATTGGATGAATATCTTTGCTAAGTTTAATTCCCTCTTTTTATCCAGTCAGGCCACCAGATGTGGAATAATGCAACCATACTCAGCCTAATCTAGATAGGCCTTCTTAGGCATGCCCATAGGCTTATTTCTCTATTAATTCAAAGTCCCCTCAAAGTAACAATAAGAATTACCCATCACGCCATCTTTCAGAAGCTCAGCTGACTCTGGTTTAGCGACCATCTACTGATTGCTATTGCCCCCATCCTAGCCATTCACTGAGAAGGACTCTCAGGGACCAAGTCTCAGAAGAAGCATCTGTTCCTTGAACTCTTATTTCATTGGCCAGAATTCAGTCACAGACTACAAGTATTTGTAGGGCAGCCTGATAAAAGCAGAGAAAAGAAACCAAGAGAAAGAAAAATGGATTTTAGAAGGCAGTTCCTACCAGAGAAGCAAAAGAAGTGTACCATGTATAGAAATCCGAAGATGGAAGATTCCAATTAGGAGAGCCACTCTGAAGTCACAATCAAGTAGTCCTGTTGCTTTCTACGCCACAGAGTAGCATAAGATCAAAATGAACGTGAGATGTTCAGTGTTTAGTAAAATCACCGAGGGCTTAGTGTTCAAGACACAGTCCCAGACCTGCTTAGAGAAACTAGGCTTACGTTTGTCCTTCTGGAACTATGCAGCTGTGTAAACCAGCTCACTCATCCAAGCCCTGTGAGCTGAACAGTTTTTAATTTAGGAACAAGTGTTCTGCTGGTGCCTTCTCGATGTATAGAAACAAAGGCCTGCGAGAAGATGTGTGCAAACCAGGAGATGTCAAACGGGAATCAAAGTCCGTGCTCCATCTCGCTCTATTAAGTTCATCTTTCAAACCTGCTCTATGGTTAGTGGCAGCATCTGGTGGCTGCATATCGGTAAGGACTCCCTCACTGGTGTGGAGTACCATCTCTGGCCCCTCCCGTGTGTCTCTCCTTCAGGTACGGTTTATCCTCAGCTGTCCCATTGTACCTCGGTATTTGCTAAGTCACTCCTCAGAGTTGGTGGCATTTGTCACTAAAACTGACTTGTTCCTGCTTCACGCCTTGAAGAGCTTCAGAATTAGAGCAATTCATTATACTGTTTCCCTTTCGTTCACTTTTTCCCCCTTGCTGGAGTCATTTGGAGTGTCTCAAGTCTGGCCAGGGTACATATTGCCTCTGAAGTTGTTTCCCAAGCTGCTGGACAAAGGATGATAGCCCAGCCTTGCTTCTGTACGTTCTGAGTGGGTACAGCATGAATTGACAGGCATAGCCTGTTCTAATGGTGGAGTGGGATGAATCACTCACATCCTGGCTGGTGCAGGTAAGGCTGCATCTGCTTTGTTAAGCTGTAATAAGTAAATAATAAGAGAGGGGAGAGAAAAAGAGGAGGAGACTTGCTACTTTGATTATAAAAATCTATGCTGTGCCTGCACCCTGTCAAATCAAGATTATCGTGACTACCACCCCATCAGTCACCTAACAGAATACCAACCTTTGCACGACCAACTCAATAAAAGACAATTCACAAGCACAGTACCTGCATAGAGGTAGTTGTGTGGCTTTCGTGTGCACAGGGCTCAACTGAAATCTGAAAATGCAGGGACTGGGTGCCTTCACCCAGGTTGCTGGGGCTGCTGGTAGCTCACAGCCTATACCCAGGGTTTAAGGGAGCTGACGAGGCAAGTCCCAATCTTACCAGTCCTTCATCTCTATGCAAAACACTTTCAGATGCTATATGTCTGTGAGAAATAACTGGGCTGCGCTTGCAATAAGAAGAAGAAATTGCAATCTGAGGAGAGCAGGCCTTTTGTTTTCCAATCTACAGTGTTTCCACAAAGGGCCTCCTCTAGGTCGCTCTGAATATGCATCATTTAAGCAATCCCACATCCAAAGCTGCATATGCCCTGACCAGGAGGAGGAAAGGACCACACGATTTCCCTCTCTGTGGTACTGGTGGTGATGGGGGCTTGATGGTCCTCTGTGAGGGTGAGTGTCCATAGGAATCCACAGAAGACTGGCGATCAGAGCCAGGGGCAGGTGCAGGGGCAGAATTTTGTGGTATTTGATAGAAATATTAGGATCATAATTTCAAATAGACTTCTTTGTTTTCTTTTTCTTTCTTTCTCTTTCTTTGTTTCTCTCTCTCTCTCTCTCTCTCTCTCTCTCTCTCTCTCTCTCTGTCTCTCTCTCTGTCTCTCTTTCTCTTTTGTAGTGTTAGGAAGCAAACCTAGGGCCCTCTAGTGCTAGGTGCATGCCCCACCACAATGCTACACCTCTGGTGCCTCATTTATTGATTATATTTACTTTGAGGCATAGCCTCCAAAAGTAGCTCAATCTGTCCATGAACTCATGCTGTAGCCCGGGCGGATTTTAAACCTCTAGTCTCCCTGTTCTAGCTTCTCAGGCAGTTGGGATTACAGGCCTAGGGCACAATCGACCAACCCTGCTGCTAATAGTACATGGACTGTGTTTGCTGACTGCCAAGCTTTGTGCCAATGTTAATTCCTTCAAATGCTCACAGCAGTCTTATAAAACATACAATTGTGGTCTCCTGCAGGTGAAACACAGAGTTACACAAAGGCTAAATAGGCTCCCCCAGATCAACAGAGCTCAGAGATCAAGTTAGAGCAGGCTGGCTCCTTCTGTGACACTGTAAGTTTCCCTGGGTGCCATAGGGGACTCTCCTACTCTCCTGCCCATGTCTTACCAGCAGCCTTCCACTAGCTTTGGCCTTTTAACAAATCCTTTGGTCTTCATCTGCTTACCGAGACATGGGCTTTGCGGTGCTCTGAAAACCTCTTAGGATGGCTTGGAAATTGAAATAAAATAATCCAAGAGGAATTCTATAAATAGCAGGCAGAAGTACAGGGAAAATCCACGACCCAGAGAGAAGTCCATGGATAGAATACTTGATTCGTATTAAGATCATTTGAATAGCAGTTTCTAAATATCTATTGGTTACTGTATTAGTCTCTATTTCCACACTTTTGTGAGTTCTTCAGGAAGAACTAATTCAGACTGGACTCTTAAATGAAAACCAAACCAAACAAAACCTGTCTGAATTTGCTTTGTTTAGGTCTGAATAGATCCATCCGCTGGTTTTATTCATTCATGTATTGTGAAGGAGTAGTTGCTATAGTTTGTTCTGGGAAGCGGCATCTCATCTGGGTTGAAATGATTCTCCACACTGCCTGTATTTAGATCTTAGCTGTCTCGTGATGAAAGCGATTCCTTCCCAGCATTTTCACACTCGGATTTAGACTGCGATTCTCGCTGTTTACCTCATCCGCACACGTATTCATTCTGCAAAAGCTCTCACATTTGGACGAGTGTCAGGCTCCTGGCTTCTCCCACTCCATCCAACCGCTCTGAAATTTAGCAGGAGCTGAGGTACAGATCCCCTCACCACTGTCCATGGAAGAATTGAGGAGCCTGTACGGGGGCGGGGGTTCCCCCCTGTGATCCCAGCACTGGGAAGGTAGGAACAATGGAGGATTCAAGGTCATCCTCGGCTAAATAACAACGAGTTTGAGAATTTCAAGTCAGTTTGAGCTATGCAAGGCACTGTTTTACCCCAACACACACACAGCCTCAATCCCTGAACGCACCAAGATTCCCTGTCTCCCAGCAGCTGTCAACCACCAAGGTTCTTCAGTAAGGGATGAGATAGGACGTAGGAATGCCTCCTCTGTCTTTGCAGGCAGAGTCTTCATGCTCCATATACATATGGAGCCCCATGTAATGTCCCACACCATATACAGATGGGCATTTTTAACCAGACCTGAGTTATAAAAATAAACAAATAATGTCATGAAGTTGGGAGGGGAGGTATTGTGAGGAAGTTGATAGGAGTGGAGTGGGGAAAAGAGGATAATATCATTGCTTTACTTATGCCTGTAGGAAGGTCTCAAGAATAAAGGGAGACATAATATAGTAAAAATACAAACTAAGCCAAAGAACTGGTGAATCTGAGTGTGTGGAATCAGTATGAGAAGGGATGTGATGCTCCTTGAGGTGGTTGGGTATCCTGACCAGAGATAAGCAAGAGACTTTTAAACTAGGCCTTCATTCTGTTTTGTTTCATGTAAGTGGATCACAGTTTGTTTCCTTAGGACCAGAGGCTATTATCACTCTTAAGGAAACGTTACTGTAAGACGTGATGATATCTCTTAAGTAAATTATCAAATTCAAAACAGAACAAGGATGGAATGAGTTTTGTGTATGTGACTTGGTAACATTTTACAAATGATTCGGTGAGAAGAGAGAGCCAGTCGATAGCGCCACCATTTCCTTTCCTTGGCTTCTTCTGCAGCGATGAAAGTGTACGCCATGTCTTCCAAAGTGCTGTGCTTTTTCTCTGAATTCTTATAAAGAATTATAGAGTGCTCTGTGAGGTCTGGGTCATTAGATGCTTTTGTGAGAACCTGTGGACAGCAGTCTGAGGTGTGGGCCCTAAGGGAAGAGTGCCCTGGTCAGAGTTGCCTGCGCCTGAGCTCAGCCATGAGGAAATGGGCGACCCCCTTTCTTTCCCAGGTCTCTATCATTTGTCTTTACGACACAGGTACAAACAGTACCTATTCCAGGAGCCTTTGGTGGAGATGACAATCATAGAGTAACACACAGAAAATATCTTTCGTAACAATAGAAACTGTCAATGCAAGAATTAACTTTCAGAAAAAAATTCTTTGATCTACTATTAATCTGCATGCTATTGTAAGCACTCCAGTAATTTTCTTTAGAAAAAAATCAAACAATTTATTCCAAATAGATTATTAGTGCCTTTCAAACCAGTGAATAGAAATGACCCAAGAGGTGTGTGCCATTGACAAAAATCTCCTCAGTGTGCACATTATATACACACCCCCAAAGGCCCTGTGCACAGGAAATGTATCTCTCACCATGGACCCTAGTGGCTTCTCTCTTAAGACCTTGTTTACACCAAGCTTGGTACCTCATCCCTGTAATCATAACACTCAGGAGACTGAAGGAGGAACCTGGGCTCTGTAATGAGATTCTGTCTCAAAATAATAAATAAATAGTACTATTTTATTATCTGTGGAAATCTGCAGGTAGCATCAGTACCCATGCTTTCCCCCAAACTTACTGCTGTTTTCAGCTCCCATGGCTACAACATGCTTATTTATAGTAAATTGGAAAAATGCTAATAAGAAGGCTGCAAGCGTACCGTGCCAACCTCTCATTCTTCACACCTGTGAATTTTATGCCTTTGGTTCTTCTGTCATCAGTCTTGATCACCATGCAAAGGTAATTTAGTGTCTTCCCCTTCCCCTTTGACGCATCTTTGTAGTAGCCACACGAGCCCAGATCCAGTGGATCATGGCGGACAGTCTAACCCGCCTCCCTGCCAGGCATCTCCCAGGTGTTCATTATCGTGAGGGATGCAGCCACGAATGTCTTCATGCACACCTTCTCAGGCCCTGGTGGAGATGGGCGCACTCACTACGAGACACGGCAAATCTTTAAGGTAACTTGAGCTGCAGGGCCTTGTTGCAGCGGACCTTGATTTATGGTGCATATTTCTCCATCTCCTTCCATTGTTTCAGCTCAAGTTCAATGGCCAAGACGGTTTCTCTTTCAGGCTTTTAAAGTCTGGAATTTCAGGAAATGACTCAAATGGACAGCAGTTACTCAAAAACCTGAGAGATGGCCGTATTCTCAGAATCCCTTAGAAACTTCTAGCAATCCTGAGGATAGGGGATCCTAAATTTTCTCCATGAATGCAGTTGTCCTTAGCATAAGTCCTTAGCGTTCACTTATCTGTTCCCAAATTCAGTCCTATTAACCTCAACATTAAAGAAATATGAATTTTAGGCCTTATAGTGAATGTTGTCTTCACCCTTCTCTCGAGTTACATAATTAGGTCATTTTTTGTTCCTAGCTATTAATGTTAGCCTGCTCTGTCATTTTTTTCCTCTAGACCATTATAGACAATTACACTCATTTGCTGTCCTTAGACTTGGCCATGCCCCACTGTGCTCCAAATTCAGAAATTTGAATACTTTAGTACAAAGTAACATGCTTGCTTGCTAACCTCGCTTTGGTCCATTATGCATGGAAATAAACAGTTGTCAGGATTAATAGTGATGCGTGGTTTCTACTGCTTTGTCTTATTAGTGTAGCCCCACTTGTCCATTAACTGCTTCTCATTCCTGATAGAATGGAAAGTTTCCAGGCCATCCTCTGAAATTTCTTCCAGTCGGATCTTAACCCTGCCTACTTCGCACGATTTGTCCATGCTGCTTTGTGGCTGACAATGATGATAGACAGATAAGAGATGCTAGATGGATATATAGTTGATCGATGATTTATGTATGTATATAGACGATAGATAGATAGATAGATAGATAGATAGATAGATAGATAGATAGAT